>ML663560.1:10376080-10582604 GCA_007570785.1 Antilocapra americana
CCCGCTGCTTTTTCCGCGTGGGACGGCCGCGGGCCCAGGCGCCTCTCCGGCTCGCGCCGCACTAGACGTGCTGCGGGCTGTGGAGGTAGGTCTGTGGAGTGAAGTAGTGACCGGAAGCCCTGGGAGGGCGAGACCTCAGCCGGCAGGCCGGCCGCGGGAAGCCCTGCGCTGCCGGAGTAGGAGGGTCCCCACGGAGAGGGTGCTCGTCACCCGGAGGGGTGGTCTTCACTGAGGGGACCACGGAGACGTTTCCGGGCGACTCCCCTCCCCCCCCACGGCTGTGCCTTACCTGCGGGTCTGTCTGCTGCCCAGGCCTCCTCGGCAGCCTCTGCAGGGGCGCGTGGTTCCAAGCCCCGTCCCGCCGTCGGGGCGCTGGTGGGTCGGGGAGGGGCCGCTCCTGGGTCTGCATCCCTGCCATCTCTGGGCAAAGCCTGAGCCCGGGCCTCCTGGGTCTGCATCCCTGCCATCTCTGGGCAAAGCCTGAGCCCGGGCCCCGAGTCCTGGAAGAGGGTCTGTGGTCGAGCCGGGGAAGGGTGAGAGGAGCCCGCCGGCTGCATGGGTCGAGGTTCTAGGAAGGCACCGCGGGAAGCGGATGGGGGTGGCCAGAGGGGCGGCCTGGAAGGGTCGGTCGTCTCTGGGCGGGTCGGGGGCCTTCGCGGACACCGTGCTGTGTGGTGGGAATGGCGACCATGGGACTCGGGGATATGTAGGCTCTGGAACAAAGAGCTTTCCTAACAGGGACTGGGTTTTGTTACTGTTGTCTTGAGTCATTCCATCTGAGATGGACTCTGACATGCCGGGCAGGGGGCTCTGCTCCCAGGCTTTCCCAGACCTAGGTCTGGAAACCCCACTCACTGCAGAGGAGAACGGCCTGCCAGGGAGCCCCAGGCCTGCCAGGGAGCCCCAGCACCGAGGAGGACCAATGAGGGTGACCGGCCTGCTGGGGTCCTGGCAGCGCTGGTGGTGGTGAGCAATATTGCCGCTGTTGTTTGCCTGTTGCAGGGGGAGGGCCTGGGTCCTGATCCCGAACTGAGTGCTCTGCTGGGGTGCCAGGACACTGTCTCTGGGCAGGGGACCCTCAGAAGCCTTGCTCCAGAGCTGTGGCCAGTGCTCCTGTGGCTGCATCTCTGGCTGGGTGTTGGGTGGAGGGAGTGCAGGCCTGGAGTGCCTGCCCCACTGGACCTCCCTTGCTCACCTGGCTGGGTGCCCAGGGGTTACGTGAGTGCTCACCTGAGAACAAGCCTGGTGACGGCAGCTGTGACAGAGTTCACAGTGCCAGACACATACCGATCCAAGCCTGTGACCTCAGAGTCCGGCTCTCCTGGTTGGAGTGGGCTGCCTAGGTTCCCGACGTTTCCTTGCCTGGCACCTCTAGACCTGTTAGAGCCGGGGGTCGGGTGGAAGGGGTGGGATGTGGGGAGGGCCCTGCCTTTCTGCACACCTCTCCCTGCTGGCAGCTGTGGGGGTGGGGAAAGCATTGGTTTGGTGCCTGGATCCTGGGCCCTTGTTGGAGCTGTTCCCCAAGAACTGTCCTGGGGCTCCCGGTCTCCCTCTGCCCTGGACCCAGCCCTTCCCTCCTTCCTTTCCTCCTCTTCCTGATGTGTTTCCTTCCTTGTTTCTTTCTACTGTGCTGGACTGGGAAGGCAACTGGGAAGGTTGCCTGTGAATAGAAAACATGGGCACCTGGATGGACCACAGAGCACCTGCTTCTGGAGGTTCTGTGAAAATTGAGTCTCGTTGACTCCTTGTGTATAGTGTCTAGCATCCTGGAAACCACCCACTTAGACGGCAAGGAAGTGGCTCATTTGCAGTCACCCTCTGCCTGCAGTGTCCTGTCAGTTTGGGCAGGGGAGGGAACCAGTGTCCTCTGAGTCACGCAGCAGGGTTAAGAGTGGCTGGTGACCTTCAGGCGCACGAAGACCTTCTGTCCTTGCAGAGGGATGTGGCGGCCAGAAGTGAGCTTCCACACGTGAGGAGGGGCCTCTTCTGGGTCCAGGGCTCGTGGTCACCAGAAGGGTAGTGGGACATCCCTTTGCTTCTCTGTGGCTCTGAGGGGAGAGTAGTTATTGACAGAGGTCAACCTTGATGCTCCAGGGGGAACTTGGCACTTGGCCCCCACTGGCCATCTTGCCCCACCCCGTGTGCACAGATCTCTCGGGGGCCAGGGAGGGCAGGGCAGCCGAGACTCGGACACTGAAACACTGGACTTGGGAGCACCTGCACTTCCAGGGCCGTGTGAAGGGTGGCTCCCCCACTTATCTCACTGTCCCCTCCTTAAGGCTGCCTTTTTCTAAAACCATTTTTTTGAGATATTTCACATACTATAAAATTTGCAAACTTGAAGTGGTTTCCAGTGTATTCGCAAAGTTGTGCAGCCATCACCACAATCTAATTTTAGAATGTCTCAACAGCCCCAGAAGAAGCCATGCACATCATCAGTTACCCCCCAGTCCCTTCATCCCCACAGCCCCAGGCAACCCTAATCTTTTTTCTCTGTGGATTCACCAGTTCTGAGAAGTTCACATCAATGGAATCATACCATCAATCATTCCATGAATGAACTCTGATTTTCTGTGACTAGATTTTTTTTCACTCAGCCTAATGTTTCAGAGTTCATCTATGTTGCAGCCTGTATCAGAATTTCACTCCCTTTTTATAGTCAAATAATATTCCATTTTATGGATCTACTACATTTTCCTTCTCCATTCAACAGTTGACAGACATTTTGGAAATAGTGAAGAATCTTCCCGACCCAGGGATCGAACCCAGGTCTTCTGCATTGCAGGCAGACTCTTTACTGACTGAGCCACCAGGGAAGCCTCACATTTTGAGGAGCTGCAAAACTTCCAAAGTGTCTGCACTATTTTCCACACCTGCCCTGGCCCCCGAGAGATCTGTGCACAGGGTGTGGGGTCCTGACTGAGCCACAGCTTTGCTACCTGTTGCTGTTACCCTTTTGATTCCAGCCATCCTAGTGGATGTGAAAGTGAATCTCACTGTGGTTTGCTTTCTTTCTTTTCTTACTTCCTTCCTCCCTTCCTTTGCAACTTCGTGCTTGGCTTTTAGTAAAGATTTTAGTTCCCTGACTAGGGAGCCCTAACCACTAGGAAATTCCCCTTCATTGCAGTTTGATGAGCATTTCTGTAGTGGTTAATGATGTTGAGCCTCTTTACCTATGCCTGTTGACCATTTGTATGTCTTTGGATCCTATTAAAATCTTTCACCCAGCTTTCAACTGAAATGTCTTTTTATTGTTACAAGAATTCTTTATATGTTTTTAGTACTCGTCCCTTGTCTGTTAAATGACTTGCAGGCATTTTTTACCCCATTCTGTGGGTTGTCTTTTCATTCCTTAACGTCCTTTCAAGCGCGAAGGTTTAATTGTCAAGTATTTCAGTTTATCTGTTTTTCTCTTTGTATGGCTTGTTTTTCTCTCTTACATCGTGTGGTATCTAAGAAATCACTGCCTCACCCAAGGGCATAGAGTTTTATTTCTTTGTTCTCTTCTGTGATCTATTCTGAGTTAGATTTTGTATATAATATGAGGGAGGAGCCCAAATTCATGCTTTTGCTACCAGGATACCCAATTGTCTCAGCACCATTTGTTGAAGAGCCTGTTGATTACGCTGCTGTTGACTCCTCTGTCAGAGATGGCTGACCAGTAGACATTAGGGTTTATTTATGGACTGTCACTTCTGCTCCATTGCCAGTACCACACTGTCGATTACTGTCAGTCGTGTGTCTTGAAGTTGGGGAGTAAGTCCATCAACTTTGTCCTTTTTCTCGTTGTCTGTTCTGTGCCCCTCACATTTCCTTACGAAAGAGGAACCATCTATCACTTTGTGTGAAAAAGCCAGGTGGGAGCTTGTGGGGACTCGCTGAGTCCCTGGGTGTCCTTCCGGTTCCTGGGCCAGAATGAGCCCGTTGAGTTAGATCTGTGCTTTTCTGCAACAAAAAACTTTGCAGGTGTCGGTGTACAGCTGTTATACTCCTCGTGTTCAACATGCATCCCAAAGTGTTTTCTTTTTCTTGATGCTATTCTAGTTCTGTTTCTTTTTTGGATGTTAATCGCTGGCACACAGGAGTACAGTGGTCTTGCACAGTTTACGTCCTGCAGCATTGGTGAACTCACTTGTTACTTGCTGGGATGTTTTAGTGGATTCGTCGGGCTTTTCCACATGTGAGCTCTGGTCTAATCAGGGTATCTTACAGCCTCACTGTTGATGCCAGTGGGTGCAGCCAGGGTTGGAAACCAGTGGTTCCCAGGCCTTTGAGATGGAGCGGGGACCAAGTAGTGGAGCGGGTGAGCGAGCAGTGGGGTCTGTGGGGAAGCCTGAAGGCGGGAAGCCCGGCACAGAGGAGGCAGAGGTCGGCGTCCCACACCCCAGCTTCTGCTCCGGCAAGCCCAGGCGGTGCGTGGTGGAAGTGAGGCCACCGTGTGTCCCGGGTGAGTTGACAGAAGGAGCCCACGTGGGCGCTGGACTGGGCTCCCGCTCACTGCCATCCACTCGCTTCGGAGGAAGGACTGGCTCTGTGTGGAGCTGGCGGTCGCCGTACAACCCATGTTGTCAGAAACTGGCTGAATCGTCTTACTGGTTCCTTCATTCATTAATAAGCTAAGTAAAATCTTGGACATATTTCATCATTCTATATTTGTAGGGAAATCATGGTTTTGCCCTTTCTCTGTGCTGGCAGCTTTGGAGCCATCCCCAAAAGCGTGCCTCGTGGACTTGGCCGCAGAGGCCGTGTCTCAGGCCAGTGGGACAGCTCTCTGTCCGGACAGTGTTTGGCTGGGTTTCGGGTTTGCGCGTGTGGACAAGCTTCTCCACCGGTGGTCTTGCTGACTGTGTCCTTGTGGGAGATGTGGGAGGTCTGCTCTGTGTCGAGCAGGAGAGGACAGAGAACTGGGTGGTCAGACGGCGGTTTGTGTCCTTTGTCTTTTGAGCTCAGTTCAGCTTTTTGTGCCACCACAGGGAATCAGTCCTTGCATCTGGATGCATGAGCCTTGGTGTCTCTGTTTACTCTTGTCTTTGAGCTGAACTTGTAGGACCGAAGCTGGGTATTCTCTGTGTGTCTGCAATTCAGAAAGACCTTTGCCTCTTGGTGTGTAAATGTTGGAAACGTTTTTTTCATCATAAATATGCTTATGTAAGTCAAATTTATCTAAAATCTCCATGAAATTAGGAAATCTCATTTCTAACAGTTTAAATACATTAGACTGTCAAAAAATTTAAAATACACAGAAACAAACTCAGAAGTGTTTTAAGGATATATGTTCACAAACACTCACAGATACAGAAAACAAACCAGTGGTTACCAGTGGGGAGTGGGCTTCCCTGGAGGCTCAGACAGTAAAGAATCTGCCTACAATGTGGGAGACCCGGGTTTGATTCCTGGGTCAGGAAGATCCCCTGGAGAAGGAAATGGCAACCGACTCCAGTACTCTTGCCTAGAGAATCCCATGAACAGAGAAGCCTGGCAGGTACAGTCCATGGCGTCACAAGAGTTGGACAAGACTTAGGAACTAAACCACCACCAATGGGGAGAGGGAAGGGGCAGGAGCACATGAGGTGAGGGGATTAAGAGATGAACAGCTACTGAGTATAAAATACATGAGCTCAAAGGTTAGTGTTGTACACCACAGGAAACACAGCCAGTATTTTATAATAGTTATAAATGTAGGATAATCTTTAAAAACTGTGGATACTATGACGTATACCTGTTAACTTATATAATATTGTACATCAACTATATCTCAATATAAAAAGAAGAGTACAGGTCCACATAGTTAAGGTAAATCTTTGGCAAATGAGAATAAATTAATAATTTTGGATTTTATTTTAATTATTTATTTACATTATCGTGTTGGTTTTGCCATACTAATTTTGGATTTTAAAAAGCTGTTTTCTGTGATTTATCAATATTACTGATAAATCAATACTTAATACTGATTACATGTAATAATCAATATTCACTACACTAATGAAGTGTATATTGTTTGCTAGTTGGTTCTTCCCCCCACTGCAAACTTCTGTAGGTTTACTTCTCAAATCAACTGATATTATTCTTACTGTTTAAAGTTAGGAGAAATGTAAATTTGTTTTCAACTAAACTGAATAGAATTCTGACAGTGTTTTTAACAGTATTCCAAAGTACAGCGTGAACACTGAATTAATGATGGCAATCATTGTATACCCAGGCGATTTCTAAATAAGACAGGATCCGAAAACATTGGGTACCAGGTGTATTTTAAGTGTTTTCAGCAGCCTTTGCCTTTGGCTGGCGTCACTGAGTGTGTGTATGCCTGGGGGAAGCTCAGGCATGTGTGTGGCTGGGCAGTGACATCTGAACCGTGTGAGACCCAGTCACCCAATTCTCTGTGAAAGAGTCAGTCAGTTTGGTTAAGTATCTTAATTAAAATGGATGGCACAGAAAACTGTTGTATTAATATATACGTTTTTATTTTCAAGGGAAAGGTCTAGTGTCTTATACCCTGAAAAGCTTTTGATTAAGCAGGTTTTATCTATTTTCTGTGTTAGAAAGTAAAACTGGAGAAAATTTTGAAATACTGTTGATGTGTTTGAACATATCAGTGCCCAGTGCTTGACATTTTTTAATGCGGTATGTTACAAAACAAAGTTTTTAGTGAGAACATGGTTTCATAATTTTGCAAATCTCTTAAATGTCTGAGTCTGAAAAGAAGCTATGAAAGTTTGCTGGGTTTGTTTGTTTGTTGGCCTCATCGCACAGCTTGCAGGGTCTTAGTTCCCTGATCAGGGCTTGAACCTGGGCCCTCTGCATTGGAAGTGTGGGATCCTAACCACTGCACCACCTGGGAAGCCCTCAAACAGTAATTTTTGATGCTTTATGTTCTAAAGGGAAAAATAGTCCCACCAAGAACAAAGGTTCATCCCTTACGAGGAGCTAAGGGGCTCTTAGTTGACTTCGCTGACAACCGTGTCCTGTTTCTCAGCCGTCCGTGACCCCACCTTAAATGGACTCTGATGGCGCTTCTGAAGGGTGGACCCTGAATTTACAGAAAAAAATGCTGTTTTCAGGACATCTTTTACACCTTCAGCTATCATTGAGACTTCCCAGAGAATCCCACAGGCTGTTCATCTTCTAAAAAGAGAGATTGTGTAGTTAATTAGCTTTGTTTGACGTGTTACTGTGGGAAGAGCAGCTGTCCCAAGAGGTGCTGGCTCAGGCTTGCTTGGTTTAGTTTACAGGAAAATGTAACACTCATGTGAGTGTTGGCAGAAACTGCTCCGTGGGGACGCCGTCGCTGTCCATAATCTGTTTATTCTCAGGGGAACACAGATCACAAGAGACTCTGAGCCCCTTCCGTCTGCTCTTGAGAGGAGTCCGTGAGTCACCGCCGGCAGACTCTGCCCTCTGGAGGCGACCTGGGGCCTTTTGGTGTGTATCCCCAGTAGAGGACAGAAGCAGAGCCTCATGCAAGCGATTATACCCGGCACTTTGAACTAGTGCTACTGCAAAAACAGGCTTTGGGGCTCTCCTGGCTTCAGCAGCTCAGAGCTGCGCCTGGTGCCCAGGTCAGGGTCTCGGGGCTCTTCTGGAGGCAGGCGGTGTGGGTGTGGCTGCGGCGGGGACCTGCCGGTTTGCTCGCAGTAGTGCTGACGTGTTTTTTCCCTAGAAACACAAGAAACCTTTCTCTTTCTGAAACTCTCTGTAGCCCATGCACATCTGTTAGATGGAACTGACGTCTAGTTCCCCCTGACAGAATTCTTAAGTTACCTCCTTTTGGGTGGTGGCTCAACAGTAAAGAACCTGAGACTTGTGTTTGATCCCTGGGTCGGGAAGATCTCCTGGAGGGGGAAATGGCAACCCACTCCAGTATTCTTGCCTGGGAAATCCTTAAAGACAGAGGAGCCTGGCGGGCTACAGTCCGTGGGGTTTCAAGGAGTCGGACAAGACTTAGGAACTAAATAACAACAACAAACTGTTACTTGCATATGTTCAAAAGGAAGTTTTTTCAAACTTTTTTCATTGTGGTGGAATAAATGCCAAATTATATATAAATATATATAATCATTTTATGTATGCAGCTCAGTGGCATGAATAAGGAATTAGTGATTCTCTAGAAACGGACATGATTTCTCGTGTAAGTGGAGCCAGGCAGTGTGTATCTTCCTGTGTCTGCCTTGTTTCATTCGGTGTGACGCCCTCGGTGTTCCTCCACGTTGCCACAGGTGCCACAGTTTCCTTATTTTTTGGATGTGGGGGAAATGTATGTCCCCCCGCACTGAGGTGCCCCCACCCCCAAGCACCCTGTCCAGAGCCCTGCCGTCTTCCCCCCGGGGCCACTGTCCACTCTCTGCCCTTGGGGTCTGACCCCTGTCACTTAGCACAGTGTCCTCTGGGTCCTGCGTGCAGCAGGCACCAGGATTTGCTGCTTTCTGAGACTGAATGAGACTCACTGTGCTGGGCATAGTGTTCACGCACTCACCCGTCATGGACGTTTGCGCTGTGTCCACCTGGGCTTTTGTGAGTGGTGTGGCCAGGCGGCTGGAGTGCACACATCTGGAAGCAGAGTTACTAGAGCACACGGTAACTCTGTTTTTCGTGCTGTTGTTTTTTTTTCTGAGAAACTGCCTACTGTCCTTTGTTCTTTTTACCGGGATGTAGTATAATTTGACAAATCAAGAGCCTTCCTGGGAATATCCTGTCTCTGAATGGTGCTTGTGTGAGCCACTGTGATATGCCACTTGTCTCAGAACTGAGCTGCCTTTTAGGCAGTGAAGCCTGCAGAGCCCCAAGGGAAAGCCAGTCTGGGCCAGGGGTCCCTGCCTGCCATGGTGGGAGGGAAGGTTGCCTCCTGCCGGCCAGGGAACCTGAGATGACCAGAGTACCCGGGACTGGATATACAAGTGGCTGGTTGGAGAGCAGCCTGCCCGGTCCCCACCCGCAGTGACCAGTCACCCACTCACACAGAGGGACCAGCCCAGGGAGGTCAAGTCAGACTGCTCTGGGACAGTCCTGACACGACTGCCGATCGCGCCCTAACTTTTGTTCCTACCGGTGACGTGGGGCCAGCCCGGCCATCACAGAGGTGGCCCTGGCCAGAAGGGCCCCAGCTCTCTCCATGGCTGTCCCACAGAACTGCCCCCGCTTTGTCTGCCATGTTTGAGTGTCTGATGAGTATCCCTAGTCCCCTGACCGGGCTTCCTTTTCTCCAGACAAGTCTCGCGCCTTCAGAGGCGCTCCAGGTGGTGGACCCCGCAGCACTGCTTCACGTGTCTCTTGCCCTCAGGGTGACGGGTCTCCAGCCCGAGCTTCCTGGCGAAAATGTCCAGACAGAAGGTGATCTTGTGGCCTTTTGTTATTGTTCAGTTGCGTCCAACTCTTTGCGACCCCATGGGCTGCAGCACACCAGGCGTCCCTGTCCTTGACCATCTCCTGGAGCTCGCTCAAACTCATGTCCATTGTGACGGTGATGCCATCCAACCATCTCATCCTCTGTTGTCCCCTTCTCCTGCTCTCAATCTTTCCCAGCATCAGGGTCTTTTCTAAGGAGTTGGCCCTTCACATCAGGTGGCCAGAGTATTGGAGCTTCAGCTTTAGCATCAGTCCTTCCAATGAATATTCAGGACTGATTTTCTTTAGGATGGACTGGTTGGATCTCCTTGCAGTCCAAGGGACTCTCAAGAGTCTTCTCTAACGCCATATTTCAAAAGCATCAGTTCTTCGGCACTCAGCTTGCTTTATGGTCCAACTCTTACATCCACACATGATGACTGGAAGAACCATAGCTTTGACTAGATGGACCTTTGTTGGCAAAGTAATGTCTCTGCTTTTTAATATGCTGTCTAGGTTGGTCATAGCTTTTCTTCCAAGGAGCAAGCATCGTTTAATTTCATGGCTGAAATCACTATCTGCAGTGATTTGGGAGCCCAAGAAAGTAAAGTCTCTCACTGTTTCCATTGTTTCCCCATCTGTTTGCCATGAAGTGATGGGACCGGATGCCATGATCTTTGTTATTTGAGTGTTGAGTTTTCAGCCAGCTTTTTGACTCTCTTTTACCTTCATCAAGAGGCGCTTTTATTTCCTGTTTGCTTTCTGCCAGAAGGGTTGTGTCATCTGCATATCTGAGGTTACTGATATTTCTCCCTGCAGTATTGATTCCAGCTAGTGCTTCATCCAGCCCGGCATTTCTCATGATGTACTGTGCATATAAGTTAAATAAGCAGGGTGCCAATATACAGCTATGACGTACTCCTTTCCCAATTTGGAACCAGTCCGTTGTTCCATGTCCAGTTCTTACTGTTGCTTCCTGACCTGCATACAGGTTTCTCAGGAGGCAGGTGAGATGGTCTGTTATTCCCACCTCTTTAAGAATTTTCCAGTTTTTTGTGATCCACACAGTCAAAGGCTTTAGCATAATCAATGAAGCAGATGTTTTTCTGGAATTCTCTTGCTTTTTCGATGATCCAGCAGATGTTGGCAAGGAGAATTTTGAGCATTGCTTTGCTGGTGTGTGAGATGAGTGCAATTCTGCGGTAGTTTGAGCATTCTTTGGCATTGCCTTTCTTTGGGATTGGAATGAAAACTCACCTTTTCCAGTCCTGTGGCCACTGCTGAGTTTTCCAAATTTGCTAGCATATTGAGTGCAGCACTTTAGCAGCATTATCTTTTAGGACTTGAAATAGCTCAAATGGAATTCCATCACCTCCACTAGCTTTGTTCGTAGTGATGCTTCCTAAGGCCCACTTGACTTCACACTCCAGGATGTCTGGCTCTAGGTGAGTGATCACACCATCGTGGTTATCTGGGTTACTAAGATCTTTTTTTGTATAGTTCTTGTGTATTCTTGCCACCTCTTACATCTTCTGCTCCTGTCTCCTGGAGGTGAACTGGTTTTCTGTTCTGTTTCTAACTTCCTGTGTATGTAGGAACCATATGGAATTGCCAGATTTGACTTTTTGCCCTACAAAGCAGCGGTTAACTGGGTTTAGCCTGATACTGTGTATAAATCGATGTGTGCTGTGCATACATTTTAAAACGAGTTGTTCTGTTGAGACTGCTCTGCAGACGCTTGTGACTGTTTGGGTGTCTCTACAATACACACAGAGCGCTCAGTCTTTTATAGTTTCCACGCCAGGGGCATAATCTTCTAAGATTCAGTCTGATGAGCTTTCATCTGCACGGTTGTTCAGTGTGGAATTGACGCCATCCCAAAGCCTTAGTCTTCCCATGTCTGTCAGGCAGACATTCTTTCTCCTGTTACACACCTTTCCGTGCAGCCACGGTGCCTTGGGGCCGGCAGCCGGGTAGGGTCTGGTGGTGGGACAGATCCACAGAAATGTCTAGAATTGCTCGTGGAGGAAGCCCAGCGTTCACCTAGGAACTGTCTGGGAGCGCGACGGCCCTGCCTGCCTGACCACTGAGCTCAGGGTGGGAGGCTGGACCTGAGGCGAGGGGTGGTCTTGGTCTCAGCTACGAGGAAACTGGTCTGTGGCCTGGGGTGCAGATGAGGGGAGCCAGGGCCCAGACGACTCCCTGTTCTTCCCTGCAGGGCCACACGCCCACCCTGCGTGTCCTCTTCCAGGCCGCCAGCCCGGAACCCTCTGAGCTGGAGCCCGTGAAGCTGCTCAGGCCATGGATTTGAAGGTCAGATGGGGCAGGGGGCGGGGGGCAGGGAGGGGTGACCAGGGCGACAAGCCACTGGTCAGTCCTGGAAGGCAAAGTGGGCTCAAGGATGTAGGGTCCTTGAGCGAGTTAGGGTTCAGAAGGGAGGCCGGGGCCGGGCCCATTGGGAGCTCTCATCCTTCTCCTTCCCGCCGGGTTGTGTGGTGTCTTGGGCGGCCCTCCCTCCACGTCCCCTCCAGCCCTCCGGGTGCGGCCGCAGGTCTGGGGCCCTCCTGGTGACCTGTGAGCTCGGGCCAGCTTCCTGAATCTGAGCGGACAGCGTTGGGGATGGGGGTGTGCTTGGCAGGAGCTTCTGGAGCAGCGCTGTGCAGGCACGGGGCCACGTGCTTCTCAGCCTGGAGGCGCGTCAGCCACTCAGGCCGGAGCGTTTCAGGGAGCTGCCCCAGAACGGCTTATCCCAATGGCCTCGGGGTGGGGGGCACAGAGACTCGCTCCTGGGGTTTGCTTTCCCCTTTTTCCCTTCGACACTGGAGTGCCCCACAGTTGGGTTCATGGGGAGATGTCCATCAGCTTCCTCTTTCTCCCTGCTATCAGAATTTTCATCCTCTTCCAGGTTTTTCTGACTTTTCACCTGTTAGGCGCTCAGCTTAGCAGCATCGAGTGCACTCACCGGGCCATACCCCCAGCGGCCCTCCCCCAGTCCCGTCCAGGAATGGAGCCCATGATCCAGGATGACCTGGCCTCAGCATGACATCTGCCAAGACCCCATTTCCCAGTTAGGTCCTGCTCTCAGGTTCTGGGGGTCAGCACCTGGCCTCTCCCTGGGGGACGCGGTCCCGCCACCACAGCTCCCTCCTCTCAGCTGCCTTGTGCCACCTGGCCTCCCCGCGAAGATTTAGGAGAGCTGTCACGCACATTTTCCCTTTTAGGATGAACTCTGGAGAAGTAGAGGCTGAATACGTAAGCACTTATTTTATGCATTCTATTTAAAACACTTTGCCCTCTAAGCGTTTTCTGATTTTTCTCTCCCTGGTTCACACTTGGCTGCACCGGTCTCAGTTGTGGTACACAGGATCTTCCATCTTGGTTGTTGCGTGCAAGGTTTTTACTTGAGGCATGTGGGATCTAGTTCCTTGCCCAGACTGAACCCAGGCTGGGCCCCCTGCCCTGGAATCGCAGTCTTAGCCACTGGGCCACCAGAGAAATCCCTCTGATGAGTCTAATCAGAATCTTTTTCTAATTTTTTTAATGAAAACTATGAAAGACTCAGGAATACATTTTACCTGGATCTTCCCTTTCTCCTCTTGGCCCTCCCGGCCCAGGCCGTGTGTCCGCTCGTGCGTGCTGAGCCAGGCATTCCTGACCTCTCCAGATGCCCTCTCGCCCCAGCCCTGCCTGCACACACTCTTCTTGGTGTAGCGTCCCTCCTGTCCCTGCGCTGCTCGTGGGCTCGGCAGGGGCTCACCCACCTGAGGCTGGCCAGGCCTGCCCAGAGGCAGGTGGTGGTTGGTCACCAACACCCGGGGGTGCTGAAAGCCTGCTTTGGCGCAGCGCCATCCTGGGCCCACCAGAGACAATGGAGTGGAGGTGCACACTGCTGACGCGTGGCCAGGGAGCAGGGGTGGCCCGGCCTTGCACCGGCCCAGCCTCCCTCGCCCGGAGGCGGCAGCTGGAGCACGTTTTGCACGGTTGGAGCCTTTCTCAACATCTGCAGGAGGGAGGCTCTGCGCACTGGCCCCTGCCCGTGCGGAGGGTGCTCAGGCCTTGACCAGGGAGGCCAGCCCAGGACCACGTTCCCACAGCCCTCTCCTCGCAGGTCAGCAACGGCACCAGCCTCGGGGACGAGCGTACCACGAGCCTGCTGGTGCTTGGCTTCCTGCAGAGCTGCCCCCACTCCCGCTTCCACAAGGAGCTGGAGGCGCTGGGTCACGAGTGGCCTGGGCGCCTGTTCCATGACGACGAGTTGCAGACGGACGGCAACCGCTGCAGCCACCTCTTCTTGGAGGCGGTGGAGACAGGTAGGCACTGGCCAGCCTCCTCTGCTCCGGGGCCTTCGGGCTCGGCCCCCCCATGTCCAGTGGAGCAGGCCTCGGAGTCTGATCAGTGAAAACCCACTCAGCTTCCGGAGGACTCTTGGCATCGGTGTCCCCCATGGATCCACGTCTGTGTGCTGCACCCATGCCGACCTCCACAGTCTCCAGGCGATAGGGACCCTGGGCTCGTTCCTGGGGCCAGGCTGTCCTCCCAGCCTCAGCTTTTGCCACTGTGCTGCCTCCACGGAGGCCGCTAGGAGCCCCTTGGGAACTCCCCAGGGAGCCTTTTTGAGTTGTGAGTCAGCCTGTTCCTGGGAGGCCTGGATTGGAGCCACCTCTAAGGAGGGCGCCACCAGCCAGGGCCCCCTTGGGGACAGAGTAGGAAGGTGTAGGGGCAGGAAGGGCTTTGCTGTCAGGCTGTCCCTGGGGTTCCCCCCTCTCACCAACCCACCCTTAGACTTGAGAGCCTCGGGAGGCGCAGGGCAGGGCCCTTGGGTAGGAAACTGGCCTGTAGGTCAGGAACCTGATGATATTTGGAAGCAAAGTGCAGGACAGGCTTGGCCATGTTCACTCGGCTGGACAGGGAGGCCGAGGGGGCAGCTGGAGCCAACACCTGAGGGAGGGGCCAGGCTGCAGGGGCACCTTAGGGGTGAGTGGTCGTGTCAACCAAGTAGTCCAGGTCAGAGGTTGTGGCTTATCCCAAGCAGAGGGCGGGCACGTGGGAGGTTCTAGGGGTAGGAGGGGACTACCTGCATGTCTCCAGGTCCAGGCATCTCACTGGCCACCCTGCGTGGGGCAGAAGGAGGGATGCAGCACCCGCCCCTCTGAGTGTGCCCACTGTGCACCAAGCTCTGGGCTGTGTGGCCGGGAGTCAACCCCACAGCTGAAAACCCGAGCCCAGGAACCTTCTCTTCTGGTGGGTGGGGGGTGGAGGGAGCTCAGAGCATCTAGGGAGGAAGTGCGGAGTTGGGGGGTGCTGTGCCTTAAGAGAGCAGACCCAGAGGCAGCCGCTGGGGCGACAGATCGCTGCTCCCTGGACGACAGCTGTTTGTTGTGTTAGCGCTCCGCTGCTCTAATTGCTCTACGTGGTTGTGGGGGCCCCAGGGTGCTGGGTGGAGGAACCGGGGAAGGGCAAGAGCTGGCATCACCTGAATCTGCCTCATCTGGATGTTAGATTCTGAGCGTCAGGAGGCGGCAGTGCGCGACGTCGCCCGGCAGCTCGCCCAGATCGGAGACAGGCTGGAGGGCAGCATCTGCCCGGGGGTGGTGGCTGGTCTGGTCTCACACTTCAGCATCAGGAGCCTGTCGGAGGAGGTGAGTGCGGAGACCACGGCCACTCACAGGTCTCTCCTCTGCCTCCTGGCCGACAGACCAGTGTGACCTTCCACAGAAGCTGGAGGGACGATCAGCTTAGAGAATTGTCTCCTGGAAGAACTGTCACCGGGCCTCTAAAAACCTGAGCCTCAAATCAGGCTCAGGAGTTGGGGGACAAGACCCTCAGTGTCATGAGTACGACTCCCCAAAACGTGGCCTGAAACACCCTCGTGCTGGGCCCGGCCAGTCAGCTTCCTGCCCCCAGGAAGGCCATCCACTCAGGGAGCCTCCTGGCCATCGTGGGTCTCAGGCCACTGGCACCTGTCGCCCCGCCTCACTGTCGGGGCGGAAGGTCTCTAGGGTTTGGGGATCCACAGAGGCCTCTCCCTGCACCCATGTACTGGCCCCAGCCCTGGGTGGGGACTTTGGTCTCAGGTGCCTTCAAGCAGGAGGACCCACTTTGGTGGAAGGTGTTGGGCACACCTGCCCCCGGATTTTTCTTGGCTGCCCCAGTGGGAGGCAATGGGTAACCGCACTCCGCTTCCACACACACAGGACAGGAGGCAGTGCCTGGCGGCTGCGCTGGAACAGCTCATGCAGACCTGCCCTGCAGACATGGACCACGAGAAGACCCAGCTCCTGCTCACCATGCTCTTGGCCAAAAAGATAGCAGACCACTCACCAGCCTTGCTCCGAGACGTCTTTCACACAACGGTGACCTTCATCAACCAGAACCTCCTTGCCTGTGTGAGGAACTTAGTGCGAAATGTAAGAGCCAGTGGTGGAGGAGCCCCACCTTGGTCTCCCCCCCACCTGCCCCCTCCCTGAGCTCTAGGATCCTCACTGCGGGAGTCATGGAGGAAAATGGTTGTGAATGCCTTTCGAGCTTCCTCAACCTTGTTTCTGAGATGGCTGCTATCACAGGCTCTTGAGAGTGGCTGGCAGGGGGTGGGAGTATGGGGGAGGGGGCAAGCACCCGAGATGCGCCCAAGCTGGGTTTCCCTGGTCTGCTCTCAGCTCCACCTTCTCACAAATGAGAAGTTCAGTGGCTCAGTTGTGTCTGACTCTTTGCGACCCCATGGACTGCAGCACGCCAGGCCTCCCTGTCCATCACCAACTCCCGTAGTTCATTCAAACCCATCTCCATTGAGTCGGTGATGCCATCCAACCATCTCGTCCTCTGTCGTCCCCTTCTCTCGCCTTCAATCTTTCCCAGTATCAGGGTCTTTTCCAATGAGTTAGTTCTTCAGGTGGCCCAAGTATTGGCGTTTCAGCTTCAGCATCAGTCCTTCCGATGAATATTCAGGACTGATTTCCTTTAGGATAGACTGGTGTAGTTTAAATTAAAAACATGCTTTACCAAGCAGAGTGAGAGGTTGAAAGGGGGTAAAAACCACATGTCTGTCCTCCAACCAGGGTATTAGAAAGTCTGGTTTCGCAGACCAGCTGGAAGAGAAGTAGACCTATTTTGTCTGTAAACTTGAAGATTTCGGTGAGAGTGGCATTTTGTGTGTCAGCAGCACTGCTCAGGTATCTGACCCTTTTACTATGTACTGATGAGCCTTGAAAGCATTCTCTGTGCATGGCTTTGAAGTTACGTAGGCATTTACAACCGGGGGGTGACGCCAACTCGGCATGGAACCAGGCTGAACTGGTGGAAGGAGAGAAGCCTTTTTTTAACAGCTTCCAGACCCTGCAGGGCTGCAGCAGAACCTCTTAGGAGAGCTGCTCAGGTGCTGACGGTGGGCCTGGAGGCCCAGGTGTGGGGTCCTGGCTCAGTGACACTGGCCCACCCCAGCTCCTCCTCTCTCACTCCAGGAGATGGACTGAATGGACCACTCGGCAAAAGCACGACTCTGAAGACGCCAGGTGGCGTCAGTGTTGTAGCTGCTGCTTCCACGGACACGGAGCTTCGGCCACTGATCCAGGCTCGGAAAAGACGGCCCGAGATGATCACAGAGTGTCACCTCACCATTTTAAAGCCCAGGGCCGTTTAAGACTTGCTGTGCTAACGTATGTGAATGATGCTCACGTGCACCTGTGGATGTCTGCTGCATCTACCCCCACGCTGTGCCTTTGTCTGCTGTTGGCTGGGAAGGTCCCCACCTGAAAATCATCCAAAAGCAGATTGGAACTTCCTGGTGCGCCAATAATCAGGACTCCGCGCTTCCACTACTTGGGCCTGGGTTTGATACCTGGTTGGGGAACAGAGATTCCACAAGCCTTGTGGCGCAGCAAAAAATAAATAAATAAAAGCAAACGGTTAAGATAATGTTTTTAAAAAACCAACTGTACTTTTTACAATAGTGTGGGGCTTCCCAGTGGTCCAGTAGTTAGGGCTCTGCTTCCACTGCTGCGGCCTGGGTCTGATCCCTGATTAGGAACTAAGATCCCACCTGCCTCATGGCACAGCCAGAACGAAGGGCCACTGCCTGCCAGGTCGGAGGACCAGGGAGAACTGGAGGGGAATCCCTGTACCCCTTGGAGTGGAGAACTCCTCTGTAAACCGCCTTCATACCAAGCAAGTGCAAGCTTCCATTTAAATACCAAACACAAGAGGTTCTGGATTCAAATACTCCAGTCAGGAACAACAGGCAATTAAAAAGGTACAGAGGTGATTTAAAGGCCCATGGTAACCAGTCTCCAGTGTAACTAAAGACACCCTTTTCTCTTTGGGAGAAGTCAAGATTTTGATACAAATTTTAAGCTGCGTGTCTGTTACTGATCTTACCGTCCCACCTTCCAGTCCCGCCCCCAGCTCATCGATGCCTAAGACACTGTTTCAGGCAGAACAGGTTTCTAGGTGTGAAAGATGCAAGAACAGTTAGACTTAAAAATTCAACATCTGTAGTGGTTTCCTTTCCTAGAGACAGAATATAAGAAATAAAAGCAATCAGGACTTTCCTGGTGGTCCAGTGGTTTAATAACCTGCCTTGTAATAATGCAGGGGACGGGGTCGTTCAGTCCCTGGTCACCGGGAACCTCACCCCACACAGGGTTCGGGGGAGGTGGGGGGAGCTAAGCCTCGAAACTACTGAGCCCATGTGGCAACAAAATATCCCACATGTTGCAACTAAGACCCAATGCAGCCAAGTAACTAGTAACAAAAGCAATCACTTCCCACCAAAATAAACCAGGAAGCACTTAACATTTAGAAAACAGCACAGCCTGGTCTGTTCCCCAGCGTCTCCTAGGACTGGGTTTGTGTTCCACGTGCATGCAAGTGATGCTGGGTGGGGCTCGCAACTGCAGGTCACTGGCGACAGAAACGCCCGTGTTAACTGTGACCGTGATGTCCTGGGGAAGAACATGAACACGAGTAACAAGGTACTAACACTTTCTTGTTACCAAAACCACTTCTCTGGTCCCTGAGTTCAAATTTACCAGACAAAAACAACTACACAGCTCAACGTCAAATGCACAGCACCTGCGGGCTGGGTCTCAGGCTGACAGCTGCAGGATGTCACAAGGTCTAAATGCGGGCAGTGTGGTCGAGCGTCTACAAACAAATCTCCCAGGCTTAAAGGGTTCACATCTCGGAACAGTCTCTCCCACACTCACACATCAGTCAGTACAGTCTCAGCAGGGAGATATTTTCCCTCGGCAGGGGGATGATTCTCTCCCCGGAGCAGTTAAGTGTTGTAAAAGCAACTCTGAAGCACCAAATAACCCCCTTATCTCAAACACTTTGCTTTTCCACTTCACTTTACCTACACTGTTCTGCTTATGTTAATTCAGTGATCCTCTCTTTTGATACACTTCACACAGGTTTTGGTGTCAGATTTTCTAGACCAAGTGAGAGACTGTCGGTCACGTCACGAAGCAAGATGCGTGGCTCTTCTCCCCGTGGCGTCTCACGTGGACGTCCCAGCCGCCGGACTCGGCCTGTCCTGGTAGCTGGTGCTTCTTAGGTCAGGATCCTTGTGGACAGAGGGAGACGTGCATGATTACTTGAATTAAGCGAAGGTTACAGGAAGCAGACGCTGGAGGCGGGCTTGCTGTGCACATGGGCTCCTGAGGACCCGGCACGCACAGCTGAGCTGCCTCTGGGGCCACAGCCTTGGAGCCACTTTTATTCTCAGCAAGTTCACCCACTGGGCGTCTGGCTGCTGTCAGACAAAGCTGGCGGTCTGGAGAGAGCCCTCCTGAGTGGAGGGCAGGAGCTACCAAGTGGACGGTGTCTTCAGGCCTCACTTCACCTCCAGTGCGGTCTCCCAACACTGCTTCCAGCAGAGCATGCTCTTCCCAGAGCAGAGCTCTGCACCTCCCCCGACGACGGGCAGACGCAAGTAAGGGGAGAGCAGAGGGGCCTCACGCAGGAAAGGGGCCAGCCACATCCCGCCTCAGCACTGGAAGGGGTGAGGGGCGGGATCTCGGACACGCTGACCTCAGTCAAGGAGGAAGGGAACGGACAACTGAGACCTCAGGAGAAACACAGGAGGCCCAGGAAAACAGGGGCTGTCTGTCCCTTTGGTTGCTGGCCAAGGACCCAGCCCCTCCAGACTCAGTGGGCAAGGAGGTGCCAGCCCGCCGTGGGCGGGTGGTGTCAGCACGCGCGCTGACCGTGGGTCACACTTCACCCGCGCAGTCTCCCGAGCCCGTGCCCCGCAGGACACGCCGGCGCTGCACCTGACCAGACACAGGCGGCGGTGCTGACGTCCCACCCTGGGACCAACCTGGCTTTTGTGGGCCCAGACTTAACCATTTACCACAGAGAACATAAGCCAGCATTAAGTCTGGTGTTTTCCTCAAGAAACTTTGAGTGGCTTTCGTCAAGCGATCAGAAGTCATGACAGCACAGTAAGAGTGCTGGAGACTCACCAACCAGAACCAGCAAGGACTTGGCACAGAGAAAGCCCCGCTCGAAGGCGAGGCCGCCCGGGTGACTGCTGAGCACTGTGCCCAGCCCCGTCTCACTCCTGCCGTGGAGAAGATGGACCCCAGGCCCCAGCCTCTGCAGCAGACACCCCGCCCGCTGCTCAGAAACAACCCGGCTCCCTTCAGAGCTTTGGCACCTTCAGCCGGTGGGTTTGAGGATCCAGAGTCTAAACATGTAAACGCTGGAAGGAAAACATTATAAAAAAGGGAAAAGGACGATGACGCAGCAGACTACACGCGAGGAGGAGGACCAGCTCCACCGCACGAGCCCCACCCACTCTCCTCCAGGTGCAGAGCTCAACACCTCCCTCCCCAGGAGGCACTGATGCTGGAACACAGGCGCACGCCTGGAGCAGTGCACACTCACGCACACGCACATACAAATGCACGTGCGTGCACACACACACACGCTCCAGGCCTTTCTGGCCAACTTGTAAACAGTTCTGCTTTAGGAAGATTTAATTTCAAAAAATAAAAATAATAAAGCGCATTTAAAACCAAGTTTTGGTGATGAGGATAGGTAATGTAATTTTATTACAAATTTCAGGATCTAAAAAGTAACCTGTTACATTGACTAAGGTAACTGAGATGACCTGTCTCAGGCACGGTCCTGTTAGTGACTCGATCTCAGGGGAGGAGATAGGCAGTCCCCCTCCGCCCACCATGCGGGGCCGCAGTGCACAGGGCCTTGCTGTGTCCCGGCACACGCCGCCCACAACCACGTGGCCGTCGCTCTGGCATCTGGGCTGTGACGAGCTCAGTGTGAGCCTCCCGCTGGACTCTGAAGAACAAGCAGCAGCCTCAAGGGTGGCCTCTCTCCTGCTTTTTAACTTCAATGCTATTTAGGAGACTGTGCGCTGAGGAAGAGTATGTCCCCTGGGTTGAAGCCCAGTATGGGAGCTCTTACTACAAGCAGGAGACATAGAGGGGCCGTGTGACCAATGAGAAGCCTGCGGCCAGAAGCCAGGCTAACCCAGGCTACAGACAGTGACTGCTGGAGAGACACTCCTGCCAGGTGGCCAACAGAAGGGCTGGAAACCACCTCGGGAGGTCAGCCAAGCTACCCTCCTGCTTCTGTACAAGAGACAACTTGCCCACAGTCACAGGCAGGGCCTGGGTCCCTTGTCTTTATATTTACTTTTTAAAAGACTACAGGCAGCATCTTTATGAGGGGAGCTGAGGGAAGCATTGGGCAAGCCCTCTCCATGGGCCGGCAGGGACCCGGGTGGGGAGGGCAGGGCAGTACCTGAGAGGCGGTGGAGACCGCAGAGCACTTGGGCTGCGGGACCGACGGGAAGAACAGAGGAGCCCGGAGGAGGGGTCGTAAAGCGCACACTCTTGGCAGAGGGGAGGCTCCAGGCCAGAGCGCGTCGGCAACTGAGGGGCCCACAGCCAAGCCCTCCTGCCTGGCCCCCCAGGTGCCCCCGAGAACCCTTTGCCTCTGAGACTGTGGCTCTCATGGGACGCGTTACCCCGGGGATGTTTGGCAACATCGGGAGGTGCTGTCACCAAAGGAGAAGGTGCCACAGGGGCCGACAGGGGAGGCTACGCACCTCGGGGCAGAGGCGCCCACGGCCCGGGTTGCCCAGGCGCCACGGAAAAAGTTGAGGAAGCACTTTACACCCAGACCCTGAATCTCAGTGGAGCCCAGGCCTGGGAACGCCCAACAGACCACGTGCACAGCCTCCATCTCAAGCCCCGGCCGGTGGGCCGCCCCTGCCCTGCTGACCCAGCCCCCTCACCCCAGAGCGTCCCACGGATGTCCAACCAGCTGCTACCCATTCGGATTCAGTCGATACAACTAAAACCTTGCTTGTTCTTATCTTCTTTCTCCTGGGCCCCGAGTCCTGGCAGCAGGTCAGGTGGACCCTGAGGAGGAAAACCTATTTCTTCCGCAGAGCCAGTGCCAACCCGACCGCCACTGCTAGGATGGCCATGGCAGCCGCCCCTCCCAAGAGCAGGAGGGACTTGCCCTCGGGCAGCGGGCTGGCCTTTTTGAGGTCGCCTGGGCGGGGCCCTACCCTGAGCCCCTCCTGCTCTCCGGTGGCCGCCTCCTGGCTCGGTGGGGCTGCGGGGGGCTCCGCTGGGGACTTGGGTGGCAGGACCCCCTCCCGCTCCGGTTCAGAAGCTTCTGCTGGGGCTGCTTCTGCCTCCTCTTCACCTAGCTCCACGAACAGTGACGTTGTGGGACTGGCCGTGGGGCCGGCTGCCATCAGGGCTGGGGCCCGCGCGGCCACCTCCCCCACGCCCTCGGGGATCTCCTCCCGCTCCACGTGCACAATGTCGGAGTTGGAGGAGTTGTTCTCGCTCTTCTCCGCGTTGCTGTCCAAGCTCTTGACCTCCTCAGGGTCCGCTGCGACCTGCTGCCAGGACTCAGGGCCCAGGGACACCGGCAGGCTATCCGTGTGCCAGCTCTGGCTGGCGGACAGCGACACGGGCAAGCTCTCGGCCTGCCAGGAGGCTGTGGCCGTGGTGGGTGACTCTGGGGGGCTGACGTGCGTGGAGCCGTCGCTGGGCAGAATGTAGATGTCGTTGCTGTCCTCCGCGGCACCCGCGGGGCACTCCTCCTCTGACTCCAGGTTAAAGACGGTGCCCTGGAAGAGGAGCATGTGGTCAGCACAAGGGAGCTAAAGCAACCTCCGTGAACATCCGTCAGGGGAAAACTCCCTCCTAAGCTGAGTCTGAGGAACAAACACATCATTTAAAATGATGGCATTCCTGGACTGAACATGCTTGCTTGCAGACCAACACAGAGGAGTTTCCAACAAGACAGTTCTCTTAAGCACGTCCTCAAAGCTGAATCAGCAGAAAGCTGGTGCATATCCTACTCGACTTCTCACATATTTAACACAGTAAGTAACGTGGCCCAGTAGACTGAAGAAGCACAGGCAGACAGCTCGTGCTCCAGGCTCACCACTGGCTCAGCAGACCAGGAGAACGTGTTTTGGCAGCGGCTGGGGAGGCAAGGGTGAGTGGGAGCCTGGCCCAGCAGAGGCCCAGAAACTTGGACTAGGGGACTGAACAAGCCTGAAGTGACCAAGAAGGGGCTGGCAGCGGACAGAAGGCTCAGAGTCTCGGCCTGAACTCCAATGCAAGGGAGTGGTCGGTCACAGACGGAGCCGCCCCAACGGGGGCACAGCCTCCTGCCCTTGCACTGGTAGGAGCCACAGAGAGGCGACGTGGCTGTGGCCATGAGCTCCGGAAGAACAGACTCAATTTTGGTTCTTAACAAACTGACTGTCTAGACATGAAGGCTGACACAAGTCATGCATTTCACATGACACCATCAGCCCTGAGGCAGGGGAAACGGGTGGACCAGGGGCTTGTGCTGGAGATGGACGGGAGGTCTTGCTGAGCTTGGATGGCACCCCAGACGCTGACGAGAGGCTGCAGCGTGTATGTGGGCACACTGGCTCCCACTCTGTCAAGGAGAGTAATTCTGTTCTCCAGCCAAGACCAGACACTTTCCGGTCAGAACAGTTAAGTCCCCACAACCTTGTCCTTAAAGTCACATCTGCTGATGCTCTGTGCACCGCTGGTTCTGCAGTCACAGGAGGCGTGGCTCCGCTGGGCTTGGAGCAGCCTCACCACAGCCATTCCAGCTGACTCCAGAGGGCCTGAGAGCCGGCGTGCTCCCTGAAGGGCACTCCCAGCAAGGGCTAGAGAGCCTCTCACAGCAAAAAAAGTGAAAAAAGTGAAGGTCGCACAGTCGTGTCCAACTCTTTGCGACCCCATGGACTAGTCTGCCAGGCTTCTCTGTCCATGGGATTCTCCAGGCAATACTGGAGTGGGATCGAACCCAGGTCTCCTGCATTGCAGGCAGATTCTTTACCAACTGAGCTACTAGGGAAGCCCAAGAGTTGGTTTAAAAAGCAAAAGCAAAACAGAGGAACCATAACAAAAAAGGTAAAAATTTCAATCCTCAGAAAGGAGACTTTTGCTAATTTTTGTTTCTGGCCACTGGGCATGTGGATCTCAGCTCCCTGACCAGGGGCTGAACCTGCACCTGCTGGACCACCAGGGAAGTCATCCTCGGGTACATTTAAGGCTTGAAGCCCAAACAAACGAAATGAAAATGTCAAAAGTTCCATCATGATGAAATGAGGGAAAGGATAAACTAAGACAGCATTTAGTATTAAGTCACTTTTCTCTTCGTTTTTAACGACTCAAAGCTGAGACTTAAGAACCTTCTGTCCCCTATCTAGACAACTTCTTCACCACACAGCGCTCTCAGCAGGGCCATCAGGACAACAGCTCAGCGAGAACCAGGGGCTCAACACCAGTCAGACTCAGCCCCTTTTCCCCTGCTGTCACGGACTCTCTACCTTACAATTTATTTCTGTATGTGGGTCATGACATTTTAATGATGTTATGCTTTTATGTAATAAGTTTTAAAGAAAGACTTGATGATCATTGAAACTTTTATTTCTGGTCAGCCAAAGCAAGAATATAAAATGGAGGCCTCTCCCTCAACAGTCACTATCACTAATGAAGGGCAGGCTGTCTCTGAGAGAGAAGGCACCAGACAGTGAAGCAGGGGTAATTCTTCACCTACACGCAGCACACCAACAACTTAATCAATTTGAGCACAAAGTACTTGTGTCATTGCAAACAGCTGTATCTTTAGTCCCACTCACACAAAAAACACAAAGAAATAAATTCAAGGGCTCAAAAACATAAAATTAATTGGGACCAACGAGAGGTTAACAGAGAACTATGTTCTGGTTAAACAGATGGCCCCCAGGAAGCAGGAACTCACCCAAGGTCCCTCAGCTGCTATGAGAATTGGGCATCGGTGTCCTTCTGAAGACCAGACTTAATTCATTTTGCCGTCAAAGTAAGGAAACTGAAGCACCCATGGAGGATGCACACCTGGCCTGAAGCCCACGGCCGGGACGGGCTCGGATCAGGCGGCTAGCCTGCGTGGTCCAAGCCCCTACTTCCCACACTGGTGCTTTTCCTGAGTTTACAGCAAGAAGTAAGTGGAAAACGCTATTCTTGGTGTTTCCGTCAAGCAAATACAGAAGGTATGTTCAGGAAATTCAAGTAAAAAGGGAGATAGAGAAGAAACTGAAATATCTGAAGGGACTACTGCGGAATAGGTGGGTACAAGTAAAAGCGGCCTGGAATCACCCAGAGAAGCATCTCAAAGCTGCAGCAGCATTCCACCACGTCTGCATCCACCGCATTTGCTTCCGTTCTATTTTGGGTCACACAAGTTACAAACTGCTGCGCCACTTCAAGCAGTGTTTCACACGCAGGGTCACAGCTGCCGATGAACTGATCCACTGAGGATGCCGGGCAGACTCTCAAGACCACCCTCCCCGGGGAGCTCACTCAGGGACTCACCCCATCTGTCATGTGCCAGCCAACCCTTATCACCAAGAAGATCAAACAGATGCCTGCTCCTCTACACTAGGTCAGACAGGGTACTAGCAATCAAAAGGCTCTGAGATCACTATTAATCTAAAATTAGCAAACAGAGGGACTTCCTGGCAGTCCAGTGGTTAAAACCCCACACTCCTGAGGCAGGGGGTCCAGGTTCAGTCCCTGATTGGGAACTACAACCCTGCATGCTGCAGCCAAAATAAAACAACTACAAAAACAGAAAAAGAAAACAGAGTGAGAGATTTATATTAAGGTAACTTTCCACCTTAATATGATGACTAAGACCCACAAAGGAAACATTTAAAGACAGTGCAGTAAACACCCACACTCACACATTAAACAAGCAGAACTCGTGAAACACTGAACCCTCACCAGACTAAAATTATTTCAGCTGCACAACCCCCTGAACTGACTGTAGATCACAAACTGTACGTCACCTCCCACAGTGTGAAAACTCAAACCAATTCTGACCTAAAAGTTCCCAAGGGACAGTCTCCTGATGTCCTGGATTCAAAACAAAACTTTTTGAGGTTTGCAGTTCTTAAAACAGAAATGAAAAGCTTCAAATCAAAGAAAAAAAGACAAAAATTAATTTTATTCAAACTATTCATTATTATTATAGATTACATTTCCCCCTTGTAATCCTTAATGAAATCTAAATCTTTCACAGTGAGGTTTGATTCAGTATATACCGTACAACACCAAGGGGAAGGCTGCCCCACAGTGACCTTCGCAGGCCCGGGAGCCGGGGTGGGCAGTCTTGCTCACATCTGGCTGTGCCCTCACCACTGCCCAGCAAAGTGAGAACCAACACTTGAAGGAAACTTCTATCAGACTTGAGAAGAGGAGGAAAACATACACACTAGAGACGCGTCTGTAAAGCTGGTACTTGTAGAAACGTCATGTGTTCACAGAACACGCTCATACCAGCTACTCCTCCATATTGTAACTGATGAAACAGGCTCAGTGATGTTAAATGAACTCCCCCCAAACTCAGGGCTAATGACAGGCAGAGCTCGGTCCACACAAATCGTGATTCCAGCCTCCACTCCCAGAAGCCCACCTACACGGCCACCCCACCAACTACATACAGCCCACTACACAGGGCCACCCCACCGACTACAGCTCATCACACAGGGCCACCCCACCGACTATAGCTCACCACACAGGGCCACCCCACCAACTACAGCTCACTACACACGGCCACCCCACCGACTACAGCTCACCACACAGGGCCACCCCACCGACTACAGCTCACTACACACGGCCACCCCACTGACTACAGCTCACTACACAGGGCCACCCCGCTCACCCCAAGTCACTGCCTCCTTCACCACCTCTCCTGCAGGTTCGAGAAGCCAGCTCCACTTCAGGAGCTCACATTCAAGTGGCTGAAGACAGACACCGCCGGGGAAGTCATATGACAGGCCTTATGTAACAGACATGCACTGCCACGTGGCCAGTGATCCTCCTCCGCCCCGTGTTGTTAAGACCTGTCAATGCGTGTTCCACACAATGGCCTGGAAGGAGATGCATGCTGACACTTTCTGTCAGAGGAATGCATTTTCACCAATTAGCCAGAAAAGCATGCTCTTGGTTTTAAATACAAAAACACAGGGTGCTTAAATATAATTGTGAAACACAGACTGGGCACTCACATTTAGAAAGGAAAACACATTTTAAATATTAACAAACTAGTTGCTCATATATTCTGCTCTATTTTAGCGTACAGATTTTAGTTGAGTAAAATACTTTATAACAAATTATAATTACCACCAAAGTTTGAGGCACTACATCATAAGAAAACAGAAGGGAATAAACAATGCCCCTTCTACGCTCCTCCTCCATCTCAGAGTGCCGTCCAGGCTAGGAAGGTCCCTGGGGGAGCCACCCATGGACAGAAGCAATGAGAACAGGAGGGCACTGAGAACCCGAGGCTGGGAGCAGGCCATCCTGCCTCTGCACTCAACAGAGTCATGGGGAGGGCAGGGGTGAGGAGAAGGCTCTCCTTGAGGCAGTGGCAGGAGAGGCAGCCGTCACTGTGACAACCCTGCCCCCAAGGAGATAGCAGCAACTTTGTTTGCCGTGAAAACCATGCCAGGGGAGCCCACCACTCCCAGAAGGGGAGGCTGTATAAGGAGGGAGGAAGGCGATGTTCTGAAGACATGTCCCAATCGTATCTGATCCAACATCATCCCCACCCCGTGCAAGGAGCTCCATCCAAGGCACTTGAACACTCATGTCTTTACAGAGGAGGGAGAGGGAGCCGTGAAAATAGGGGGCACCATCACTGCAGAAGCTCTCAAGGCATACCCCCCGCTTCCCTCCTGGTGTCTGCTTCGGGGATGGGCATCTACACTGGGAATGTTCCTATAGCACCCACCCAGGGAAAGAAAAGCTCCTGGTAAAGAGAGGAGGGTCGTGTCACAAGTCCCTCTGAACACGAGACCACTGTCAGCATGACCTGACCGACCTGACCCACCATCTACTTTGATGGTCCAAGTTCCAGGAAGCTCAAATCAAGTATTTCATTCAAATTCCGAGGAGCATTTTACTAACCTCATTCTCTTTTCAGCCTGTTAGACACTTTGAATGCTAAAAGGTTATCTGATGATAGGAATTATTTTTAATTTTTTTGTGATGCAATAATGGTATTGTGACTTAAAATTTAAAAAGAACCTTTATCTTCAGAGATACGCAGTGAAATTTTTGCAGAGAAAATAACAGGATGTCTGGATTTCACTTCAAAATAATACTAAGACAGGAAATGATTAGGCTATGATTGAAGCATGACTGGCAGTAAGTTGGTGGTTGTTAGGACTAAGCAATGGGGTTCATTACATGCACTTCTCTGTTTTCAAATATACTCAGAATTCTCCAAAAGAAAACTCTTTTTATAAAAGTAAGTAGTGTAAGGGACTTCCCTGGTAGTCCAGTGGTGAAGAATCCACCTTGCAATGCAGGGGGTGTGGGTTTGATTTCTGGTTGGGCAACTAAGATCCCACATGCCACAGAACAGGTGAGCCCATGCCTGGCAGCTAGAGTTTGTGCACCTACATGAATGATCACACACTACTAAAAAAAGACCCAGCAACTCAGGTCTGACGCAGCCAGAGACCCAAGGGGGTGACCAGAAACCGACAAGAAAAACTGAGACCTTCCCCCAGAGAAAATACCAGGTGGTTGTGAAGGAATGTCATGGGAAGCAAGGCACAGATAATCCGAATCTCATACAAGCTATTCCAGAGTACAGGGGGGAAAAGGAGACATTCTTTCCAACTGCGAATTCTTTTATGAAGTCTTAAAACTGAAACATAACAAGGAAAGTTACAGACAAACCTCACTCATGGAGACTGATACAACTAAATGGTAACATGTTAAAGGCACTCACATTAATGTCAGGAAAAGGACAAGGGTGGATTAACACCAATGCTGTTAATACTGTGCTGGAGGTCCTGATTAGTACAGTTTTTTAAAATGACTCAAAGGGAAAAAAAATGACATTATTCACAAATGGTGCAATTTTCTATGTAGAAAACTAAAAGAAACCCAGAGATAGTCAGAATCATAAGATAGCTGAGCACATGTGCTGGACAGAAAATCAATATGGAAAAATCAATTAGACAAAGGAGTCATAGTTACGTAAGATGCTAGCATGTGGGAAACTGGGGGAAGGGGATGTGGGATTGCTTTACCTTTGTAACTTGTAAATTTACAATTATTTATAAATAATCTTATTGTAATAAATAATTTTTAAAATTAATAAGTCTGACAATAGTTAAGTGTTACAGAAGAGATAGAACAACAGAAATTCTCACACTAAAAAAATTTTCACAAGCTCCTGACAGAGGACAAGTTGGAAACTACTGTGAAAACAGTTGGGCATTGTCTTGCAACTCAGAACATGTCTACACTCCTGGAATCAGAAATTCTTCCCCAGGCGTATGGCCAGAGGCACTCCTGCACACGTACCTGGCAGTGTTCCAAACAGCAACACTTCCAAAAGCAAAAAGGTGGACCTATCCACTGGCAAGAGTGTTGTTAAATAAACTACCAATAAACTGGGACATATTTAAAAAACCAAACGCCCACCAACACGTGGACTCAGATCATGCATTCACAAAGGGGATCCATCAAGGGTGAAAACTGGTGTGGTATGGAGATGGGAAAATCATAACCATGACAAAGGCCTTAGCCTCAGCACACAGACAGACTTAGATCTGCACCTCAAAAATTTCTCGTGGGGAGGAGGGAGATGATAAGGATAAAAATGTCTATAAAGGATCTTCAGGAGGGTGATAATGAAGAAAAGTTGAGAAACAATGACCTAGGTGAATCTCAAGAATATAACAGTGAATGAAAAAAGCAGGTTACAGAGGAATACATATGACACTATTTACATAAAGTCCAAAGAAAATAATACAATCTCTGGGGATACATGTGTATTGAAGCTACAATTCAGAAGAGGGGCTGCCCCTGCATGTGGAAATCCAGGGCAACAAGGAGACCCCGAGCGCTGGCTGTGCTCTTTCCTTCCCCTGGGATGGTAAACACACAGGTGCTCATTTACTATTCCTTGCCCCTTGGTTATTTCTGTGCTCTGTGCTAGTATGAAATGTTTCATAACCACTTAAAAATACCACATATGCATTCAGAAGTATTGCAAAATCTTAGTAGATTAAATTAAACTGCATGAATAGCCTTTCCACTGATCACTATTCAATCACAATATTAATACTGAATGATAATACTAATGAATCTAACCTAGGCTGTTAAAAACAACCATGAAAGACTTATTTTTTTTTCCTTGAAGAAAAAATTTAGAACCACCACCACAACAACTTGCAGGCACGTACCCAGCCACCCTGCTGGATGATGTACTCGGCTGCGTGGTCCTCCAGGAACGTCACGCCGAACTGCAGCAGTGCGCCCAGCGGCTCCTGGCCGCGCTTCGTCAGCTCCAAAAGCATTTGTCGTAGCAAAACCAGAGGCACCAAAACCTTCAACACAAAGATGAGGGGGTAAAACACAAACTGAAATCCTTACAGGCCATTCTGCATGTTCAATTACACATTTCGGTGCAGCATTATGGAATTCCCTTTTTATTAGAATAAACAGTGTCCTCAACTTCAATTCTGGAGAAAAACGCATGTATGTTTTACACCACAGGGTGGTAGTAATGTTATTATATGGAAACAACCCGGCCTCTGCGTGTCACACACGCATGTGTATGTGTAATTATATATGTGCAGGAACTCCTCTGAGGCACTGTAACAGCTAAAGACTGGAAATGACCCAACAGGCACTGTCAGATTTTTGTCATCCAGAACAACATTCTAAAGCTGTTCAAATGAATTAAGACTGTGCACCGCCCAACTGCCAAGATTTATGTTCAGTGAAAAAAGATGAAGCAGGGTATCTACAATAATGGTACCATTTGTGTGAACACTGTAGACCCCTATAGCATTTTTGGAAAATACCTAAGAAACTGTCGACAGCGGGAGCCTAAGAAGAGGGCAGTGGTGACAGGGTGGGAACGCACTTTCAAATGTGTCTGTTGTACCTGGTCACATTGTCCTCGTCCTTTTATTACCTATTTGAACACAACACTTTCAAAGTCATGAACTATCTTACACAAGTCATCAAAAACCAGAGTTGTTATTATCACTCCTAATAACCTTATGGCTCAACATTAAAAAACCATTAAAAATTATACCAGAGACTAACTAGAGTCCCTTTCCTTCCCCAAAACCCCCTGCATACTGAAGAGAACTAAGTACTTTCAGTTAACCATCTGCCTGAAATCCTTCTGTCTACAATGTCAAAAAGGACCGCCAAAGGAAATGAAACCAGTTTCCTGTTACTGACCTGCCAAGGTCATAGCTGAGGGATTACAATTTATTTCTGCAGAAGAGGATAAACAGAAAAGACAATGAGTTTATATCCTTACTAATATTCTTTGGCTTTTTTTTTTTAAGTAAAAGCGGCTCCGAAGGAATCTCTATTAAAAGGCTAAAAGAAAAATGTGACAAGCACACAACTTTCCTTTCTGGTATTCCAAAAGAACTCCAGCCCCAAGCGCAGTCAAAGTTGCTTCTCAGCATTAGCAGAGGGGCACAGGGTTGAGACAGGACTCTATGAGACTTTCTGCACAAGCAGACACCTGCAGCACTTCTCAAAACAGAAACACAGCTGCTCATCCAGCTCTGTATTCAGTCTCAGTCATGGCAGGGACGGGAGCCTGTGAGCCAGCCCAGCAGATGCATCACACCAACCCCTAGGTAACCTGGAGCCCTCCATGCCTCAAAACATTCTCATTTCCCACAGTAATGCACTACGTGCAATGCCTTAAAGTTGTTCACATTTCAGCTCTATTGCCTCTCAGAAATATGAGCTGCAAACATTTCAGTTGCCATAGAGAGTAATACTCTTAACTGTTCAAAATTCACCTCTTTCAGGTATCAAGCGTGGCTGCCCTACTTTTATGATATAACAATCTAGAGATAAGCCTGTAATCCTCTCACTGTCTTAACTTTAGTCCTTAACCATATTCCCTCTGATTCACTATTACTTTTTATGCTGAAATCTAACCTTCTAGTGTGTTCTTCATATAGCAACTGCTCCACCACTTTCATCCTTTAAGTTGCTCTTTCCTGAATCTTCTTCATTCAATTACCATACTCCTCGAAACGCAGTAAGTGCAGAGGCTTCCTTTTACAAGGCTGGCATCTTCTGCTTGGTTGATGACACTCTCACAGTTTGTAACTTAGATCGTCTTCGTACAGTCACACCTACTGCCCTCTAACTGCTATTTCTACAACTGTTTCGTCAGTTTCACATTCCACTACTCACAAGAGTTCTATATCATCTGTACACCTAATGGACAGCAAGGAGATCAAACCAGCCAATCCTAAGGGAAATCAACCCCGAAAACTCACTGGAAGGACTGACGCTGAAGCTGAAGCTCCTATACTTTGGCCACCTGATGCGAAGAGCTGACTCAATGGAAAAGACCCTGGTGCTGGGAAAGACTGAGGGCAAGAGGAGAAGAGGGCGGCAGAGGACGAGATGGCTGGATGGTATCACTGACTCAATGGACATGAACTTGGGCAAACTCTGGGAAATGGTTAGGGACAGGGAGGCCTGGCAAATACTATTCATGAGCCTTGTTTGGATCTCAATGCCCAAATGAGCTTACGAAGATATCTTCATGAAACTGGGAAGATGTGAATACTAAACAGACTGTCTGATGATATTAAAATTATGGCTAATAACTGAGGTGTTGGAAATACACACTAATGTAGGGTGTATGTCAAGGTAATCCAGGGGAGAGTGGGGAGCAGACGAACAAGACCAGACATAGGCTGACAACTGCTGAGGCTGAGAGATGAGTGCAGGTCTGTTACACTGTGTGCCCGACTCTGCGTACGCCTGACGTCCTGGGCAAAGGTTTTAAAGACGAGTGACGTAAAATGCCGCTAAAAATCAACCAAGGCAAATGGCCTTTTCCTTGCTCCTGTACTTTCACAGTCTACTTGTTACCATGTGAACACCAGGCACTAATACTCTAGCTTTCCTCTTTGATGGTCATTTTCGTCTTTTCCTATAAGCAGATAAGTTCATAGAAAAAACAATCGCCATGAGGGAAAATAAAACTTAGAGAATAACCTATAATTTTGAGATAACTACTATGGATTATTTAATATTCTGGCACACATTCCAATTATTTTTCTTAGTATATACATTCTATACAGCCTACATTTACACATATACTTTTGAAAAAATCATTCTATTTATATGAATTTGTGACTAGCTTTTTTCCTCCAGTTACTTCGATTTAAAGAGCATTTTTACCAAGATGCCTTTACAATCTTTACTCAAGATGAATTGACATTCAGCTTGGAAACTGGGCATGCTTTGTGGACACTTTGTCATTTGAGCCTCATTTACCTTCCAAACAGCCACTTCATATAGTGATATCAAAATTTTGCAAATAGTCATGCAAAATATAAAATGCGAAATATGGGCTAAATGCTTAAATTAGCCAATCTGATTTTGATTGGGGTGGAAGGAGGCATTTCAGCTGCTTATCATGACAGACTGGGTTCTTTTCTGCCCTAGGGGACTCAGAGAACAGTGCTGGACTCTGCAGAGCAGGTCCTAATCCAGTGGGCTTCATTTCCATGAAGGCTCAAGCCTCGTGCAGTCTGGCCTGTGGTTCAGGTGAGGGACTGAAATGAAGCATGGAATGGGGTGGGGGGAAAAAAGATGGGCGAAGAGGGAGCACAAAGACTGGGGTTACTGAGCACAGGATGGGGAAAGGGAGACACACGAGAGTTGACTAACAATATTAGACAAGGGCAACTGGAGAAAACGTACGACAGGGGACAAGGCTAGTGATATTAGGGATTGCAATTATTTGTTGCTGGATAGACAAAGAAATACATCATAACCAAGCTCACTTTTATTTATAAAGTCTACTGCAAGTGTTCCTAAGAGAGGCTTGCTTTATTCCATGAAAGTAAGTGAAACAGATATTCTAACAACTCTTTCACAGTAGTAACATAATAAAACTAACAGTGACTGTTTGGGAACAAGGCTCCATGTGTCAAATCTAACACAACAGCCACTGTTTGAAGAGTGCTCACTATGGTGCCAGACAATGCCCTAAAACAAGCACTCAACACACATGATGTCCTTCCATTCTAGGAACACTTCTGAGGTTAGTGGTATGGTCTCCATGTCACAAATGTGAACATCAAGACCCTGTCTGCTTAACTAACCTGGCCTAAGATGTGCACCTCGTCAGTGGCAAAGCTGATATGGAAACAAGTCCGATTACAGGCCCATGATGCTAATGATTATGCTCTAATGCCTTCAAAGCCTGTATTAAGCTGAGTAAAAATAATATACATCAATTAGATGTATGAGGTCACATAGTCTGGCTCACAACAGTATAATTCTCCATAGAGGGGCTACTCATAAAAATAACTGCATTGCACTTTCTCATCCCAAGCACCACATCACTAAGGGCCAGGTCTCCTCCTAGTGAGCTGGATGAACCTAGATTACCTCTCCCGAGACTCTGCCTCAGAAAGGTGACAAGTGGACCACACGGCCTGAAACAGTGGGTGAGCAGCAAGGGACAGCAGAAAGGCACTAAACACTGAAGTGGGACTCAGACCTCAGCTCCAGTCCGGTTCTAACATGTACTAGTCAAGGGGTCTTAAGCAAGAACTCTTTTTTTAAAAAACTGATTCTTCACCTGACCTAACAAGACAAAAGCTAATAATAAAGTCCATTCTGCCCACTGAGGGGACAGCCGCAACACTCAGACAAGGTATGGCATGAGACGCCCTGTAAACATCAGCACAACCAGGGCTCCTCCCACAAGAACCCCAGAAACCATCCCCCAAAAAAGCCTGTGCTTTCCCCCAAGACATACTCACCTGTGCGCAAACACCCGTCTGGAGAGAAATGAAGCGGTAATGGGGATTCAGGACAGACGGAAGGAAGATGGCATACGACAGCACCCTTGGTTCTGGGCCAGCCTTCATCAGACACACCCACGTAACACAGCTGGGATCACGCATGGAACAACGAGCTCTCACAGGATGCTAACAATCCCTCCTGGACGTTATCATTAACACACTAAAATCTTGTAGCAGAAAAGATAACTTGGTTGATACCTTGTTCCAGCCGCTGGCATGAACTGTGGTCTCCAGCGTACATTCCCGATATGCCTGATACGTCACTGGCCTGTAGAGATTTTTTTTAAAAATCTGTGTCACAAAGAAGGAAAATTCTAAATTTCCAGATGAATAAATATACAGTCACCACTCTGCTGTAGAACTTTTGTTAAAGTAACACAGATGATTCAACAGATAATTTTCTATGAGACTGGCTTTCATCATTTGCTATGCATTTTTCTTTAAGCATTCTCTACAGGTGAGATTTATGCTACCAGCTTGGGAAAGCAGTTCACAACATAACAAAAGAAAAACAGCAAATTTTTTGTAATTGGTTGAATTTTATCCAACAAGATTTCTATGTTGCAGATAAATGTATACACTTGGGTTATTAATATAATCAAGTAAGAGCAAACAATAAAAATGATCTTGTTAATATGAAAGAACAATTTAAACTTTTAAAGGCAAAAAATGTAAAATATTTAAAAATTACAGAGATTTTGTCACTGGAAGACTTTTCAAATTGGAGGCCTAAGTCGTCAAATGTGCTATTTTAAATCTGGAGTCCCTGACACCAGCTCCAGAGCAAGGCTCTCCTGTCCATTCCAGACACACAGACACTCGTCTACCAGGGGTACGTGAGTACTGTGTTCTAAGCCTGGGTTTCTGTACAAATCAACAACCACAACAGATACTTGGCAGCAAGACGAAGGCACCAAGTGCTTGCATAACAGATTTAATAAAAATTTACCTCCACCTACCTTTTGCGGGCAAAGAATTAACACACATGTTAAAAAAAAGAGACAGAGAGGAATCTTGCTTTTAAAGGATTTTAAAATCCACTCCAAAGGCATTTTCTACTTTGAACAACCTGGTCTGTGATCACTTCAGTCTTTTGAATGTTAAGACTTATAACAGGTACACTTCCTGGTAGCTTACTGTTAGGTTTTATTGGTGCTTTATATCCTAGTATACACTAGGAAACTGAAGCTCAGAAAAGCTAAGAGACTATCCCAAATCGACAGAGATGGCAAAGAGCAACACAGAACAGGAATTCACACCCAATGAGCTCTGGCTCCAAAGGCCACAAAGTTCCAGTTTTGAATCAGGGTTCTGACCTGGGCATGATGACACTGATGCCCCTGGTAGCTGGCCAGCATCTGGACTGTGATGGGAGAGGAACACACCAGACTGCAGAGACTCGCTAAGAAAAAAGACCCTACGACAGCTCACCAATGATTTCTGTAATGGATACATTTTAAATCTAAAGTATTTTTAACACACTGAGTTAAATACAATATATTTTAAAATCCACATTTAATTTTTTTACACAGCTGCTAGAAAATGTCAAGTTACATACATGTGACCTTCATTTCCCTGCTGGACAGCGCACAGGTCTGGACGTTTCAGAGAACAGCTCTGCCGACACACGTGTGGCCCTTTTCTCTAAGTCTGTGTGACAGTGTACCAAAGGGACACTCAAGCGCCAAGACCACAGGTGGCCTTTCTAGTGAGATATTATGCTACCACATTTCCACTAAAGCACCCGGAGAACAGCTGGAAGACTTGGGCTGACACTAGGTGGCCATGACACTGGACTCCAGCAAACAGGCTGCCTGCCCACGTGCTTCCTGCAGCTTGACTTGGTCATTCAGTCCCTTCACTTCCTTTCCTGGACTGAACTGTCCACTGCCGCTGGGCGCCACAGGGGTCCATCAGGCTAAATGACGTTAGCATCAGCCAGAATGAAACATGATTTGAAACATTATATGTACACACATATATGCACATTAAAGATTCAGCAGATTAAAACATTCAAAGGAAAATTTAAACATAGAAAAACAAGCAGCCTAAAAAACCAGCCTGATCTAATGAGCGACTTGAACTCTGCAAAGGAGAAAACTGAGGGGAAGAATTTTTTTTTAATTTAAATATCTTTCTTTTCTTTACCATTCTGTGAGGCTTGCAGAAATTAGGGATTGAACCTGCCCCCTTGGTAGTGAAACTGCAGAGTCTAACCACTGGGAAACCAGGCCAATTTAAAGAAAAAAAAACTTCAAATTGCTGATGCTTGGCTATGTGTTCACAATTTTCTACTTCAACAAAACTGGAGGAATAAGTGGTATTTTCCACTTTAAAAAAAAAATACTTCTAGTTCATCATCAGTTATTCTCAAGGTATTAGTAACTTTTTAGAGTTGTTAAGCTACTGGGGAAAACAAAACAAATATTCATCAAAGACTATATTTTTTAAAAATATAATTTACTTTGTAGTGAAAAGGTACCATCTTTTCCTATAGATCATGAAAAGGACTCTGGAAACATATAATCCTGTCTGTCACATATTTGTACATATATAAAACTATACTGTTTCTCAGAGAACTGATAACATCCCCATAAAGTTTAAATTAACACAAAAACTAAGATGGAGGGAAATGACTAATACAAATAATCTGCATCAAGGCTGGGAACAATTTTCTGCTCCATCCTTCTCAGTTACTTTACTCCCAGTCCTAACCACTTCTGTAAGTTTTCTACGTTTATTTTGGCCAAACAGCAGGTTTCTTCAAATCTAAGATGAAATCTCAACATATAAACTTAATCAAAGTACGGCTCCTCTGGAGTCAACAGCGTGGAAACTGCCTAACTGCCCTCGGCCCCCACAAATATTCCATAAGCCACTGCTGGGCTGCACCTTCGTATTTCCTGTGGAAGTTGTAATTCCCACAGCCAAGATCTTGTCTCCACATTTATTTTTAAAACTTTCTATGCATAAAGTTAAGAAAATCTAGGTATGATTTTGATTTCATTGTTTCCTATGCATAGCTTGGATTTTTACATTTGCTCATGTCATCAGAATATGAAGAAACAAACTGAATTCTCCTTACACCCAAACTGCTTTCTTCTAACAAATGGTAAGATACACACTTTGCTTTGTCAAGGTAAGGGACCACGCACTGCAACAGTGACTTGGCACCTGAATACTGGCCCTTTTAGTGAAGGAACCATCTTCACCGTGTTTGAGTAGTGGTCAATCTTTACTAAAACAGACATTTTTTTCTAACTCATACCAATTTTGTAACGATTCTAAGCAAAGAATTAGCGGAAAGGAATTTTTAAGATTTTCAATAAATGACTTGGCTTTATGTTAAGAGACTTTCATGATGAGCTTCTTGCTTCTGGCCGACAGCTGGAAGAGAAGTTCCCGCGGCAGGAGTGTGGCAGAAGCGCCATGGGCAGGTGCGCGACCCGAAGCTGAGCCACATCCAGGCGCCCCAAGCTGACACAACGCCAACCCGACTGCACAGCGCGTGAGACCCAGCCACCCCAGTCATGCTGGCCACGAAAGTGGTGGTAAAAAGTGGTTAGGACCAGTGAAGCAGCCTGTGGTTACAACCAGGGAAAGCATCTGTTGAAACCAGACAGTCCAACAAATAAACACAGTCAAATTCATGCTGGAACAATTAAATCACTGCTCAAAATGAAAGAGAGGATTAAGGAAAGCAAAAAAGGAAACAATGAAGGCCAGTGCGAAAAGCAACACCGTTCACTTAAAACGAGGTCTTCAGAGCGTGCAGCGGTGGGGACTTGCCCAAGGGGCACTCACCGGCTGAGCAGCGTCTGCAAGGCCCTGAGCAGAGGCGCCCGCAGCTCCTGCACCGCCTTCTCCCCGAGGTGGGCCAGGCAGTCCTCCACAGAGCTGTCCGGGTTCGCGGGGCTGAACACGGGCGAGGTGTGGCGGTCGAAGCCTGTGCTGGTGAAGGCTGAAGAAGCAAAAGAAGCACCCTTGTGAATGAGCAGGTGTGACGTTGTGCTGTAAGCCCAGGGAATTAGGACGCAGACTACTGGGAACCACAACATGGTGTAAGCCACTGAAAAACGTCAGACAATCGTTATGGGGTATTAATCTTTCTTTCAAAAGGCCCTAGACTTACAGATTTTTTAAAGAAAGATTTTTATGGAAAAGTCTCAGTTTCAAGAGAAGAAAAAGGCTAACCTGACATGTCAAAATGCAGAGACCAGCTTTGTGAATGACTACAGACCCATTCCAACCAGATGGTGAAGGAGAGCCTCTCCCAGCCCATCACCCAGGGGGTCTGATGATTTGTTTTCACCTCTAGAAACGTGGCTCTTCTTAAACCAGATTCTCATCAGTTTCTCCACCTCAGAGGACCTCATGACCTTCATTCCCTTTCAGAGTAAACTTTCAAACCCACAGTCATGCACACGGACATGTTTTACAGGTCTGCCCACTCACACAGCCAGCCCCTCCTCCGTTCCTTACTCCTTGTTACACAGACGCAGCCCTGCTCTGACCGCAGTAAGAATCCATGCCGGTCCAGGGAGCAGATAGGACATATAACCCCTGGGAGTGGGGACAAGCGGCGTGCTGTCCCAGGGAATCTGCCCTGCATCCTGTTTGTAGCATCAATCAGTTAAAAATGTCAGGAAAGGAAAATAAAAGATTAACGTTAGGGTTTTGGATTTCTATAAATTTATATTTATCTTCTTTCCTTACTAACAGGGAGCTGATTTATAGACATGATTTCTATTTTTTCTTGTTAAAAATTACTGGGCAGGAAATTCCTTGGTCCACTGCTGCTGCTGCTAAGTCACTTCAGGCGGGTCCGACTCTGTGCGACGCCACAGACGGCAGCCCATCAGGCTCCTCTGTCCCTGGGATCCTCCAGGCAAGAACACTGGAGTGGGTTGTCATTTCCTTCTCCAATGCATGCATGCATGCTAAGTTGCTTCAGTCATGTCCGACTCTGTGCAACCCCATGGACAGCAGCCCACCAGGCTCCTCTGTCCACAGGATTCTCCAGGCAAGAATACTGGAGTGGGTTGCCAGTTCCTTCTCCTCCTTGGTCCACTAGTTAGGACCAATACTTTCACTGCCAGCAGCCTAGATTTAGATTTGATCCCTCATTGGAGAACTATGATCCTACAAGCAGTGCAGAAAAGCAAATCACATCAATCAAATCCCATCAATACGATCCATTCATAATCCAATCTAATCGATCAACACTGAATTAATCCCATCAATAAATCAAGTAAATCCAGTCAAAGCTACTGCACAATTAGTATAAAGCAGTATGTTGCCAATATAACTTTCATATGCACTGAGAAGCCAAAAAATTTGTGACTTTTTATTAAAACATCTGCTCTACTGCAGTAGCCTGAAAGCAAACCCAGAGTGTCTCTGAGGTATGCCTGTTTCTTATTCCAACCTACTCTAGCCATCCTGTCTCACCTGAGGGGGAGGGGGAAAAACTCAGAAACTGGCATGAAGTTCACGGTCTAGAGGCATAAGCTCACTGAAGACTGAGACCTAACCACAGGGTCCCAGAGAGCTCCCCCCACCATAGCCCACTACCACCTCACCGCTGATTTACAACAGTCCCTGTTATTCAGTCAAATCAAATCAAATCAATCCAATCCCATTCCATCAAGTCAATCAAAATCAAATCACTCAAATCAAATAAGTAAATAAAATCTTATCAAATTAAATAAAAAACATGTGTATGTGTGGATGACCCTAGGAAATAACTGTGCAAAGTGAAAGAAGTCAGCCACAAACCACTGCTCAGTGTAGGATTCCATTTACACGTGGCCCCTCACAGGAAAATGTACGAGACAGAAAGCAGATTAGTCTGGGATGAGTATGGTGGAGGAGTGGGAGCAGATGGGAAGTCACTGTTAACTTATACAGTGTTTCTTTTGGGGATGTTAACAATGTTCTAATTTTAGACTGTGGTGATGGTTGTACAATTCTGTGAATATACTAACCACTGAATTGTGTTCCTTTAAATGGATAAACTTTTGGTATATATCTCAATAAAGCTTCAAAAATTATTCATGGAAAGCAAAGCAAGATATAACCCAGGGCTGCTCTGGTGGTACAGTGGTTAAGAATCCTCCTGCAATGCAGGGGACACGGGTTCAATCCCTGGTCTGGGAAAATTCTACATGCCACAGAGCAACTGGGCTCCTGCTCCACAACTGTGAGCCTGCTTGCCCCGGAGCCTGTGCTCTGTAGGAAGAGAACCCACCACAGTGAAGAGCACATCCTCTCACCATAACTAGAGACAGCCCGTGTGCAGCCACGAAGACCCAGCAGAGCCAAAAGTAAAATAATAATTTCTTAAAAAAGAAATAACCCAAATGCTCCCCTCCATAATAAGGGAAAGACTGGGGAAAGACTGAGTAAATCTTCATTTGATATATGGATTTTTAAAGTTTGCGATTTAATGTTAAGCACAGTCTGTGGCCATAAAATCACAGGCACACTGCTGCGACCATCATCTACAATATATGCATGAGAATGAAGGCAGCACTCTGACAGCTCTCTTTTTAATGTTATTAATATAAAGATAACAAATCACACTGAACGGAAAGTATCTTAACATGACTGTTTAGTCCAATACTTAACACCATAAAAGGGTCCATCTCATCTGCTAAGTGGTTTGGAAACTTTTTAATATAAACAGATCCCCCTAGGAAAGGAAAAGGTACCTTCTAGTTTCACCACTATAATCCTAGACACAAGAAGTTATGCAATGTTGTGAACACTCGAATGTAAAAAAACAAATGAAACCACACCAAACAGAGCCACTAATTTACTAGGAAATAAGAATAAAGAGACCTTCAGAAATTTCTTTGTCCAGGGATTTGAGCTCTTCTTCAATTTCAGTTTTAACTTTTAATAAAACTTCTTGATCCAAAGATTGTGAAACTGTATCCTGCTGAATCCCTGAAAGCAATAAGAAAGGTTACTATCGAAAGACAGAAAACATTAGAACCTGGGTAGGATGTTTAAGCATTAAGTCAGAAAGTACAAAATCAAAACTCATTATCATGCCCAGGGGCTAGGACAAGTTAAAATGAGGAGGCTGAGGCCAGGCAGGCGGCACCACTAGCGCAGCCCTGGGGGAGCCGCAACTGGAGCTCGGGCCAGTGTGAGAACAGAATCACCAGCTCAGCCTGTGTCCTGTCTTCTGCTTGGGCTGCTAGGAAGACGACAGCTCAGAAACATTTCTGACATAACAGAGAAGAACACCTGAAAGGCTATCATGTTCCCTTACCTTCATATCTTCATGCAAACTGCAGTCCAAGAGAAGGCCCATGATCAACAAAGCAACTTTATCTTCCAACTTAGAAAAACCATGAAGATAACAAAATGTGAGGCAAAAGCTACTCTCATGCAGTAAAAGGAAAGGGCTTGGTCTGTAGCACAGAAAGGAGAACAAAGTGGAAGACTAACCAAAATAAAACTCAGATCCTCAAAAGAGTTTTTTTGTTGTTGTGGAAAATTTAAAATTCCTTAGGTATTTCTACCAGAAATGCAACAGAAAGGATCCCCTCATGGTCACGGTTAATATATATCTGGTTAAATGACATTTAACATTTCTGCCTATGTAAATATCTTAGTTGAAACTACATAAATAAAAATTTTAGAACATTACCTACAACAATATGCTACTAAGCAACTAATGCATCACTGAAGAAATCAAAGTGGAAATCAAAAATACCTGGAGACAAATGAAAATGGAAACACAACATCCCCAAATCCATGGATTAAAGATTTATAAGACTTGAAACCATAAAATTCTGAAGAAAACAGGTAGTATGCACCCTGATATGGATCTTAGCATTACTTTTTTGGCTATGTCTCCTCAGGCAAGGGAACAAAAGCAAAAGTGAACAAAGGGGACTACATCAAACTAAAAGTCTTCCCATGGTGAAGAAAACCATGTGCAAAGCATAAAGGCAGCCTAATGAATATTAGATAATGGCAAACAATAATATCTGGCATACATAAAGAACACATACAGCTGGACATTAAAAAAAAAATCAATTTAAATTGGGCAGAGGACCTCAAGAGGTATTTCCGAAGAAGACACAAAGATGCCACCAGGCACGTGAAAAGATGCTCAGCATCACTAATTACCAGGAAAATGGAAATCAAAGCCACATTGAGATTATCACCTCACACCTGTCAAAACAGCTATTATCAAAGAGGCAGTGAGTAACAAACACTGGCAAGGTGGTACACTGTCGATGAAAATGGAGATGATATACGTGGCTGTAACTGATACAGTCAACATGGAAACCAACACAGAGGTTCCTCAAAAAGTTAAAAACAGACCACCATAGTATCCAACAATTCCACTTCTAGATATACTGAAGAAAATAATTCAAAAAGATATGTGTGTGTGTGTGTGTGTGTGTGTGTGTGTGTGTGTGTGTGTATACACACACGGGGTTTCCCTTGTGGCTCAGCTGGTAAAGAATCGGCCTGCAATGTGGGAGACCTGGTTCGATCCCTGGGTTGGGAAGATCCCCTGGAGAAGGGAAAGGCTACCCACTCCAGTATTATGGACTGTATAGTTCATGGGGTCACAGAGTCAGACATGACTGAGCAACTTTCATATACACACACACACAGAAACACACATATACACACCAAGAAAAAGACATGCAAAAAGGCAAAATGATTGCCTGAGGCGATACAAATAGCTGAGAAAAGAAGGAAAGTAAAATGCAAAGGAGAAAAGGAAAGATATACCTATTTGAATGCAGAGTTCCAAAGAATAGCAAGGAGAGATAAGAAAGCCTTCCTCAGTGATCAAAGAAATAGAGGAAAACACTAGAATAGGAAAGACTAGAGATCTCTTCAAGAAAATTAAGAGATTCCAAGGGAACATTTCATACAAAGATGGGCACAATAAAGGACAAAAATAAAATAAAATAAAGGACAGAAATGGTATGGACCTAACAGAAGAAAAGATATTAAGAAGAGGTGGCAAGGATACACAGAAGAACTATACAAAAAAGATCTTCATGACCCAGATAACCACGATAGTGTGATCACTCACCTAGAGCCTGACATCCTGGAATGCGAAGTCAGGTGGGCCTTAGGAAGCCATCACTACAAATAAAACTAGTGGAGGTGACGGAATTCCATTTGAGCTATTCCAAATCCTAAAAGATATTGCTGTGAAAGTGCTGCACTCAATATGCCAGCAAATTTGGAAAACTCAGCAGTGGCCACAGGACTGGAAAAGGTCTGTTTTCATTTCAATCCCAAAGAAAGGCAATGCCAAAGAATGCTCAAACTACCGCAGAATTGCACTCATCTCACACGCTAGCAAAGTAATGCTCAAAATTCTCCAAGCCAGGCTTCAACAGTACGTGAACTGTGAACTTCCAGATGTTCAAGCTGGATTTAGAAAAGGCAGAGGAACCAGAGATCAAATTGTCAACATCCGTTGGATCATCGAAAAAGAATTCCAGAAAAACATCTACTTCTGCTTTATTGACTATGCCAAAGCCTCTGACTATGTGGATCACAACAAACTGTGGAAAATTCTTAAAGAGATGGAAACATTAGACCACCTGACCTGCCTCCTGAGAAATCTGTATGCAGGTCAAGAAGCAACAGTTAGAACTGGGCATGGGAACAACAGACTGGTTCCAAATCGGGAAAGGAGTACGTCAAGGCTGTATACTGTTACCCTGCTTATTTAACTTATATGCAGAGTACATCATGAGCAATGAATGCTGGGCTGGATGAAGCACAGCTGACATCAATACTGCAGGGAGAAATATCAATAACCTCAGATGTGCAGATAACACCACACTTATGGTAGAAAGTGAAGAACTAAAGACCCTCTTGATGAGAGTGAAAAAGTTGGCTGAAAACAATATTCAGAAAACTAAGATCATGGCATCCAGTCCCATCACTTCATGGCAAATAGAAAAACAATAGAAACAGTGACAGACTTTACTTTTTTGGGCTCCAAAATCACTGCAGATGGTGATTACAGCCAAGAAATTAAAAGACGCTTGCTCCTTGGAAGAAAGCTATGACCAACCTAGACAGCATATTAAAAAGCAGAGACATTACTTTGCCAACAAAGGTCCGTCTAGTCAAAGTTATGGTTTTTCCAGTAGTCATGTATGGATGTGAGAGGTGGACTATCAATACTGAAGTGGATGAGATGGTTTGATGAGTCTGTCTCTGTTTTGCTGTATTTGTTCATTTGTTTGGTTCCATATATAAGTGAAATCATACGGTATTTGTCTTTGCCTGACTTCTTTCACTTAGCATAATACCCTCTAGCCCATCTATGTTGTCACAGAAGGCAGGAAGAATTTTATTCTTTTTTAGTGGCTGAATAGTTCAGTTCAGTTGCTCAGTCTTGTCCAATTATTTGTGACCCTGTGGACTGTAGCACACCAGGCCTCCCTGTCTATCACCACCTCCCGGAATTTACTCAAACTCATGTCCATTGAGTCGGTGACGCCATCCAACCATCTCATCCACTTCAGTATTCTTGCCTTGAGAACCCCATGAACAGTAGGAAAAGGCTGAATAGTATTCCATCATATATGTGTACCACATCTTCTTTATCTATTAATTTGTCTGCTAATGGACACTTAGGTTGTTTCCATACTTAATTATTGTAAATAGTGCCGCAGTGAACCTGAGTGTGTATGTATCAGTTCAGTTGCTCAGTCGTGTCCTACTCTCTGCGACTCTTTCAGACTGTTTGAACTGAACCTAACTGAACTATTCAGCCACTAAAAAAGAATGAAATCCTGCCATCTGTGACAACATAGATGGGCCCAGAGGGTATTATGCTAAGTGAAAGCATTCAAAGACAAATACCATATGATTTCACTTATATATGGAATCTAAAGATCAAAACAAATGAACAAATACAACAAAACAGAGATAGACTCATAGAGAACAAACAGGTAGCTGCCAGAAGGGAGAGGGGTACCGGTGATAAAATAAAAAAGAAGAATGCTAATTAGCCTGCTTGTGGTGATCACTTCACAATGAATGTTTACATGAAACCATCACACTGAACACCTTAAATATATGCAATTTTTGTTAATGATTCCTAATAAAGCTGGTAAGTCTTTTAATTACATAAAACAAAAACAATCTTATGCAAAACTTGAAGACAATGTGTCCTATGAGGAAGATAATCTTTATAAATTCTCCCAGGGCATAAAAATCTATCTTGGCATATGGGCTTTTTGTTTTATTCTGGTAAAACACGCCTAACAAATTTTACCATCTTCATCATTTTTAAGTCTACTGTTCAGTGCTATTAAATACATTCATAACGTGGTGCAGCCATCACTGCCATCCACCTCCAGAACTGAAACTTCAGAGCCATTAAACAGTAACTCTCCATTACCTCCTCTCTTCAGCCCATGGCAACCACCACTGTGCTTTCGCTATATAATTCTGACTACTCGAAGTACTTTACATTCGTGCAATCAGACACCGTTTCTATGTCAGGGAATGGCTTAGCTCACTTACAGACAGACTTGTAATAAACTAAAGTTGGTTATAATTAAAACAGGCTTTCCTTTTAAAAGTAATTTTTAGTTCGGACGGCTCTACAATAGCACTGACTAATATAATTACACTAGTCAGTAAAGTGACTTCCAGAATATATACAACATTATTAAAAGAAGGCAAACACAAATCAAGGGCAAAGAGATAAGTAAGTTAAGTTCCATCACATCAAAAGTGCTCAATACAGGGCTTCCCTCGTGGCCCGGGGTTAAGAGAATGCAGGGAACATGAGTTACCTCCCTGGCGCAGGAGGATGCCACACGCTGCAGAGCAACTGAGTCCGTGCACAAGTGCTGAGCCTTGCCTCTGGAGCCTGCGCTCTGCGTCCATGAGGAGCCGGAGCAGCACAACTGGAGAGCGGCCCCCGCTCACCACAGCTGGAGAAAAGCCCGCACGGGCAACAGAAACCCAGCACAGCCAACAAGTAAACGTTGTTCAGAAAAACGCTCTATAGATAATGACCCACTCACCACCCCTTCTGAATCTCTAAACGCTGTTAACACTGCACAGTGTGCAAGATTCAGCTCACCATGGATTCCTAATTAACGATGTACCTTTCAGTACCCTGAAATCTGGACCAGCAGGAATAACCTTCAGTTTACATAACGCCAAAGCATCTGTTATAACACCAGCCGTTACTCTTGCTCTCCAACACTGCAACAGAGAACGGCTTAATATCAATTGCTCTAAAACTAAAACGTATCTTTTCCTGAATACATGTCCAACAGAATTTAATTAATTTATATCAAAAAGTGCAGAAGGAAAGTTAACTTTTTAACTATAAGGGTACACGTCACAATAAATTCATCTGAGACGTTTCACCAGGAAGCTACAGTCCTAAATACCAGAAGGTCCCTGGTGTTCTACCTTTCCCAATGTGACCTACTTCTAAGGGACTTGCCTTCAAACTTTTTCTGGGCTCAAATAATCTCTGCCGTGCTCAATAGCATAAGAATTTTGGTCAGTCACTGCCATGAGCTACAGCGAATACAGTGCTTTTAAGAGAAATTCTTCAAACATAATTCCACTACAGAAGCACGGTAAACACCAGGCTGAAAAGCTTGAGTCAGCCCTTTAAGTTATGCAAAATCATCTCAAACTCAACATCCACTAGTTTGCTCTGACCTGTTCTTGCTTAGAAACAGACTCTTGCCAGGCAGTACAGCCTGCCAGGTCAACTTTTTATAAGGTCTCCTCACATAACAGGCAGTCCCTCCATCCCACGCAGTCTAGATTTTATCTTCAAATTAAGCTGGATCATCAGAAAAATCCCCAGACAGAATCAACTATCTGTTTCAACTGAGTGCACTTTAGTGCCATTTCCTTAGCTTTTATCCAGAATTCCACAGAGAGACAGAGTTTTTAAATGTAGTACTGTATTTGATATTGACAGTTTCTACTGCATTTCTTTGTGTCCTATGTAATAAAGCTCTAAGTGAAAAAACAATTCTCTTAGAGAATAACATTCCCCTTAAAATAGCGTAGCTTCTTCTGGGAACTAAATACAGTAGTTCCCTTTGTGGTTTCAGCTAACTGCATCAGCCACGGTCCCAAATACTGCACAAAAAATTTTAGAAACAAAATTCATTAATTTTACACTGCACACCATTCTGACTAGTGTGATGAAATCTGGTGGGGTCCTGAGACCTGAGTCATAGCCGGTATGTCCAGACCATGTAAGCTACCCACCCATTAGTACAGAGGAACACACAGCATCTGGTGGTACCCGGCACCACCTGACAATCCTGGAGCATACTCCCATGGACAAGGAGGAACTACTGCCCACCTCCACTCTGCTTTGGCTTTGCCTCAGAACCAAGTTCACCGCTCAACGCTGAGATGACTGTACAGGACCCTACAGACAATATCCCTGTGATCTACTGCTCCCACTTGGAAATGCAGAGTCATCCTATTCTGATTTCATTACAACTTACTTACTTCCATTATGTTCTAATTATAAGCCACATTAAATGATACATGGTGTAAAATTTTTAAAAATTAATTCTTATTAAAAATTCCTACTAAAAAAAATAATTCCTCTTCCTACCCAGTAGGAACTCACTGCCAATTTATTCACTAACAAAAAAAGACATTTTTACTTAACCTGGACTCTTCCTTTTCCTGGTTATTTAATTCTGTCCACCCTGCAAGGACCAATTTCTCTTTTTTTTGGCCATGCCACATGGCTTACAGGATATCAGTTCCCTGACCAGGGACTGAACCGGGCCCTCAGGAGTGAAAGCGCCAAGTCCTCACCACTGGACCATGAGGTAACTCCCTGCAAGGACTTTAAGTCTCTCTACTTTTCCACAGTATCTTCAGCGACTACTTAAGAATCACTGACAGCTGAACATGTATATCATTTAACCTGTGCCACACAGTTTAATACTTAAATATATACTGCCCTGTACCAATGGTTTTACAATTTATTATCGTTAGTCTGACCTGATTACAAACTATTTGAGCTAGTCCCTTGGTCCTAGATTTATGTCAAGTAAGGACTAAAAACGTACACAAATACTTGACATCAACAGCTGTCACTGCCTCTGTGATGAAGACTCAAAGGATTACAATGGATAACCTGACAACCTTGCTGGGAAAAAAGGACACAAGGAGACAACAGAATGAAACTTATTAACAGATTCAGAGGGATTTGTAAAAGTTATCAGCATATTTTGAGGCTACCTCAAATATTTTAAAAGGTTAAAAGAAATAAAGAAAATGAGTAGTCATTTAATGGAAGAGAGTAGGAATACAGGCCAACAACATACACAGGACAGTAACGAGAACATTCATGGTGCCAGCCTGCGATGGAGGAAACTGCAGAGGAGGGATGGCAAGAGGAAGACCTCAATCATCCTCTCATGTTCACAAGGGTCTTCACCAATGTCTGAATCACAGAATTTTATATCCGAAAGGGTCAGGTTTAGTCCATCCATCTCATATGAAGAATATGGGACTTAGTAAATTTAGATGACTCGCCCAGGCACAAATAAATTATACAGAAATGAGATTAGAAAGTAGATATTCTGATAAGAAACATTATTACTAAATTCAAAAACTTATGATTACAATTTCTGAAGTATAATGAATGAAAAACAAGGAATATATGAATGCTTTATTTGCCATCTACCTCTTTTCGGAAAATCTGCATGCCTAAAACATATATACATTCCCACACCCATCACACCACTCCCAATACCACCACCATGCCACAAAGAAAATGACAATAATGTCTTGGTTACCATATGCCTCATCCTGTCAGATTAAAGAAAAGCAGCTGATTAAAGGCGTACCTATTCTCATGAGACTAATGTGATGCTAATTACACAGGACAAGTTGTCATACTTGATAATAAGCCATGTGGAAAACCTAAACCAGTAAAAAGTCTACTGCTGTCAAGATACAAAAGGCTATTTCTTCAGCTAACCAATGACACAGACAGATTTACTGATTTTCTTTTAATGAAGCCCCACTCCACCCTGACTTTCAAAAGCACAGAGCTACACACAGGACCAATACAGCATAAATCCTGCACTATAAATCCAGAAAAATATTTCAAAGATAAACAAATGTTATCACACTCCACCCACCTCAATGTCAAAGAAAGGGTCAGGTGAGTCAGCAACCATATTCCAGCCCCGAAATGCACTCAAATGAATATCAGATCAACAAGCTTAGAACAGCTGTACGTATGGCCTAGACCTCTGAGAGTAAGAAGGTTTTCTAAATCTATGGTTCCCCAAACTGGGGCACATGAGAAGTACCAAGAGAATATTAAACAATAATGAGGCAATTATCAGAGATACAGATTCCCAGGCTCCATGGAGCATCTGATTCAGCATGTGTGGGGCAGTGCTCACGATCTTTGTTTTGATAGGAATGCAGATGTTCAGACTAGACAAGAAAGTCCAGTGAGCATCCACTCAAAGTCCGGGTTCATAGTAATCAGGATCAAACATCTCCTGTTCCTCATAGAAAGACTGAGAAGAAACTTAAACAGCGCACATCCCCAGGAAACTGAGAACCAGAATCTGGGATCAGATTATAAGACTGGCCTGAAAGCTGACCTGAGATGGTGATACTCCCCAAACTGACCTATGGAATCAGTGCAATCCCATCAAAATTCCAACTGCCTCTGGAAATGGACAAGACAGTCCTGAAATTCAAAAAGAACTGCAAAAGGCAGAACATGGTCAAAGCAATTTTGAAAAAGAATGTAAGGACTACTCATACTTCACAATCTCAAAACTTAATACAAAGCTGTGAGTAGTCAACATAATGTGGTAATGGTATTAAGAACTGACATATAAACAAGTGGAATCTGAGAGCCAGAAATAAACCCATATATTTAAGGCCAAGTGATTTTTGATAAGGGTAAAAAGATATTCAATGAAGAAAAATATAGACTTTACAACAAATGGTGCTGGAACAACTTGATATTCCCACATAAAAGGATGAATCTGGACCTCCACACTTCACATCATATAAGAATATTAATTCAACAAACAACAAGGTCCTATTGTATATAGCACAGGGAACTATACCCAATTTCCTGGGACAAATCATAATGGAAAAGAATATAAAAAAATAATGTATATATGTGTAACTAAGTCATTTTGCTGTACAGCAGAAATTAGCAAAACATTGTCAATCAACTAACTTCAATTTTAAAAATATTTTAAAATTCCTAAATGGTAATAAAAAATTAATTCAAAATGGATCAAAGATCTAAATTTAAGAGCTAAAAAGTGTAAAGCTCTCAGAAGTAAACAGGTGAAAATGTGTGTGACCCTGGATTAGGCAACTGTTTCTTAGCTATAACACTGAAAAACTAGAAATCAAAGAAAACATAAACAAGATTCCATAAAAATTTGAAACTTCTACATGTCCAAGAAAAGACAAAGCACAGAATGGAAGACACTATCTGGAACTATATATATATATAATATGTGTGTGTGTGTATATATATATATATCATAAGGGTCTGCTATAAAGAATTCTTAAAATTTAATGAGAAAGACAAATAACCCAGTTTTAAAATGGACAAAAGTATATGAATATTTCTCCAATTACACAAATGGCCAGTAAGCACATGAAAAGATGTTCAGCATCTTTAGCCATTAGGGAAATGCAAATTAAAACCACAATGAGCTACCCCTGCACACCACCAGGATAACTACAATCAAAAACATATGGACAACAGGGAACTAGATCCCTCACGCCACAACTAAGAGCTCATATGCCTCAACTAAAGATCCTGCACATGGCCAACTAGGGCCCTGTGCTGCCAGATAAGTAAAGCATATTTAAAAACAAAGACAACAGCAAATTTGGCAAAGAAGCAGAGAAAACTGGAACCTTCATATACTGCTGGTGGGAACAATACAGCCACCTTTGTATTATCCAAATGAGTTAAAAACTTACATCTATACAAAAGCTGCACAGAATGTTTATCACAGCTTTATATGTAACTGCCAAAACTTGGAAGTAACCAAGATGTTCTTCAATAGGTGAATGGATAAACAAACTGTGGTATATCCATACAATGAAATATTACTGAGCAATAAAAAGAAATGAACTATCACAAGGAGATACCACTTCTTACTCATGAGGAGAACTACTACAAAAGGGCAGAAAACAGCAATGTTGGTGAGGGTGTGGAGATATCAGAACCCCTGGGCACTGCTGACTGGACTGTAAAATAATGCAGCAAATGGGGAGGAAAGGGTGGCCTGTCCTCAAAACACTTACACGTAGGATGACCCAGCCATTTCACACCTGGGTATATGCCCAGAAGAATGGCAAGCTGACACTCAGACCACTCATACACCAATTTCTATCACTGCGTTATTCACCACTGTCAAAGGTAGAGATAACCCAATGTCTACCAGCCAGATGAATGGGTAAACAAAACAAGCTTTCTACACACAAGGGAACAAGAGTCAGCCTTAAAAAGGAGTAAAAGTCTGAAACATGATGCAACACAGGTGAACCTTACAGACACAACGCTAAGCAAAACAAGCTGGACACAAAGGACAGATACTGTGTGATTTCACTCCAATGAGACTCACAGAGACAGAAAGGAGAACAGTGTTTGCTTAGAGAGGGAGGGGTGAGTAGAATGGGGGATTAGTGTTTAACAGCTGAATGGATATCCAGCCAGCGCCACAAGGACATGCATTTGATAGTCACATTACTAATTAACAGACAGGAACCTACTCTCCTTTCTGACCTAAGACATGTCTTATTGAATCCCTATTAATGACTATAACATCAAGGTGCTCTGTACTAATACAAGCAAAGTTGAAAGTAACAAGTTGTTACTTGGGATCACATACACAAGTCAGCAGGACTTCTGCTAGTCAGAATATATAACGTTGAACATATTCAGCACAAACTAATGGAGTCCAGACGAGCTGATAACTTCTGGAAAAGTACAGAGTTAACTATTTAAGGAGAAGTTATGTACCCAGCACATGACTCACAGAGGAAAAAATGAAAGACATTTCATGTGACAGAAATCTTGAGTAATGAACAGGGCCACCTTCTTTAGCCTCTTCTTCTCACACGTATTGCTTCATGAACTTGAAACCAAACCCTAACCACACTGCACCAATGCATGCAGCAGAGGGCTCTATTAATAACAGCACGGCATAGAAGAGAGCTCTACCTCAGGCTGTAGATAACAGGAAGGCACAGAAGGGAGACTCCCTCAGGCTTCAGATAACGAACTAGAGAGCAAAGCAGCAGAGACAGCAATTAGAGCCCAAGTTTTCCTCCTAAGAGGTTAGCATACACATTTGTATTTACATACGAATACTGTGTACTTGGGCTTAAGGAAGCAACACAAGGGTAACAACCAAATTTCAAAAACAAAACAAAAACATCAAAGCAGGTAAACTTCTCAGATCCTACAATATTTGGGTAGAAAAAAAATTCTATGCTCAAGCAGAAGGAAAAAAATTGATTAATACAGGCTTATATAAATGTGTAAGGTCTTTACAAACAATAAATCACAGGGCTTGAAAAGGCTTGGTTTTTGTGGACCATGAAGTCTGTTACAGTTTAAAAAAATATCATGAATAAGTGGAATCTGGGTAGATGGGAACATATGTATGTATTTGGGTAACCAACTCATGTAGTTTGCCCAGGACTTTCCCAGTTTTACTCAATTCTGGGCAAACTGGACAGCTGGTTACCTTAATGTGCATACGGGGAGATACACTAATGAGGACAGGAATCTAGGCTGCAATAATAAATACAGCCAGTGACTTCAGCAACTTAACCCAAAGGCGCATCTTTCCTGTGTGCACCATATCTAACCTGGGGACGGGAGGCAGGAAGACTGTGTCCTACAGTGACTCAGCAACCCTGCCTGAGGGTGGTGGTACTCTCCTGTGGCTGCAGGAACACCTCTCCCCCTTGAATCAGCCTACACACACCCCAGGCAAGGGAAACACAATGGGGAGAAGCCACGCTGGCTCTTAAATGCCACAGCGTGGAAGTAACGCAAGCCCCAGCACCTGAGTTTCACTGGCTAGGACCAGTCTCATGGCCCTGCTTAGACGCAATTTCCGTCATGCCTCAGACAGAAACAGAAACAGGTCTGGGGAATCATCAGGAACCACTGTCACAGGAAATCCAGAAAAACATCCACTTCTGCCTCACTGACTATGCAAAAGCCTGTGACTGAGTGGATCACAACAAACTGGAAAATTCTGAAAGAGTTGGGAATACCAGACCACCTTACCTGCCTCCTGAGAAATCTGTATGTAGGTCAAGAAGCAACAGTTAGAACTGGACATGGAACAACAGACGGGTTCAAAAAGGAGTATGACAAGGCTGAATACTGTCACCTGCTTATTTAACATATGCAGAGTCCATCATGTGAAATCCTGGGCTGGATAAATCACAAGCTGGAATCAAGACTGCTTCGAGAAATATCAACAACCTCAGATACGCAGATACCACCACCCTAATGGCAAAAAGTAGAGAGGAACTAGTCTCTTGATGAGAATGAAAGAGGAGAATGAAAAAGCTGGCTTAAAACATAACATTCAAAAAACCAAGATCATGGCATCTGGTCCCACCACTTCATGGCAAACAGATGGGGAAAAGTGGAAACAGTGACAGATTTTATTTTCTTGGGCTCCAAAGTCACTTCGGACGGTGCTGCAGCCATGAAATCAAAGATGCTTGCTCCTTGGAAGGAAAGCTATGACAAATCTAGACAGCGTATTAAAAAGCAGAGACATCACTTTATCAACAAAATTTTGTAGAGTCAAAGCTATTGTTTTTCCAATAGTCATGTATGGATGTGAAAGTTCGACCATAAAGAAGGCTGGGTGCTTAAGAATGGATGTTTTTGAACTGTGGTGTTGGAGAAGACTCTTGAGAGTCCTTTGGATCAAACCAGTCAATCCTAAAGGAAATCAACCCTGAATATTCACTGGAAGGACTGATGCCGAAGCTCCAATACTTTGGCGACCTGATACAAAAGGCCAACTCACTGGAAAAGACTGTGATGCTGGGAAAGATTGAGGGAATGAGGAGAAGGGGGTTAACAGAGGATGAGATGGTTGGATGGCATCACTCAACGGACATGAGTTCCAGCAACTCCGGGAGGTAGTGAAGGACAGGAAAGCCTGGCATGCTGAAGTCTATAGGCTTGCAGAGAGTCAGACAAGATTTAGTGACTGAACAACAACTGTCACAGGGGCAACTAAGCTCAAGTGAAAAAACAAATAGGAATAAGCATGGCTCATTGACAGTCTAAAGCAACAGTAGCCAGGTAACAGGGTCTTCTGTAGGACAAACTGAGGGAAGAAGAGTACCTATGGGTTCCTGACGTGAGAGGTAATGTAAGGAGTGCAGCTTGCCTTGTGGCCTTCAAACTACATGATGGCGAACACAGGCAATGAAGGAGAAAAATCAGGAGACATCTCCTTCAAATCCTGGGGCAGGATTTAAAGGAAAATGGGAGAATCGTCATGAAACTGAACAGTTAATAATAGTAGACAAAGAAAGAGGGAAAGAAAGAGAAAGGAAGCAGAGATGAGAGGTAAAGGATGACTCCAATGTTTCAAGCCTGGAGAGCAGGTGGTGTGGGTTCAATTCCTTGTCAGGGAACTGAGATCCCACCTGCCGCATAGCATGGCTAAAAGAAAGGAAGTGATTATCTGAAAAAAGACTAGTTAGTCTGTCTGGGACTTACTCACTTGGCTGAATCTGGGGTGCTGAGGTCAACACTGCAGAATTACTATCCCCGTTATGCTAACTGAGATTCTATTGACAATTACCTTGATCAGGTGTTATATGAAATGATGGATTTCACGAGGGGTAGGTGGCTGGGAGTGGTGGCCTGCAGGAGCCCCAGTGTCCCTGTGTGTGCCAAGCATGACAAACTGAAGGTTAACATCCTCTGATCGAACCCTCTCCAAGGCTGGCAATGAAAATAACTAGGCAGATGTGGCAACCACATGACTGCTCACTCCTTTTTGGTTCTGCAGTTTGACTGAACAATTTACAAAGGTAAATAACCATTAGAGGTGGGGGGGGTAGCAACATACAGAACTGCTCTTCACTACCCTCTCTATAAGTCATGTGCTGAGTTATCAGACCCACTGCAGGCTGAGCACATGCAGACAGATGGTAGACGCCACCCAGTACACGTGTACAGGGCGTGTGCCTGCCAAGAGTCCGTTACCGTTCTCCCAGCCTATTTATTATATTGGGAATACTGGGACTTTCTGGCAGTCCAGTGCTTAGGACTTTGCACTTTCAATTTGGGGTGGGTAGGCGGGTGGGCTGGTAGATCCAATATAACCAGTAAACCAGTATACAGTATAACCAGTAAAGTTATACTGGTCACTGAAATGATACAATTGACTTAAATTTACAGATATCACTGAAGTGAGGCTTGCTAAAAGGGAAATTAATACGTTTTGTGAAGCTGCTTTTAAAAATACCACCTTAAGTTAGGTGTGAGAGAAACAACTGTAAAAGATTAGAGGGAAAAAAAATTATAAAAATTTAGAACGCCTCTTCAATGAAACTACAAGTACTTTTAAATGTGCTTACTCCACTTTTAGCATAAATTTAAAAGTGCACATAATAGATATAGAAGTATAGTTTATGGTAGAAAGAGGATATGGAATTCCAATCAACAGATTCATATTCAGAAAGAAAAATGCTTTGACCATACACCAAAATTACTAAGTAAATGTACATTTATTAACATTTTAATTAAAAATTCTTATAACAACCTCTGTTTAGAATTCCTTCTTGCCTTGACTTCTTCAGTAAAAGCCCTACTACGTGTTACTGACCCAGATAAAAGGGGTCCTATGGTAAACCAAAAACTGTACAGCAATCTATCAATGTTTAAAAAGATGGAAACATTTAGACATGCAGTAATGGAGATAGAATACAAAAACATGTAAACATGATACAATGGTAGGGAAAAAAAAATCACCATAATCACTGTAATCAATTATTACAACTATTTGAAAACTATGTAGCAGTGCTCAGTCGTTCAGTTGTGCCCACTCGCTGGGGCCCCATGGTCTGAAGCCCGCCAAGCTGCTCAGTCCATGGGATTCTCCAGGCAAGAACACTGGAGGGGGTCGTCATTTCCTTCTCCAGGGGAATCTTCCTAACCCAGGGACTGAACCCAGGTCTCTTGAGTTTCCTGCACTGGCAGGCGGATTCTTCACTACTAACACCACCTGGGAAGCTCTTGAAAACTATGTGAATATTGAGTAATATCAGAAGACAACAAAAAGTAAAATAGCTGCTGTCTGAGTTTGGTGACATAATAAATATTTGATAAATTACTTAAATATTTAAATAATACATTAAATTTTAGTAGGAAAAAAATTTTCTTTTATGGTGTCTTTGAAGCTATTTTGATGTAATTTTGTGTAAACAGCTACTGAGCTCAGGGAATTCAAAATATGATTCAATGTTTAAAAACACAACATATCCTTGAGTTACATGTCAGCATTTCGAGCTCTGTGAAGACATCTCTGGTCATCCCTATAGTTGGAATGGCTATGGGAGCCCATCTTTTCTGAATCTTTCTTGATTCAGGAAAGATACTTTCTTGAGCTAAAGGATATTTTTTTGAGCTAAAGAATACAAGATACTTTCTTGAGCTACAATAGCAGCAGATAAGAACTACCTCCATGACTACAGTAAAATCTGTGATGAGAATATTTAAGAAGATAATGTTACATAATAATGAAGAAGACTAATTCAGACTCTAGTAACTGTTTTAAGCTTCTTCTGGCCAATCAAAATATACACAACTCCACAATACAAAGAACTGTGCTAAAAACTAAGTCTGAGAGATTAATACACTGTTTAAATCTAATATCCTTACTACTAAATAAAGAGCAGATAAACAAGGCCCCACTGTACACAGAGAACTATACTCAGTATTTTGCAACGACCTAGAAGATGAAAGAATGTGAAAAAGAACTGACATTTAACTGAATCACTGCCACACACCTGAAACAAATACAGCATTGTAGATAAACTACACTTCAATTAAAAAAAAACAATGTCCTTGAAAAAACATAATTCAAAGAACTTGTTATAAACTTTAAAAATAATTAATTAATTCTACTCTATATCCTGTTAAGTAGGAAATCTCTAAAGGCAGATGAATTTCTATTTAGTTACATGCATTTAGTGTGTTTTTTACCTCTACCAATAGCAATCATTTAAAATAGTGAGCTCCTGGGCCTCCCCAGTGGTCCAGGGGCTAAGAATCCATGCTTCCACTGCAAGGGGCACCCCTGGTTAGGGAACTAAGATCTCTTAAAGTGGAACAACAAAAAAAAAAAAAATCAAGTTCTTAAAAAATAACTGAAAGTCATGCTTCTGGGAATGGATCAGGGGTTGGGAAGGGTCAGAGTGAAGGGTTAGTCTTTAAGAGCTGACAGCATTATTCAGTCTCATAGCCACAGCTACACAGTGCTTAGACACACATTTTGGCATGCAGTAATTACTGCTACCTAACTCAACCACAGTAATTACTGGTACCTAACTCAACCACATTAATTACTACTACCTAATTCAACCACAAGCCGAAGCTGATACCTTGGGGTGAGGAAGGATGCTGCTCCTGCAGCTTCTCCTGAGAGAGGAGTCCCAAGTAGCTGAGAACCACGTACTTCGTTTCATAGTGAAATCCTAGAGGAACGGTAGTTGAGGACGCCATGGGGGTGGCCGGCAGAGCTCCGAATATGTCTACTTACAGATGTATGAAACCTAAAACCAGAAAAGTATTCTTTTAGTGTACAGTTCATTACACGCCAGGACGTCCTGGGTGGCCAGAGGTTGGGAATCCACCTTGCAATGCAGGGGACTCAGTTCCAACCCTAGTCAGCAAACTAAGATGCCACATGCCCCAGGGGCAACTGAGCTCTCACAGCACAACTAGAGTCCAGCTAGAGAGTCCGCGCGCTATAAGGGAATATCCTGAGTGCCACAGCTAAGGCTCCATGCAGTCAAATAAATTAATAGTTGGGTTTTTTTTAAACTTTGTTACATGCCAATACATTCTCCCATTAACTCCAATTATTCAACTAAATACCAAAATAAATATTTCTCAGATCTATCCTCTCAGTAATCTTTAAAAAACATTAACTTCAGTTTACTTACAAGTAGAAACGTATGTACAGACTTCAGGTCAAAAGCACATTCCCCTTTCTATCTCCCCCGGTCACCCCACCTTCACCTGTGTGGCAAGAGCATAGCTCTGCCCTCTCTCTACGCAGCACCACGCCCCCGCCAGCCTGCTCTTGTTCTTCAGCTATGACAGCCTTCACATCCCAGCAGGGTCCGTGGCGCACAGCTGCAGGTGACATCCCCCGTTTCCTCCGCAGTTTCATGCGCCACACACCTTGTCTGAGCCAGAGAGTGAGAGAAGCAGCTGTGTGCGCAATGGGGTGGGGGTGGAGGGTGTCCTCTCCTTGCAGACTTCCTCTCGCCTCCTCTCTGGACTCGAAATATGATGATGGCAGACACCTCTCCGGGGGCAGCACAAGACAGGAGAGACCTGGGCCCCTGAAGGATGCTGCAGAGCAGAGCCACTTGGCTTGCCTTTACCGCCTGCCTCTGAACTCTTCCTCCAGTCAACTTTATTCCAAATCTCTTTAGGAGGTGGTTTAACTTGTACCCTAATCAATGCGAGTCCAACTCCACTTCTCCACCTGGACCCAACAGCTGTTTTACCTACCAGGTACCCCTGTTTTAAAGACCTACTCTTTTGGCAACTTCAAAATATACCAGGCAGAATTACATACACTATGCTCATCAGGCTGCAAGTTACACACTTAGGATTTATTTATATCATAATCAGTTTGTATCTTTCGACTCCTACTATGTATATTAATAGACTTCGGCTCAGACGGTAAAGCGTCTGCCTACAATGCGGGAGACCCAGGTTCGATCCCTGGGTTGGGAAGATCCCCTGGAGAAGGAAATGGCAACCCACCCCAGTAGTCTTGCCTGGAAAATCCCATGGATGGAGGAGCCTGGCGGGCTACAGTCCACAGGGTCGCGAAGAGTCGGACACGACTGCGCGACTAAACTTTCACTTTCATGTATCTTAGTATTTGTTGCAAACCAAAGTGTTTTATTAAGGTTTCCAAATAATTGTTTTCTACTTAAAGCAATGATACAGACTGTTTTAAGATCTTAAGAAATATCTGATATAAAAAATTTAAAAAAAGAGAAATATCTGATAAAAGAAAAACATTCACATAACCAATAATAGGAAAAAGAGGCAGGGAATGTTGACAAAATTAAAGATCTGTACTAAACAAACTAAGATAAATGAATAAACAATGAAACAAAGTATGAAGAATCTGAAATAGAATAAAAGGGTAACTATATAAAGAGATAAAAAGAACAAACATAAAAGTCTGGTTTCAAGGCAAGAAAGGAGTCTGAGAACAGAGACAAAGCGTCTGACAATTCTTTAATTTTGTCACAATGAAAGAGACTTAAGCATGCTTACATTCAGTGTGAGAGCCGATGAGAAAAAAAGAGAACAAGGAATAAATTACTAAGTAAAGTTCCAAAAGAGAGAACAGAGGCAATCAATAACAAAATTTAACCCTTGAAAAGTCTCAGAAGTATTTGTAAAGAGGAACAAAAAAGTACTCATCTTCTGAATAATGCTTTAAATTTTTAAAAAATGAATATTCTAGAATTTCTTATAATCAAATTTCTTGTATTTACCCAGGCACCCCAATGCAGCACTATTTACAACAGCCCAGCCATGGAAGCAACCTAAATGTCGGCGACAGAGGAATGGATAACGATGATGTGGCGTTTACTCACACACTCTCACACACACACGTGCATGCATGGACTGGACTACTACTCAGCCATAAAAGAAATGAAATAATGTCATTTGTAGCAACACAGATGCACCTAGAGATTATTACACTAAGCAAAATAATTCAGAAAGGCTAATACTATATGACATCACTTATATGTGGAATCTAAAATATGACACAAATGAACTCATCTACAAAACAGAAACAGACTGGCAGACACAGAGAACAGGCTTGTAGTTGCCGAGGGGGTAGAGGGAGGGGTGGGATGGATTGGGACTTTGGGATTTGCAGATGCAAACTATACTATAATGGATAAACAACAAGGTCCTGCTGTACAGCATGAGGAAGTATATACAATTCCCTGTGATAAATCATAATGGAAAGGAATATGAAAAAGAATGTATGTATTTGTATAATAATCACTTTGATGTACAGCAGAAATTACCACATAGAACAACTGACTGGTTCAGTTGGGAAAACAGTACAAGGCTGTATATTGTCACCCTGCTTATTTAACTTCTATGCAGAGTGTATCATGTGAAATGCCATGCTGGATGAATCACAAGCTGAAATCAAGATTGCTGGGAGAACTATCAACCTCAGATATGCAGATACCACTCAAATAGCAGAAAGTGAAGAGGAACTAAAGCCTCTTGATGGAGGTGAAAAAGGAGAGTGAAAAAGCTGGCTTAAAACTCAACATTCAAAAAACTAAGATCATGGTATTTGGTCCCATCACTTCATGGCAAATAGAAAGGGAAGAAGTGGAAACAGCCAGATTTTATTTTCAGGGGCTCCAAAATTACTTCGGACAGCGACTGCAGCCATGAAATTAAAAAACCCTTGCTCCCTGGAAGGAAAGCTATGATAAACCTAGACAGCATATTAAAAAGCGGAGACATCACTTTGCCGACCAAAGGTCGGTCTAGTCAAAGCCACGGTTTTTCCAGTAGTCATGTATGGATGTGAAAGTTGGACCATAAAGAAGGCGGAGCACCGAAGAATTGATGCTTTCAAACTGTGGTGCCGGAGAAGACTCTTGAGAACCCCTTGGACAGCAAGGAGAACAAAGCAGTCAATTCTAAAGGAAATCAACCCTGAATATTCACTGGAAGGACTGATGCTGAAGCTCCAATACTTTGACCACTTGATGCAAAGAGCCAACTCACTGGAAAAGACCCCGATGCTGGCAAAGATTGAAGACAAGAGGAGAAAGGGGGCGGGGGGGAACGGAAGAGAACAGCGGGGCCAGCTGACCGTCAAGGGGAGAGAGTGTACGCCGAGCGAGTCGAAGATGAATGCCAGAGGACTTGGATCTCAGCTAAAGGACAGTATTCCAGTTACTGAGCTGTCAGCAAGTGGACCTTTTGAAAGACATGATCTTCTTCGAAAAGGTTTCTCTTGTGTGAAAAATGAACTTCTGCCCAGTCATCCTCTTGAATTATCAGAAAAAAATTACCAGCTCAACCAAGATAAGATGAACTTCTCCACACTGAGAAACATCCAGGGTCTTTTTGCGCCACTAAAACTGCAGATGGAATTCAAGGCAGTGCAGCAGGTTCAGCGTCTTCCATTTCTTTCAAGCTCTAACCTTTCACTGGATATTTTGAGGGGTAACGATGAGACTATTGGATTTGAAGATATTCTTAATGACCCATCACAGAGTGAACTAATGGGAAAACCGCATTTGATGGTTGAATATAAACTTGGCTTACTGTAATGCCGTGTGCTGTTCATGGAAGTAGAGGGGCTGCATCTTGTTTATAGTTGTCTTTTTCCTATAATTTGATGTGTACAACATTGAAAGTACTAACACATGTGAAAAAAAAAAAAAGAGGAGAAGGGGGCACAGGAGGATGAGATAGTTAGACAGCATCACCTATCCAGTGGACATGAATTTGAGCGAACTCCAGGAGACAGCGAAGGACAGGAGCCTGGTGTGCTGCAGTCCATGAGGTCGAAAAGAGCTGGACTGACTTAGCAGCAGCAGCTACTGAGCAACAACAGAAATTCCACAACATGGGAATTCCCTGGTGGTCCAGTGGTTAGGATTTGGTGCTTTCAACTCCCCTGGCCCAGGTTCAGTCCCTGGTTGGGGAACTAGATCCCACAAGCCACATGGTGTGGGAAGAAAAGAGAAAGAAATTAACACAACATTGTAAATCAACTATACTACAATAAAATTCTTTGAAAAATTCCTTGTATTTATCAGAAATCCGTATCTCTGAAGACATTTTTAATTACACACCAACCCAGATGCTACAAAACATCTAGGATTTTTAATCTAAATGCTCTTCAAATTTCCTCAGAAATCCCAACGGCCAAAAAAAAAAAAGAAAGAAAGAAAGAAACCCCAACCGCCTAACCATAAATGCCATCTTTTGCCATAAATCCGACCAAAGAGTTGGACATGACTTGGCGACTGACCACCACTGCAGATGGTGACTGCAGCGATGAAATTAAAAGACGCTCACTCTTTGGAAGGAAGGTTATGACCAACCTAAACAGCATATTAAAAAGCAGACATTACTTTGCCAACAAAGGTCCACCTAGCCAAGGCTATGGTTTTTCCAGTGGTCATGTATGATGTGAGAGTTGGACTATAAAGAAAGCTGAGCGCCGAGAATTGATGCTTTTGAACTGTGGTGTTGGAGAAGACTCTAGAGAGTCCCTTGGACTGCAAGGAGATCCAACCAGCCCATCCTAATGGAGCTCAGTCCTGGTGTTCATTGGAAGGACTGATGTTGAAGCTGAAACTCCAATACTTTGGCCACCTCATGAGAAGAGCTGACTCATTTGAAAAGACCCTGATGCTGGGAAGGATTGGGGGCAGGAGGAGAAGGGGACGACAGAGGATGAGATGGCTGGATGGCATCACTGACTCAATGGACTTGAGTTTGGGTGGGCTCCAGGAACTGGTGATGGACAGGGAGGCCTGGCGTGCTGCAGCTCATGGGGTCACAGAGTCAGACAGGACTGAGTGACTGTACTGAACTGGCAAATAAACAACAGATGCCGTCATGACTTTGTAATTCTCCACCATCCAAACTCACCATCCTATTCACAATGAAGTCCTCAGCTGTAGTATACATGTCAGTATCCATACATCCACACGGTTGATGAATGATTCTATTACACTTGATCATTCTTAATGATTCACACTAAGGAAGAAGATGGTCACACACATTTAAGTTATTTCAGTTTAGCATATGGTCCTCAAGCGTCACATGTGTCTCTGACATCCTAGTCGTAAACACAGCACACCCGTCCCCTCCTCTAGCTCTAAGCTGCCAGTCTAGGGCAGTGGAGCAGCTCGTCCAGGTGATGGGGCAGGCAGACCTCAGAGACACTGCTATGTGCCTACAACACCGGGAATATAGCCAAGTTTTACAATTGCTATAAATAGAGCATAACCTTCAAAACCTTGGAATCACTATGCTGTATAACTAACATACAATATCGCACATCAACCTCAATTAAAAAGACATGCTATTTTATGTCCAGTGCATTTGTGTTCAGTTACAATCTCTCAGAGGCACTGAGGACATGCCGAGTGCACACTGCACAGCCCCGCTGCTGGGGGCTCTGGGAACAGGGCACCCACTCCCTCTGCCACTGTCTATGCGAACTAAAGTCAGCATGCTGAACCAAGGACTCCTGCATTTCTAACACACACCACAAATTCCCCTTGCATGAGACCTCCAATGCTGAAGTACTGTCACAGACATCCTCCACAACAGAAGGAAAAAGTAGCAGTCTCAACTTTATTGATGGAGAGACAGAAGCAGACAATTTATCAGCCGAAAATCAGAACAGCTGGTTAACAGCACAACCACCTGGCAGAGAGCACTCGCCTCTGTTCCGACCTCGCAGGCCTGCACCCTTCCAACACACACCTCCTGCAAGCCTGGAAGCGTTCGGGGTGAGAGGACACAGAAATGAAAATACTCCCACTAATGACAAGGGGAAGGAATGGTAGAAAAACAAGGCACTGTCCCAAATAGCAGACACCCATAGTACCGAAAGAAGCAATTTCGTCAATTTTGAGAATGGGGTGGTGGCGGGGAGGGAGGGAGACAGGTTAAAGGAAAAGTAAACATGCTCTGAGCCCACCAGTTAGAGTTACCCTGGAAGCAGGGGACCATGCTCAGGTCCAGTCCACTACTACCTCATCAACCAGAGGGCGTTCCTGTCTGAGACAGCACAAGCTTCTTTCCAATGATGTGAAAGACACAGCCACTTTTACTCTCTACATTACATCTAGAACACCTAATTTAAATTAGGTGTAAGTATTCTTGGTGTCAAGAAATGATTAAACACAAGAATGATCTTCAATATAAAAACTCCTGTTTTTTGCACAATTCTAACAAGCTATTGAATACAGCTGTGTTGCCCAGCCTTTTCTCTCTCTGCCTTACACCTTTAGTTTGTTCCTCTCTCAAGTTACATGTAGCTGTCAGCCAGAATGATGGCCTGAGGAAGCTCAGGGTAACTTAATCCTGTGTTTATACATAAGGGATCCTTCATTAACAATGTCAAACGCACAATCTCACAATAAACAGTTTGCTTTTTCTAAAACTAGATTTCTACTATGAAGACCAGTTTGCTTTTTCTAAAACTAGATTTCTACTATGAAGACGAGTGCAAATGCCAGGACAGCAGTGTAGGAATTGGGCATATTGTATGAAGAGTACCAGAACGCCTACAGCAACTATTAGATTCTGCTTTAAAATCTTATGAAAAGCAAATCTGCAGTAACATGAGTGTCTTGCAGTTGTATCCCAACTTTGTCTCACTATCATCATCTTGGCTGCTATTACAGACAAACTTCTAACACCAACTTCAGAAACAGTGACTTAGAATATCCCATCTATATTGTATTTCTTAACCCCACAGAACCGTTAACACAAACACATTACAATTTAACATGATGTATTTCTATCATTTTAGGAAGTTTTGTTTTTAAGACCATTTCCTCCCACCAAAACAAAATGGTAACCTTATTCTATTGTTAAATACTCCCATATGGAGTTGAGGAGATCTATAATCCCAGTTTATAAAGAGAAATGTGAAAGTCCACAGATGATTCAGTTACAAATGAAAACTCTGGAGTTTTAAACATTAACAGAGTTTCTGATTCCCAGACTCCAGTCCCATTGGTGGTTTGAGTAAAGACTTTTTTTTAAAGCTCCAGAAATTAACATGAACTCCAATACCTTCATTTTTCTTTTTAACTTCATCTTTTCAATCCATATTTCATTAGTTCTTACAGAATTCTTGAACTTCCTCCCATAGAAAAGTTACATAATCCTAATAAATATTGTGAAACCGCAGAAATTTCACTGGGTCCAACTGAGAAACTCAACTAAGCATTTCATTTTAAAATTCAGCAGACACTAAATTATTTTAGTGTACATTATCACTTTCCAACTGAAACACACCTAATTGAAGAAGCCAGTTCAATCCCATGTTAAGAGCCATCCACAAACGTCTCCACTCAGCAGCTGGCATGAGAAGATAATGTGCTTACAGAGGAATGCCTCACTCTCACTCTCCCCACAAACATGTAGTTTTGACTATCACAGTAAGTAATCAGGCTTCCCATGTATGCAGATAACCTGCGTAAAAGGGAGACATGCTCCACTATATGACAGAGAAAAGAAAACACTCCTGGCAAAAAAGTTCACGTGAATGGTCACAGCAGCAGTATGTAACAGTCAAACTGTGGAAATAACTGCCCATTAACTGATGAATTTGTAAAATGTGGTCTATTTATATGCTGCAATATTTTGTGGCCATAAAAAGGAATGAATTGCCAATACCTGCTACAACACGGAAATTTTAAAAAAGCTAGTCAGAAAACCTCACATATTGTATAATTCTGTTCCTATGAAATATCCAGAATTGACAGATTACAGAGACAGAACATAAAGCAGATCTACCTGGATAGGAGAGTGTGGGGATAAAGAATGACTGCTACCTGGCAGAGTTTCTTTTGCGGCTGTTGAAAACTGCAGTGATACTTCTATAGTCCGTGACTATACACGTGAACAGCTTTACGGTACCTCAATAACGCTGTTCTAAAAAAAAAAATCAGCTACTCTGAAAACTGCTCCTTCCCTTCAACCCTGTTAATACGTATTAATTAAGAACTCTTGGTGACCACTCATGTGGAATAAGACATGTCAAAATCAAGTTTGAAAAATCACGATAAAAAAGCAGGACGGCAGGACCACAGTTAAAACTTGTTTTGTATGTCTAAAATGTTTCAGAAAAGAAACATATCCCTAAAACAATAATCATTATTGTTGCAAATCACCTGTCCTAAAAGCTTAGCCAAATAAGATATGGAGTAAATATTGAGTAACTGATGTGCTACGGAGCACCTTATCCCTACAAAACGGGTTGGATTCAACCACATGTATCCTTCAACTGAACTCAGCTACGGGGATACAGGCCTGCATAAGTAAATTCATCATTTGGGAAAGGAAAAAAAAAAAAGTACTGAGAATGAAACCTGACCAATCAGAGGAAAAGGATTTCAAAGTCCCTAACGGTCTATTATTAAGCAAAGCAAATCCCACAACGGTTTAAATATTTGCCAATTTACGGTGTTTAAGTTTATCCAGCTGCGTTTGTGAGGTATCAACAGTTCACTATCAACACAAACACTTGCTTAATTTTCTGGGTGACTGAAGAAAAAAAAAAAAAAAGAAGGTACTAGAAGGGTGTGGCAACTCATCCAAGGTCACACAACAAGTCAGGGCACAGACCAGCATTCTGGTTTAGACCAAACCTCCCGGGGAAAATCGCACTGAGAGTTTCGCAGGACTTGTTTGTTTTGCTCCAAGTCGTAAAAAAAAAAAAAAAAAAGGAAGGGAGGAGGAGACCGTCTGTTTCGCTTGAAACTTGCAGAGAAAGCGAGCTGGCCCCGCGAGGAACGGCGCTCGTGCGGGCAGCGGGCAGGCTCCGCAGGGCGGTGGCCAGGGCCCAGGACCTGCGGGCAAGCCTCGGCCTGGAAAGTTCGAGCACGAAGGAAAAACACTCAGGGTCGCCCTGGGATAGTGGGAGAAAGACCAACAGGAGAGACCACCTAGCGCGGAACCATGTGTTTCCACGGGTGGGAAAACGGAACATGTGCAAGTACCAGCAAATGACAGCGGCGTCGGAGCCGCCGGGAGAGGGGCAGGGGCCCTCAGGGAGCAGCCGCGACCGGCCGGCGGGCCGGGAGCCAAAACCCGAGCCTCACGCACGCACCCCTCGCCCGAGGCCCACCCCCGCCAGCCTCACGCCCGGGCAAGTCTGCGGGCCAGCGGGCTGGCCTCGCGCCCTCAGCTTCTCACCCCTTCGTGGCCCGCGTCGGCCTTCGGGCGCCTCCGGCGGCGCTGGGAGAGGGCCCGGCGCGGCCTTCCCGCGACCCGACTCCCCTCACCTGGCTCAGGCCCCTGCAACCCGAAAAGGTGAAAGACGCGGCGGCTGGCGCTCCACACACGAACCCGCGGATGTGGCGGCGGCGGCGGCGGCGGCTCCGACCCGCTGCCCTAATCTACCGCCGCCGCCATGTTGGCGGGTGAGGTCACCCCGGCGTGCTTCCGTCACCGCCGGCGTCGGGGCGGGGCGCGGGCGGGCCGCAAGGGGGCGGAGCCGCCCTCCGGAGCGGAAGTCTGGACCACAGAGGTTTGGGGGGTGGGGGGCAGCTTCCCGCAGGCGTGACCGGGAAGGACCACACTCTCCTGGCCTACTCGCCCCTTGGAGAGCTTCTCTATGGGACCGCGGGCGGCGGCGGCCGCGGGCTGCTGAGAAGTGGGCCGACTGGGATGGGCCCGCCGTCGTGGGTGCGGAGGCGGGCAAAGGCTGCGAGAGCCGCTGCAGGCGCAGCGTGTGTGTGTGTAGGCGAGCCTGCTGACGGAGCGTCGGGTCCCGGGAGCGCCGGCGCAGCAGCCCCGGGGATCTGGGTCTTGAGGGGCGGCGGGGGCGGCGTAGCGCCGCGAGGAAGGCGCACCTTGGCCCGCGCCCCGCGAGGGAGTCTAAGGGTGTCTGCGCGCCTGACGCGGCCCGGAGGAGGGGCCGAAGGACCGAAGGCCTCTGGGCAGTGCCCCTGCTGGTGGGGTCACGGGGTTCTTTCGAGGGTGATGAACATGCCTTCCGGTTGATTGTGCTGGTGGTTGAGCAGCTCTGGGTACTCTCGAAGCCATTTAATTGTATTCAGTTGTAGACTTCAAAAAGGTGAAGTGTCTGTTAAGTATGTATCTCAATAAAGCTGTGAAAACAAGTGATTGAAAACCTGAACTGATAGGAGGGTGAGTGGCAGAATCCTAAAGAGGGTTGGAGTTAGTGTCCTAGGAGGCTGTGGGCCGGCATGATTGAGGAACTCGGGTGGTGCCTTGGCAGTGAAATGGATAGATTTGCCTAGAAGAGACTTAGCTAAGAAAAATATCAATCATTCCTTAATAGTGTCTGTTAATCGGGCCATGTTAAATTTTCCCCATTGTGCAAGTAATGGCTCTTACGGTTTTTGTTTTAAAAGAGGATCATGCACTGGTTGTTAAATCCTTTTAACAGTCTTTTAGTCTTAATTTTTTTAAAGTTGACTTTTTGAATTGTACGGAAATTACTCAGTAATAAAAGGGACCGCTGATACATGTTACAGTATAGATTAACCTCAAGACGGTTATATTGAGTCAAAGAAGCAAGACTTTCCACATACTCTAATTCCATTTAGATGAATTTCAGGAACAGGCAAAATTAATCAATGGTTATAGAAATCGGCACTGTTGCCTCAGAGTGTGGGACTGACTAGAAAAGAGCTTTCACTAGGGTGATGAAAATAGTCTTCATAGTATGGCGGTCACAGGTGTCAGGACTCCTCTGTGCTTCATATGTCTATGTGAGGTAGGAGATAGATGGGCTCCAGGTTTGACATTTACAACTGGCCACCTATTTGCATTTCATAAGGCAGGAAGAAGTGGGCTTCAGATTACATACTTAGAACTAGTCTCCTGTTTGCCTTCCCTGAGACAAGAGACAGGTGGGCTCCAGTTGAGTTTACCATCAGCCTCCTGTTTGCCCTCCAAAATGGAAGTAACAACAGTCATAGCAATAGTCAGGGTAAAATATGACAAGGACAAAGAGGGGCAAAACCCTGTTTGAGTAAAGGATTAAGAGATCTCCGCTCCCGTGGTTTTTTTGGGACAAGTGATACACTACACATGCCCAGAAAGGCTCCTTGAGGTCAAAAGTCAAGGGATAACTCTAGGCCATAATGAGTCTTGCTCCTCCCAGAAGCCTTCATTTTGAGATCTGTCTTGAGGTGTGCATGCCCAACCCAGGGGAGGGTCCTAAGATAAACAGCCTGAAAGGGGACAAATGAGATGATCGGCCTGAGGGAAGACAAAGACCTGGAAAAAGGCCACCTCATAAAGGATTTCAACTTAACCAAAGACACGTCACTCTCTGAGTTCCCCTGTGTGCCTTTCTCTGTGTACTTTTCTTTTCAATAAACTTTCTTTTTACCTTCTTCCTTGCCTGAATTCATTAACTAGTCAAGGAAGGACTTGTGACTCTAGACCTAACTGCTGGCCTCTATGGTCCAGTGGTTAGGACTCCCTTCTGGGGAAACTAAAGACTATGTTTCCAGCTCCTGCTCTTTGCTACTTACTGCTCCTGTGTCCAAAATTATATGCAGTTCAGTATATGTAAATTTTAAAAAAAATTGTAAAATAATTGTGTATTAGATTGCCAATTTGATACATGGTTAGGTAAATTTTGGACTTTTCAGCTTTAGGGTTTGTTTTCACCCCCGTTTCTAAGTTTTTGAATGTGTACAGCATAGCATATAGGCCAATGAAGAGACCAGTGGGGGAAGGGATAGTCTTTTCAGAAAACAGTGGTAAAATAATGTCATCCTTTTACAGAAATTACTTTAATCACAAGCAGTTCATGGTTTTCAGAGGTTTGGGGGTTTTTTCCCCAACACATCTTAAGTGACATAGAGTCCTAGACTGCAGCCTTATGTGATTATAAAATCTAAACTCTAATTACACTCACTCTATTTATTCTCATTTATCAATTGTTTATTGAATGCCTACTATATCAGGCAGTGTGCTGGATGCTGGGAAAAACCATGACATAGTCTCTGTTGTGAAGCTGAAGTTGACACTTTCGTTGAAAAACCAGATAAAAACATAGAAATAAAAGGTGGGGACGCTTATAATTGTGGCATATCCTGAAGTAAACAAACAAGGGACAGGAGTAGAGAAGTAATGTGAGAGGGCGTTGATGGGAAGCACTCTCTAAGGAAGGGATGTTTTGAGACCTCAAGACTGAAAAGCCAAGGGGCAAGTACAGAAAAAGAGCTGCTCAGGTGAAAAGCTTGAGAACAAACCAGTAAACCTCTGAACTGGTGAGAAAGGGAAGAGGAGTGATGAGGCAGGGCCGGTTCAGGCAGCTCCCCAGGGCACACGGGAGCCACGGGAGGTTATAAATTGTGGAGTGATTATAGAGGCCACTATTTTTTTCTTTTTAAAACTAATTCCTCAACATTCAAAGACAAATGACCTTAGTTGTATGTCCTCCCCAGCAGACAAACTGAGGTCTATCTATTCTGGTGACTCAATTTACAGATCAACCACTGACAGGCCTTAGCTTGGGAGCAGGTTAGACGAGGAGCATATAAACAGTCTCTAAGTGACTAACCTGAAAGGAATTTAAGTCAGCAATTTGGGTGAAGGCATAAAGAACCCACCTGCCAGTGCAGGAGACAAAAGAGATGTGGGCTCAACCCCTGGAGGGAAAAATCCCCTGGAGGAGGAAATGCCAACCCACTCCAGTATTCTTGCCTGGAAAATTCCATGGGCAGAGGAGCCTGGCAGGCTATAGTCCATAGGACTACAAAGAATCAGACAAGACTGAGCACATAAATAAATAGGCTTATCTGGGAATGGGATTTTGGAATTTGTCTGAAAAGCTGTTTTAATAAAACTCTTCAGAAGACCTAAGCTAATATAGGAGGAAATTGGATTTGGAAAACCACCAGCTAGTTAATCGTGGTATGTTACTCCTAGTAACTTTCGCACTTCTGCTTCACTCTGTGAACTTTACCTGGTTCTTATGGGGAGGGGGAAGCTCCACAAAAGGGAATGTTAAGTCTATCTGTAACTCTCTCTTATTTAAAAAGAGAAGCCCTAAGGCAAACGTGACAAATGCTAATTCTCAAGTCTGGATGGTGGTACATGTACATTTGAATTATTCTTTGTACTTTTCTGTATTTTTTAATGCCTGAAAATAATAATCATAAAAATCAGCACACTGTTTTCTAAAAAACAAAAGCACACTTATCTGGATAGTGCCACATCTGTCCCAGACATTAATTTCATACATTTTTTTTTTTTTAATATTTGATTGGTCTTGGCTGTGGCACTCAGGATTTTTTTTTTAAGTTGCAGCATGTGGGATCTAGTTCCCTGACCAGGGGTTGAACTCAGGCGCCCTGCATTGGCAGTGCACAGTCTTAGTCACAGAACCACCACTGAAGTCCCAAGACATGTATTAGTTCGCTACTCCCACTCCTCAGCCCCAGGTATTTGCATAACATTGTAAAAAGAAACACGAGGAGGACTGAACAGGAGGAGGACTTGCCTGGAGGTCCAGTGGTCAGGACTCCGTGCTTCCACTGCAGGGAGCGTAGGTTCCATCCTGGTCAGGGAAGCTCTACATATTGCATGGTGCGGCCAAAAATTAAAAGAGGGGAGGAGGGACTGTAATCCAAATGAGTGAATACCATCTCACCCTGACCCGGTCTCTTGCATCTCCTGCATTGGCAGGCGGAGTCTTTACCGCTAGGGCCACGTGGGAAGCTGTGTGTGTAGTAGCAAAGATCTGGTGCAACCAAAAATAAAAAAAAAATTTTTTTAAGTGAGTGCAGAAAGAAAGAATAGGCAAAATTAAATAATACTTTAGCCATTAAACAAAGTCAATGACCTTTAGCTCTTAAGAGATATAGATAATATTCTGAGCTTTCCTTTGAGCTGTTTTGCAGATACTGAAACCCCCACCAGGTAGAATTTAACGTTATGCTGCCCACCAGCATATTGACCCCAGTTCAGTTCAGTCGCTCAGTTGAGTCCAACTCTTTGCAACCCCATGGCCTGCAGCAGGCTTCCCTGTCCATCACCAACTCCCAGAGCTTACTCAAACTCATGTCCCTTGAGTCAGGGATGCCATCCAACCATCTCATCCTGTCGTCCCCTTCTCCTGCCTTCAATCTTTCCAGCATCAGGATCTTTTCCAATGAGTCGGTTCTTCACATCAGGTGGCCAAAGTATTGGAGCTTCAGCTTCAGCATCAGTCCTTCCAATGATTATTCAGGACTGATTTCCTTTAGGATTTACTTGGTTTGATCTTGCAGTCCAAGGAACTCTGGAGTGTTCTCCAACAACACAGTTCAAAAGCATCAATTCTTCCGCACTCAGCTTTCTTTATAGCGCAACTCTCACATCCATATATGACTACTGGAAAAACCATAGCGTTGACTAGATGGACCTTTGTAGGTACAGTAACGTTTGCTTTTTAATGTGCTGTCTAGGTTGGTGATAGCTTTTCTTCCAAGGAGCAAGTATCTTTTTTAATTTCATGGCTACAGTCATGATCTGCAGTGATTTTGGAGCACCCCCAAAATTAAAGTCTGTCACTGTTCCATTGTTTATCTATTTGCCATGGAGTGATGGGACCAGATGCCATGATCTTTCTTTCTTGAATGTTTAGTTTTAAGCCAACTTTTTCACTATCCTTTCACTTTCATTAAGAGGCTCTTTAGTTCTTAGCTTTCTTCCATTAAAGGTGGTGTCATCTGCACACTTGAGGTTATTGATATTTATCCCGGCAATCTTGATTCCAGCTTGTACTTCATCCAGCCTGGCATTTCGCATGATGTACTCTGCATATAAGTAAGCAGGGTGACAATATGCAGCCTTGACATACTCCTTTCCCAATTTGGAACCAGTCCATGTCCAGTTCTAACTGACCCCAGACTGGGCGAAACCAGGAAACCAGGTTGATAATGCTGAGGCCCAATCTGCACCCAATCAGAATAATGTCCAAGGGCTGATCACACCTTTCTCCTTAACACTGTAAGTCTACTCACTACCCCCTCCAGGGCAAGACAGTTTTGAGGGCATTAGCCTGCTGTGGCCCCTTCGTTCCTGGCAACGTAATAAAAACCAGTTTTACTTCAGGCAAAAGAAAAAGAAAAAAAAAACCCGATATCGCTGAGATTTAATCTAGCACCGATGAAGTCTGAGTATCTGCAACAAGGTAAAGCTAAGGAAATCGATTAAACTGTAGGCTTTTGTCCACACATCAGCGTTGGCTAATGAATTATATAATGTACCCCAGAAAAGCAAAAGGCTACTATTAGGGGAACCAGTTTTTAGGGGCCCTCAATCTTCTGTAAATGTAAAGCTCCTCTGGGGGTGTGTATTAGACTTTCAGTCCTGTCCGTCTCTTTGCGCCCCCACGGACTGTAGCCCGCCAGGCTTCTCTGTCCATGGAATTCTCCAGGCAAGAGTACTGGGGTGGATTGCCATTCCCTTCTCCAAAAAACTCCTCTAAAACGTTGTTAATAAGTAAAATATTGACGCTTTTGCTTCCATCAGGGCCAGGAGAGTAAAATAAATTCTGGCTGGCAGAAATAAACTTTTTTAAAGACCACCGTCTACAAGGCTCAGCCAACACTCAGACCCCCGACACCGAACCTTCCACCCGACACCCCCGAGCCGGGTCCTGGGGAAAACCCCGGGAGGGGTCACGAGTCGGCGAGGCGGGCGGGGAGGGACTTCCGGGCTGCTCTCTCCCCACTGGCTGGGCGGCCCGGCGTCCTGCGCAGGAACCGGAAGCCGAGCTCACAAAACGGCGGAGGCGGGGAAGTCCGCCGGCTTTCGTCCGCGTCGCCCGTCTGCTGCCTCGGGCCTGCGCTCCGGCCGGTCGTCCGCCGCCGCACGTCGCTTGCCGCCATGGCCCTCAGCGATGCCGACGTGCAGAAGCAGGTGAGCGTCAGGCTGGGCTCCGGGAGGCCGGCGGGCGCGTCCCCGGCCTGGGGGCGCCCCGCGGCGGCCTCGTCGGCCAGGCCTCCGCGGCTCCCGCGGCCCCGCCTCGGTGGCCGGGCGTCGGCGGTGGGAGTGCCGCGGGGCTTTGCGGGCCGGGGCTGGCCCGGGGGTCACGGCGCCGCTCCGCGCCTCGGCGTTCGCGGGGCGGGCGGGCGTTGAGCGTCCAGGCTCGGCCTTCGGGGAAGGGGGCTCAGGCCACGGTTTTCAGAGAAGTCGGCCCCTGCTTTCTGAAGTTGTAGGAAAACCCTGACTAATGCTTACTCACCGTCTTGTGAGTCTTGTTACGTGAGGAATTCGGTGTTTCTTCCTTGGAAATTTCCATTTCTTCCGAAACGTCTTTGCTTCTATTCGTTACCTAATCAGCGCTCAGAAGGGCGGAGTGTCTCCCTTTCAGTGCATCTTGGGCTGATCACAGAAGGGGGCAAGAACAGCGTCTGTGGGGAAGGTTAAGGCGTCTTCAGGTGCTTACGGAGCTGTGCGGCGTCTCAGCGTCGCTGTGGGAAAGGACACGGTGCCCTCCACACAGCCTGGTGGTGGTCACGCCCCTGCCCTCTTCCCCCTGGTTAGGATAGACCGAGAACTAAGGCTTCCCCAGGAAAAAATGCTTCATAAAGGTAAAACCGTGGTGAAAAACAAAGGCATCTTTTGTTTCTGTAAAACGATAGGAGTGAAGAAATGTATGGTCTGTACTCCTACACGCTCCGTGGGGTCTCCATCAGGACGACGCCTGCGCTCGCCGTAGTTCTCAGCAGTAACCGGGCTGAGCACCAAGCACAGACCAGACGCGTAGAAATCTTGGGTGTCCTGATTCCTTCTCCCACTGTATTCAAGTATTTGCCCATGTTCCTTCTCCTGTCTGAGGAGTATGGTCATTTATTTCAACAAATCCGGAAAGGAATCTGACTGCAAAAGGGTAAAACCGAGTAGATTTAGCAGGAAGAAGAAAAGTAATTTAAGGGCAGATTTTTCTGTCTTGGGGTGGAGTTAAATGTCCTAAAGCAGGTGACTTTCTCTTGTCGGAACTCCCAGAGGCACGATGTGTTCCTGTTGACTGTAAACGGGCTTCTCTGATAGGGGTTAAAATGAGTGTTTTGCTCTAGGCTGTACTGATCTAGTCAGATCTAGTAGCAGAGGATCCAGCAGAAGTGATAAAGGCAGATAATGCAGGTTTGAATCAGGGTTTACCTCTGGAAGCCAGTGTCTTTTAGCATTTATAAACATTTATTACTGTCTTTATTTCCTATTAAAGAGTTTGGTTCTTTTTTGGATGTGAACCATTTTCAAAGTCTGTATTGGATTCGTTACAACGTTACCTGAGAAGGGAAATGCACTTCAGTAAATGATTTTTGAATGAATCAGAAAAGATATATTTTATTGTCATTAAAAAATAAAATAACTTTTTCCTTCTTCTAGATTAAGCACATGATGGCTTTTATTGAACAAGAAGCCAATGAGAAAGCAGAAGAAATTGATGCAAAGGTGAGATTCCACTATCTAGGTTAAAGAAGTTACCAGAGTTTCATATGCTCTTGCTTTCCTAATTAGTACTGAATAACATTGCTTAACAGAGCAATTTTGAGTTGCATAGTATGTCTATATGTTATGTAAAATTGTTCTTTTATCTAGGTTTAATCAAAATAGGCCAGAATATACCATCTAATACTTAATTTTCATTGTTCTCTTAATTTATTCTGCAGTAATACAAATAATGGCTGTATTTCCCTGTTCTGTACACTATATCCTTGTTGGATGTTTAATATTGTTTTGATGACCATCTGAGTGCTGCAGTTGAATAACTAGTTTCCTTATTTCTCTCTGGGACAGATAATAGCGCTTATGTCTCAGCTGCTGAATGCATTTTTATTTTAAAGTAGTCTTATCTCATATGATGCCATCATCTGTACTTATTTCCTATGATAGGTATAGTAATAAGCTGTTAAGGCATTTATTTTAGAACATGCAGGTTCCAGTAGCTGTGCAAAGCATGAAACATCTGAATGAGTATGTTTAGCCAACTTCCAAAGTCATAATTTCTTACTGCCTGAAAATCATAGACAGTTGACACACTGAGATAGCCTTTGTAAAAAGTGACTACTCAATAATTAACACTAAAAAACTAATAACTCAAATTCGTATAGTTTATCATTTTAAAAGGGCTATTAGATTTTGAACAACAAGGAAAGAATACTATTTTTTTGTTTTTATTTTATAAGGGAAGACACTTAGACTGAGATTACTTGACCGAATTTTTTAGACAGTAACTCAGATCTTCTAACTCCAAATTCTGTATCTTTTTCATATACAGAATCTTCCGATTATATACTTTGTAAATTTGTTTGTGGGTACTATTATCCTTGATTAAATTTTTACTCTTTGGCTTCATTTATGATAAAAATCACTGATCTTTCCTTTTGAATAAAAGGAATGAGGAGTAATCTTTGAAGATGAGGCATAACACTTTTTTGTTTTAGATACAGAACAAAGTGAATTTAAGCAAATACCCTGGTCACCAGCAGCTTAAAATAAAATCATCAAATCTGTATAATGAAATAATAATTTCTTGGTAGGCAGAAGAAGAGTTCAACATTGAGAAAGGTCGTCTTGTACAAACCCAAAGACTGAAGATTATGGAATATTATGAGAAGAAAGAAAAGCAGATTGAGCAGCAGAAAAAAATGTGAGCTTTGAAAATCACAGGGCTGAGAGGGTCCAGCAGGTGCACTGGGGTCAGCAGATACGGGTTCTTGTTTTACTTGGACCACTCACTGCTTATCTAACCTTGGTCACATTGCTTAACTTCCCTTTCCTCACTTGGGAACATGGAAGCCTCACTGGATTACTGAAAGATACAGTTGAAATAACTGATAATGACTTGCCACTTGGTAAACACTCAATAAATATTTCATAATATTTGAGAATACGTGGGTATAAACCACTGCATGTATTTCAGGGAGTTCTGTTTGGGTCTGTACAGAGAGAGGTTATTTGCGTATCTGGAGAAGGTTGTACATTTTTTTCTTTGCAGCTCTAGTGATGATACTTTTCCATGCCTATTGCAGTCAGATGTCCAATTTGATGAATCAAGCGAGGCTCAAAGTCCTCAGAGCGAGAGATGACCTTATCACAGTGAGTAATTAGTCCCTTTAGTTATAGTATTATAAAATGTTTATTTGTCTATTATTGAGAATTCACTAGTTCATATTGCATTAAGGACTTGATTAATGATTTTTTAGAGAGAAAACCTTTGGTTAGCAAATCACTACACTAGGTATTACAATAAATAAAGAAATGAATAAGATATGTGTCCCATTTTCAAAGACTCACTGCTCTGACAGAACGTATAGACTCAAAAAAAAAGAACGTATAGACTCTTCGGGGTCACATGACTCATGATGGAGGACTATAGAGTGTCTGGAGGTGATGGGTACTTGAGGCTGGAAAGACTGAATGGAGTAACATGGGGGCCTTGAGTGCACGTGAGGAACTTTTGAGTGCTTTCAGTAGAAGGGTGTTGAAATTTTCATTTTATTTTATGAAGAATATCATATATAGGATTCATGATGTAAGTTCATAAGTATGTAGGCTAAATTTAACAGGGAAGAGGTTAGACACAGAACCGTCTGGAGAGTATTGTCATCCAAAGGACAGGGCAGAAATGTACACTTATGTCAGGCAGCCTGAAGGAATTTGAATTAATTCAGAAACTAGGGAGTTTCCCTGTTGGTCCAGTGGTTAGGTCTCCAGACTTCCACTGCAGGGGGCATGGGTTCAATCTCCTGTCAGGGAGCTCAGATCCTGCAAACCACATGGCATGACCAAAAAGGAAAATTCAGAAACCAGTGACAGATGCCTCTATATGCACTGTTACTCATTGTTATGGAGGCCCTAGATTTCTTAACAAATGGAGAGAGAAGTTAGATAAATATTGGGAAGGAAGAAACTTATTTTTTTGATATTACGATTATATACCAAAAAAATACAACACCAGAAAAACACTAAGAACTAGTGATTAGTTCAGAATGGTGACTGGCTACAAAGAGAATATATAGAAACTGATAGTTTTTCCACATGCCAGCAGTAACTAATTAGGAATAAATGTTAATGAATTGGCCCAATGTGGAAAAGCTGTAAAACTGAAAATAAAAAACGACTAGGTAGAAGACATAACCATCTCAGATGACTAAAGAAACACAAATATCTTAAGATGTTGGTCTTGTCACATGACTAGTGTGATGGCAGCAAGGACTGAGTGGGTTGTCAGTGGTGATGCATTTTATAGGAGACACTGGACATTGGCTGTGGATTGATCTTCCACCTCCTCCTCTTAAGGCTGATCCCAAATCCTGAATTTCAGGCCTGGCTGCTAGAAGAGTGATGGTTCCGTTAATGAAATAGGAAGTCAGGAGAGCAGACTCTTTTAAGAACAACAATCAGATCACTTTGGACCTGCTTTGAGGGCCCAGGAAGCTTCCAGATGGAATTGTCTGCCAGGGTTGTCGCAGGTGTGAGGACACACTGTAACATAACAGAAACTATAGCAGAAACTATAGCAGAGTCCTATAACATACAGCAGAAACTAACACAACATTGTAAACACAGTTATACTTCAGTTAAAAAAAAAGTAACTTCCTTAACACTTAATAGACTCTAGAGTAGCCAGGGCTTCCCTGGTGGCTCAGACTGTAAAAGAATCCACCTGCAATGTGGGAGACCTGGATTTGATCCCTGGGTTGGGAAGATCACCTGGAGGAGGACTTGGCCACCTCCTCCAGTGTTCTTGCCTGGAGAATCCCCATGGACACAGGAGCCTGGCAGGCTCTCGTCCATGGGGTCGCAGAGTCGGACATGCCTAAGCGACTAGGCACAGCACAAGCACAGCAGCACAAACTAGCCAGAGTTTATCTGCTTCTAAAACTCTACGCTCAGATGTCTTTTTGCTTTCAGTACCAACTTGATCTTTTAGTTTTCATTTCCTCATTAGCTAGGTTCCCTTGAGGGAGGCAGCTGTGTGGGCTACAGGGTTTTGTGTTGCTCAGTCCTATAGGAGTAGAGACAAAAGACTGTATCTGCACTACAGCCTTTTGAGCGTGACCATGAAGAATTCAGTCAGTCAAAGCTCGGAGACGGAATTGGAGAGAGTGGCATGAGCCAAAACCAGGGATTGACAACATGAGCAGGAGGTGGAATTGTCCGCAAGAGCGGGGATATAGGAGCTGAGGCTGGAGAGACCAGGGCTGGGTTAGACTCGAATGCCTGCTCAGGTGTGGGGAATGTATCCTTTGACCCTTTTTCTTGACTCTTATTAGGCATGGAGGGCCTTGTTAAAATGAACTCATTTTCCAGAGATTTTGGTGTTCTCATCGGGCATAAACAGCCCAGAGTAATCTTGTCGCAGGGCATCTAAGGAGCTGCTGAGAAGTACTGCTGTAGGATTAGGTTTGTGTTGGAGAAAGAACTGGTGATGTAGGGAGAGAAAATGATGTTGTGGCTTAACTTTGATCTGAAGGTCAAGAAGCAGAGAAGCTTGGACCAAATGGCCGCAGTGGTCATTAAGAGAAGGCCAGGGCCTTGTCCACAGATTGTTAAAGATTGGAGTCTGTAGCACTTGGTGACTGCAGGTTCTGAGGAGTCCAAAAAGACTTAAGGTTTTCTTACCAGGTTAGGCACCTGGGTAGGTGATGGTAAATACAGGAGGAAGAGCAGGTAGAGAGTGTGATGAATCTTGGCATTTGAATGGCTTCAGAAGACCAGGTGAGTTTAGGAGAGAGGTTGGGGCTGGCATATAGACAGCTCACAAGCCCAGTCTGTGTGTGGATGAGCTCGTCACCATTGTGGATGTAGAATTCCACTGTCAGGCAACAACCTGAGAAGCCTCAAGCTCAGCAGCCAGGAAAACAAGACACTGCTAAGGACTCATGGGGAAAGCAGTCATGTGGAAGGAGAATAAGAAGCCAGAGACAGAACTCTTTATTTTTTTCTTGTTTTGATTAACTGTTCACATTTTGATAGCAAACGCAGTTATTCTGTAACATGCAACGTTTCAGAACACAATGTGAGCCTTTGTTTTACTAATTAGAATTTTGTAAAAATAAATGTTGCTCTAATTTAGTTGTTCTAAAGTACTTGTCTCCTTAGGCCTTTGCACCCTAATGTGCCATTGGGTACTTTTCGGTTTAGCAAACCCCAGTAACGAACCCCAGCTATGAGATGATGGGGGACAGGGCAACATGTCCATGTTTCAGTGCATTTTGCTCTTTTAAACATTTATTTTTCTAGCTTTGCTCACAGAATCAAACTATGAGAGGCAAGGGATTTGTCAAGCAGTTGGCTAGAAAAGGATGGTGACAGCAGATGGAAGGGCTAGGTAGCAAACAGGCTAGCTTTTCTGCCCACAGCGCCTAGTCCTTTGGTCACTCTTCTCCACTCTTGACCTTGTCCCCCTGCCTGCCCTGATGCTTTCCAGTGTAAGAGCCCAAACTTTGGAATCTCTGTGAGGTGTGAGTTTGTGTTTCACCACTGTCTGCTGTTTGGTGGGTACATTTTTAACCTCTTTGAACCTTTCATTTCTAATAGAATGGGGAAAGCATACACCTGAAGTTTCAGGTAGGAAAAGTGACTGTATAATGCCTCATGCAGGATAGGTAACTGACAGTTTTCTCCTGTCATTTCCTAAACTTCACATATTGTAACGTACTGTTACTGTTGTTGGGAGATAAAGAACGTAAGTAACCTTTAAAAATTCCGATTTGTTGGTCCCTGAAGTAGAGGTTTCCGCTGCTGTAATTGAAGGCCAGCTGACTGTTCCCATCTGTAAGGACCAAGGAAACATGTTGGCATCATAATCAGGTTTATAGTTTCTTGCTTTCTAGGAGCGTAGTCCTAAATTTTCAGAACCTAGAGGCAAGTTCAGGTGGACAACTGTCAAAAAAAAAAAATACTGATCTGTAGGCTGAGAGGTAAAGGCAGTAACTTACACCTCTCCATGAGGCGTCAAGCTGCAGCCAGAAGTTGAGTTTAGAATCAGACTATCACTGGGGTACCGATGGCTAGTAGCATTACTGCTCATAACTTACGCGTCCGAGCCTGTAGGGCATGTCTATTCAGTGGACAGGAATACTCTAGATGGGAGACAGTGCAGTTTATTTCAGTTAGGTTTTAGCTTTCTTGGCTGGAGTTCAGTTTTTTTCAGCTTCCTATGCCCTTGATTGTAGTGTGGGCAGTGTTAAGACACATTTACCCATTTCCAGATTTTAAACGGCTGTCCTGCTCTTTACAGGTCAACTTGATTCTCATACTGTAAGGCTGTCTCTAAACTCCCCTGCCCACCCTTAACTGCTTGACTGGTGTGGATGGTCAATTCTAGCATTAAGAAATGTGCTTGAGGGATCTCTTGGTGAGGAGGGGCTGAGGTTTCTTTCAGCCAGATGTTGTATAACACAAATGCTGTAAATCTTTGAGGCATAAGCTTCCTAGATTCTGAAGGCTTAAAATGCTTGGCAGTGGTTCCTGGAGCGTGGTGGGGTCAAGGGCGACTCACTCACAGAACCACTTCTGTCTCTCCACCCTCACTTCCCAAATTCTGATTGGCCTTAGGTGAACATTCACCTTCCCTCTCCTCTTTAAATCCCCCACAATCATTCTAGAGATCGTGTTCAGTAGAGTAGATGTATGGAAAACTTTTTGGGATGGAATGTTCCTGACAGTGTTGGGTGGACAGCAGTGGGCTGAGGGGTATTATCTCTACCTGGGTCCACTTTTAGCCAGTAAACCAACACATGCTTATCACTCACAGAGTAATTTCCAGTGTGTTCTTTACAACCATGTGAGATTTCTGTTTCTGCCAAAGGAGCAAGTGTTCGTTACAGATGATTAGAAAATACAAACTTAACATAAAATTGAAATCATTGATAGTCCAGCCTCCTTACAGGTGAACATTGATGACACTTTGTTCTCTGTTCAGTGACTGTTCTTTCTAAATAAAAAATAGAACCATCTTAAATGACTATCTTAATGTTGAAACTTGCTTTCCCAGTCTGTGTCACGCGTTTCTGTGTCAGACAGTAGGGCTCTCTTCTGCTAGAGCGTGAGCTCCCTGAGCTGAGGTGCTGCTTCTGTGTATCCGTGTCCTTAGCACAGCACCTGCTTTACCGTACACCTCAGAGAACGTTTGTGGAGTGAAAACAGCCGTAAAGGGAGAACTGATTGAACACAGACTGGGGCCACCCATGTTGGTTCTGAGTTGAATACCCAGGTGCTTGGATAACTTTTCTTTTCCACTCTTTGTAGGACCTACTAAATGAAGCAAAACAGAGACTCAGCAAAGTGGTGAAAGACACAACCAGGTACCAAGTGCTGCTGGATGGACTAGTCCTCCAGGTAAGTCCGTAGGTGAGATGTACCACACACGGCCTGCACCTGCAGGACTGACCGTGTGTGAGAAGCCAGCTGTGCCCCTGCTGTGTGGTCTTGTGAACACACAGCTCCTGCATGTTCTCATCTTGGCCCTTTGCCTTCTCTAGGAGATGCTTGGGAGGATGGTCGGTGGTGTCTCACAGGTTGAATCAGACTGGTATCTTTATACTGGTTCTCTGTAACCCCTGACTATAAACCTTCCTAATTTTATTTCACCACTGAAATGCTTATTTTAGGTATTGGGGTTTAGACCATGGACTGTATAAATTTTGTTTGCTGCTCTGCTGTTTAAATAACAGTATTTGTCCTCAACCTAATTGATGTATTTTGTTCCCATCACTAGAGCATTGGGTATATTTATCTGGTTTGTAACACGAGAGTCTTCCCATGTTATTGTGCTGTGTAGGCCCTCTTTGGGGGAACTCAGGACTTTTCCCCCAACTTGATGAGAGAATTATATTCTGTTCACTGTTGCTTTGTTTTATAGTTTTTGCTGATTGCATCTGTTTGTGCTTTAATAGGGTTTGTACCAGTTGCTGGAGCCCCGGATGATCGTTCGCTGCAGGAAACAAGATTTCCCTCTGGTGAAGGTAAAGTTTGAAAAAATCCTTTTTCTTTTTAAAGATCAACGTGCTGGGTATGAAATGACAGCTCAGCCATGGAGATTGGAAGAGTATTAATTTGTTGGAGATTCTGACTTGAGTGTACCCAAGCCTCTAACTTACTGTCTCAAAGAAATCAAGCTGCTGGCTGCATTAGTACCCTCCTCCCTTCCTGGAGACCCTGTGATACCTTAATCTGAAAATTGAGTAAGAACAGTACCTACTGGATTGGAGCCGAAGATAGGCACGACCACTTACGACTGGCATAGTCCCAGAGCAGCAGGACTTAGTGCTAACTTAGCACTGTCGTACACCTGGAGGAGGAAGTAGGTGCCAGCAAAGTGACAACACAGCATCACTCCCAGAGGCCAGTGTTGAGGAGCGTCTCCATATCCTGTCTTAAGGGAGGAGTCCTTGGCCCTGGGGAGGACCAGGCCATGGCAGGCACATGGTGGCAATAGAGGGAGCCTTTGGTTGCAGAACCCCCCAGCTCGGATTGTGTGCCAGCTATTTGGTTCAGGTCATTCTTCCCTGTAGCTTGCGGTCAGACAAGGTCGAAAAAGCTTCTTAGTCTCTTAGTGACTACATTTTCAACACTTGTCACTTGTCTCCTAGGAAAGCGAACTGCCAGGTGGGGAACAGTGTTCATTCTTACCTCCACAGGGAGCTAGGGAGCTGTGCCAGGGACCCAGAGCCCAGCTTGGGCCGCCCACCTAGATGTGGGGCAGTGCATCTTGGTGGGTGTCACTGTGAAGCTGCTGGGGCTGGGTGCCTCTGGGAGTGGCATCAGCTTCCCATGGTGGTACGGTGTGAGATCTGAGGAGTAGAAGAGTTCAGTGTATGTGTGAATCTGTTCAACTGGTAGTAGAATCAGAAAAAGACTAAAGTTCCTTTATGATGTTACTAGTGTCTTGCTAGAGCCTACACCTGATGCTACCTGCAGTCAGGTTAGAGCCTCTTCCGTCTATCCTATACCCCTTCCCCAGCTCACTCCTTTTGAAAATGAGGTAAAAAGTGGTGACATTTACCACTGTTACCAGTTTCAAGCGTACAGTTCTGTGCTTTAAGTGCATTCGCTGCTCTGCGACTGTCCTCACCATTCTTCTCCAGAACTTTCCATCTTCCAAACTGAAGAGCATCTCCATGAGCCGCATCCTGCTCCTGTATGTATCACATGGCTACTCTGGTGCCTCTGTAACAGGAATCATACAAAGCCTTTGGTGAGGGGCTTACTTCACTTGGTGTATTGCCTTCAAGGTTCACTGATGGTGTAGCCAGAGTTGGAATTTCCTTTACGGCTGAAGGAAAGGAAAGGACCACATTTGTATTTATAGACACTTGGGTGGTTTCTACCCTTTGACTGTTAATAATGCTGCTGTGAACATGGGTGTAACACACACATGGTCTCCTTTACTTCCTTTGGATGAATAACCAGAGGTAGACTGGCTGGATCCTGTGCTAATTCTGTGTTTTAATTTTTTGAGGGACTGTGGTACTATTTTCTATAGCAGCTGCACCATTTCACATTACCACCAGCAACACATCTGTTCTTTTACTTGGAAAAATTAATAGGAATATCTTTGCTTGTATAGATTGTTGGTTTTGAGGATAACTGTTCTGTGTATGTGGTCAAGTTGCTCATTCATGTCTGACTCTTTGTGACTCCATGGACTGTAGCCCATCAGGCTCCTCTGTTCATGAAATTATCTGGACACGAATACTGGAGTGGGTTGCTGTTTCCTCTTGCAGGGGATCTTCCCAACCCAAGGATTGAACCCACATCTCCTGTGGTTCCTGCAGAGTTTCTGATGAAACCTCTGTGTTTTTTTGCTTTTCCAGGCTGCAGTGCAAAAAGCAATCCCTGTGTACAAAGTCGCGACCAAAAGAGATGTTGATGTCCAGATTGATCAGGAGGCCTACCTGCCCGAGGAGATGTAAGGAGTGTTTCTGCTTTCAACATACAGGTGGCTCTGGCCGCATGAACGGCCCTGTGCTGGCCTTCCTCGTGCCCTCTGGGCTCAGGGTGCTGGGGGCGCTGTGGCCCACTCATTTGTGCCTCCTGTCAGCGGCTGTGGGTCTTGCCCTGCGAACCAGCTTCTGTGGTTCATCCTGCCAAGAAGCAGAACAGATTTTGTACCCAAAACTTGAAGCGCGGTCCATGTGTGACTAGATGCTGAGAAAAGGGATGGCTCCCTCTGGCCAGGAGAGTCTGGCTGGTGGACTCCGTGGTGTGGACTGAGCATTCATGGTGCTTCTGCTGACGACTAGGTGCGGTGGGGTTGGCCACAGGAGCTCCTGGGCGGGGAGGCCAGGCATTGTTCCCTTGTAGCTTTCTGGCTGTTGGCAGCTGCCATGAAGTAATGTCTATGTGGAGCTGACCCAGGCTCGAAAGCCACTCTTCCGATGGGTAATTAGCGGCGGGCGGAGATTGAACCAACAAGCAGTTTGAGGTCTGGTAAATAGCAAGTTCCAGTCAGGGCCACTGTTCCCGGTGTTTTGAGTCTGGATACCTAGAAAAGTCAGACAGTACATACCCTGGATGTTACAGAATCTACGCCAGAATTATACAGAGACACTTCATCCGAGGGGTTTGCTGACAGCTGACTGGAGCCTGGATCACATGAGGACTGGGCCTGTTGACTGGCAAATGGGGACAAAATCCTCCTTTTTGTTCTGTTAGGGAGGGCCAAGTTGTTGGAGTTAACAAAGTGAAATTGGCACATAGTCACTTGGGATGAGTTACAATTTCAAATTGATTGTGTATGTTTATTGTCCTCTGCTCAAGAGGAAGACGGTAACTGTCTGTTTTTCTTAGATCTATACACATGGTTCTTTCCTGTGTTCTTTGTAGAGCCGGCGGTGTTGAGATCTATAACGGGGACCGCAAGATCAAGGTGTCCAACACACTCGAAAGTCGGCTGGACCTCATAGCCCAGCAGGTGAGTGTGGGGGCACTTCAGTCGGTTGGTCTGTTGTTGCTTTGAGGTGGTGCGGAGAACGTCGTTGGTTGGTATTTGAGATTTGTCGCTCTTTGTACATTTTTGACATTTTCTTAAAAGGAATGAAAGTTTGGACATTTAAGTGTCATTTGCTGAGATCATACTATTTATGTGAGGGTGGACTTGGGGTTAGAACAAGGGCTTTGCCTGTCCAGGATCTCACTATATGCTTAACAGAGGCCCCAGAACCCCACACCCTAGCAGGAGTGACAGGAATCAAGTCACTGCTTGTTAGAGGAATTGCCACAGGGCACCAGGCTCTTCAGAATGTTCCTGTGTTTGCAGGAAGCGGTCAGGAAACTTAGGTTGTCCCAGGTGTGGGGTCTTTTCCAGGGCTGCGGTCTGCTCTACCACCAGGCACATGTGGGTAAATTTGTAAAACTAGGTAAACTGAAAATTTCATTTCTAAGGTTGTATTGACCACACGTGGATGGCAGCCACTCCTGAGATTGGGCCCTTGGGGTTTTCCAGTTGCCACTGTGGACGCCACAGCACATACCTGCCTTGTCAGTTTTCTACTTGGCACGGGGTGGGTGCTCTGTCTGTTGAGAGAGCATCACTTGTGCCCACGTCAGAACGTGACGGAAGCCCTGGAAGGTGGTGACTTCTATCACTCCCTTTTGTCTCCATTAAGCAGTGGCCTGAAGCCCACAGGTGTGATGGTCACATCTCTCGGCCTCTGCTGGGATAAGTCCTTGGCCCTGTGGCTGAGGCTCAGGTGGGTCCTTGCCAGGGCACACTGCCTCACAGAAGTTCTCCGCTCTTCACAGATGATGCCCGAAGTGCGGGGAGCCTTGTTTGGTGCAAATACCAACAGGAAGTTTTTGGACTAAGCCAGTAGGAGGTGCGTGACGTGGACGCTCCCGACATTGGAAGAAACGAGATGGCCTGTGTATCTTCCTGTTTGCTGTGCTCTGCCCTTATTATAATGTAGCTAACATTCTCTGACTGATGGGTAATGATGGGAGTCTCAGTGCATTAGGAAACCTTCCTCTAGCTTGTCTCAAAGTAGCAACACTTCCTGCTGTTCTGTAGATCGCAGTTGCAGGGCCAGGTGTGGGTGCATGTGTGTCCCGCACCTCTGGCTGTCCTGGGCTCCACCAGCCAGCCTACAGGCGGCGGGGTGGTAGACTCAGTCCTCCAGTGCATGTGAGTCTCATCCCTGCCAGCAGCAGCAACAGCTTCTCGCCTACTTGTTTGGACCTAGAAATGTCTGTAAATGTGACTTAAGGTCTATTCCATGAATCTGCTCTATTTATTAAAACACAACATGGAGGTGGATGTCGCTGTAGTTTATTGCACAAGGGCTGCGAGTTGTACTCTGTTCTGGAATGCAGGGTCCACAGCCCGGCAGTGTTGGCTGGTGACCACCGACAGCTCCCTCTCTCTCCGTCTGCTCCCTTTGACCAAACTCTCGCCCAGAGGCACCATCCAAGCCGGAAACTGTCCAGGGTCACCTCTGGAGGGGCTGACACCTTGATTAAGGGAGGTGTATTAGATTGGGCAGCATCAGAAAAGGAGGTGTGGGCCCAGGGAAGAGGACTTGCTTGTTTGGTGCATGAAGAATTAAAACCCTGTGTGACCTGTTCTCCACCACAGGATGACCTGAGTTGACTCTAGTGTAGCTTTGTCCTAAGTGGACGCAGCTGGGAGGACACACTACGAGGACATCACACAGGGCTCCCGCTGGGGAGGGGGTGGGGCCGGGGGGCTGCTGTCATGGTCTCCTTGAACTGCAACACAACCCTGCTTTTCCCCACATCAGTGCTAGGATGAACCTAAGTTAATTACTCAGAATTAACAAGCGCAAATCCTCGCACTGGAGGCCTGGTTACCCAGGGGTGCGCCCGAGAGGGAGAGGGCAGAGTGTGAGGAGCACAAGCGGCTGAAGTGACAGCCACTCACACCCAGTGCTCCCTGATGCCCTGGGTGACCCTTGAGAATGGGGCTGTGACCGGTGCTCTTCAGAAAGGCTGACCTGAGGGCAGGGTTCTGGGCCCCTCCCCCACACCGTGCCCCCTCCTCCGTGGTGGGGGCTGTGTCACCAGCACCGAGGGACCCTCATCTGCACAGCTGCTGATGCTGCTGTAGCTGTTCACTGCAGCCCAAGTTTGGATTTGAGTTTCCAGAGCTACATCGACTAATTAGAGAGCCTGTCTGCCCTTTTGTCAACATGACATTGTAGATTCCTTGTTTGAACCACCCCATGGGGTCTGTCACCAGGGGTCCTTCCCCTCTCGGGGCCTCCTTTACAAAATGACACCATCTGAGGGCCCAGCTCAGGGGGGAGCAGAGTGGCCCTGAGACAGGAGACCCCTCTGTCCCCAACCTTCCAGAGGCATCACTTGTGGCAGCAGCTATAGAGCCTGCAACACAGCCAGACGTGGGCTTGCTGACCACAGAATCAAGGTCTGGACCTGGAGGCTGACTGGATCCCAGTACAGTGAGTAGGGACAACCTGGCAAGTCTGTCTGATCCCACGTGAAGAGGGAGAGGCTCACGCAGTGCCCAGCGTCCTGCTGCGGCATCTCGGGCACCCCCATGTGCCCACCGCCCTGCTCCCGGCAGCTCACACCCGTCAGGCAACTCCGGCTGAGATGCCGCTGGGGGCTGGAGCCATGACCTCTGTCACAGGCCAGCACACTGCCCCACCCCGGCCCCTCCACCCTCCCTTGGTATTCAGCCTGGTCCCCATGTTCTGCTACTCACCCAGCTGGGTAACCAAACCAAGCTCTGAAAACAGACTGCGAGGGGACAGTCAAATAGCCCTAGCAAGAGTCCTTCCTTACCGATCCCCAAGAACTGTCCCCGGGCAACGGGGAGCATGGACAGAACTGGTCAGTGCCTGCAGCTGATGTGTTTCCGTTCCTCAGCACAAAGACAGATGACACTAATGCCTGACAAGGGAACCAGCAACAGTGACGGCTCTTTAGTGAATGGTGCTGGGAAAACGACATTGACTTGCAAAAGAGCTAGACTGCTGGCTTACATCACTCACAAGACTAAAAATGCTTCAAGCACCTGAGATCATAAAACTCTCAACGGTAGGAAAAGTTCCTTGACACTGGAACAGAAGGTAAAAGAAACAAGTGAGACCACATCAAACCAAAAAGCTACATAGCAATGGAAACCATACACAAAATGAAAAGGCCTCCTACTTAATGTGGTGGGGCGGGGGACAACTGCAAGCATACATCTGGTCTAAGACAAGGATTTATAGACAGCAACGGCCAAAGAACACATGAGAAAATGCCCAGTGCACTTAATCATCAGGGAAACCACTAAGACAGATCACCTTCCATCTGTCACACTGGCCATAAATTGGTAAGAATGTGGAGAGGGAAGCCTTGTGCACTGCTGGTGGAAATGCACCCGTGTCTACAGCAGCAGTGTTTACAGTAACCAAGGTGTGGAAGCAAAGTTTCCATGGACCGATGAATGAAAATACAATAAAAGTCGCACAGAAACACATAACTGTACAATTTCCCCAGTATGTACAATCTATTAAAAAATGCAAACACAGAAAAAAAGATGCTATTTGTGGTTCACAGAGGCAGGAGATGGAGACTGAGTGAACTGGGTGAGGCCCCAGCGCGCAGTCAAAAGGTCAGTATGTCCTGGCGGTATGGTGCTCAGTGTGGCAACGGTAGTTAACACTTTTCTGTGTGAGAACATTGCGAAGAGAGTAGATCGCAGATGTTCTTAGCATTTTTGTAACTGCGAGCAAAGGCTATTACCCAGTGGTGACCATGCTGCAGTATGTAGTTGTCAGGTCATCGCACTGAACACCTTGGAAACACACAGTGGCCAAGTGTCACTCACCCTCGATAAAACCGAGACCATGTCTGCTGGTTGACGACAGAGCACATCCTTTCTATCTGGCCAGTCTCGAACTTGCAAACGCACATTCACGTGTGCAGACGCGTGAACTGAAGCACAGCGGCCACTCAACTGCCATCACCTTCCAGAAAAAGCACGATGCACCTGCTTTGCGGGAACTGCTGCTTGAAGAAGTCATTGGCCACCAGCTTGATGGCATTCACAGTGAACACGGTCAGGTCACCGGGGGCCCTGGAGGGGATTGGTGAGGGTGGGCGGCATCTGCAGTCACGGGGACCAGCTCTAGCCAGTGAGCTTCTGGAAGACAGGTCCTGGTGAGTCGGGGGGCTCATCTGTTTTACTGAAGCCCCCTTTCTTCTCACTGATGCACTCAGCCTGTGCCTGAACTCCTCGTCAGTTCCTTGATGCAGGTCCTACAAACTACTTGTGTCTCATACGTATGGACCCATGTGATGACATGCGACCAGTTCTCCAAACAGCCCGATTGTGAGATCCTGAGGGGCGGCTATGTGGGTCCCGCGACCTGGCCTTCACATTCAGGGCCTGGCCACATCAGCCCCTCAGTCCAGCCTCATGTCCATTTCTCACGGCACAATAATCTTGGTGTGCGTCCCTGGCTGGGGACACTAAGGGGAAAGTGTTCACGCCCTCTGGTTCCTCAGGTCACCTTGTTCCCACACCCGGCGTGTCGTGTCCACCCCTCCCCTCCTGAATCTTCCTGTCCAGAGCCAGCTCACTGTCAGCTTCCCCGGGTTTACTCCCGGCACCTGGGGGTCAGTTTGTCTTCCTACAGGCTTCCTGGACAGCAGTGCCTAGCACTCGGCCCCTTTTCTGAAAGAGTCGACGTCACCCTTTCAGAAAACTACTGATTGCTCTCTTCTCCCCCCAAAATAAAGCCTTCGGAGATGTCCACAACATGCCAGCTGCCCAGTAATGGAGATGAGCTCTCCAGACACCAGGACCTCCTCCAAGCGCCCAGTTTCATCTGACATTTTGATTCCAAGGCCCATAAGTTCCCAGAAGAGGGCGGATCGAGCAGGTGGGCAGCCCAGGGGCCTCCCTGATGATATCCAACCAGGATGAGAGAGAAACGTCTTCCCAGAACCATGGGAAAAGGTCCCCAGTGCCCTGGACGCCGTGTGATTGTTCGCACTGCTTCTCAGGCTACAAAACCTAAGTCATAGTCTGTCCATTTCTACAAACAAGACTTTGGCTTGTTTACCAAAGTCCCATCTGTTATCCCTTCTCGAGTGTCTGCTTCTGCCTCCAACAGTGACATTCCACTGGGTTCCAAGGAGCCTGTCTCCCAAACTCCCAGATACAGGACCCACACAAGGTAAAGTGTGGCCACAAGCAGATCCTTGCAAGCTCTAACCATGCTTCGCTTCTGCTCAATGGACACCCTCATTGGAAGGTGTTCTTCCTGTTGACAGTGGCTCTCATTCACCAAACACATAGCAAGGGGAACAGGATCAGAGTCAGGTAATGGTTTAAGCCAACAGTGTGTTTAAGCAAATAGCATGGGATCAGAAGTAGGTTATGATTTAAGCACAGGTCACACTCAGTTCTGACCTTAAGCCTGAAATGAAATTGTTTGAAACATTTTTTTTTAAAGCTTTTACACACACCTCTGGGGGTAGGGACTGGTCAGAGTCCTGAGGCAGCTGAACCCCCAAGCACGCAGCTGGCTCCCTCACAGAAGACCCCAGCCTCCCCGTGGGCTGAGAGACGACTCAGCTGTAGGGAGCAGAGGTAGCTGTGGGGACTGCTGGGGTCAGGGAGGGAGGCTGAGGAGGGGGACACTGGAACACCTGCGGGGCCAGGGCTAAGGAGCGGCCACTCCTGCCTGTGCTCCTCTCTCCCTCGGATTCCACCCTGGCCATATGGCCAGCCTCCCTCCTCACCCCTTGTGCCCCTATGTGCCCTGGGCTGAGTGTCTCAGCAAAGCACATCAGTGGAGGCAGGGCTCAAGGGGGTGACCTGTGTGTCCCCAATGACTTGGCAGCTGCAGAACCAGTGTGGACAGGAAACCTACAAAGGAATGGATGTGGGGGCAGAGGTGTGTCTTGGGGTGTGGGGCCCAAGAAAACTGAGGCAGGGCTGGGCGGTGGCTTGCTCACCCTGGCCTCACTGGTTCACTTGCCCAGTGGCCGTGAGGGCCAGAGTGGGTGGCCCAGGCTTGGGGGTTGGGGGAGGGATTCAAGCCAGAACAAGGCTCAGAGGAGCCAGAATGGAACCAGCCAGGAATGGAGCAGAGACTCTGGCCCCCGCAAGTAGCCCCAGTAAGGGTCAGCGCACCCATGTGCATGCACACAGCTGCTTCTCTCCTGACCCACCATGGATGGGTGGCTCGGGCCCGAGTTCTGCTCACATGTTGCTGACATCCAGCCTCCTGCCCCGCTCACGTCCCTTTCCTGTGAAGTCTGCCGGGGAGGTCCCTTCCTCTTCTGTCCTGTGAGTGATCACATGAGCGCCAGGTGCATGGAATGGACTTCGTTTCAAAAACACTGAGAAGTGACATCTTAGTTCCTGGGGCTGGGATGCAACGTGCTTTCCTCCTGCCGACTCAAGCCTTGGACATGCTCCAAGGGACCAACGGCAGGGGTCTAAAAAACAACCGTCATCCTGCCACCCTCTGGAAGAAGCTTCAGACCCAAGCTCTGAGGAGCAGGCAGTACTTTTCCAAACTGAACGACTTCTTGAAGGCAGCTGCCTAGTACCCACATCAGGGACGCCACAGGATGGGTTCAGAACACCACAGCCACCTTCCTGGCTATCTTTCACAGTCCTCTTCTCACTGAAGAGTTTTGCTAAAATCACCCAAGGCAACAAACAGTGAGCCTAGGTTGCAGAAGGGGAACAAAACTGGTACATAACACCCAGCAGAACCCAAAATACATAAATATCTAAATAATAAACTCAAAGGGAAACCACAAGGCCAGGAGAAAGACTTTGGGGGCCTAGTGTTTGGGGGAAGAGGATAGCCTGGGCCTGCAGCCCAGAGGGATTCTGCCCAAAGGCCGCTCCGGAAGGGTTCAGGGTGAAGGTCGCCTCCAAGAGCCCAGCCTTGGGTGAATCTCGCCCTAGAGGTGCTCCCCATTTAAAGGTGCTCAGCCACCTTTCCTCCCAGTGACGGAGAGGGTTAGAGACGAAAGCCATTGCTGTTCAATACAAGGAAACCTCTGCATGTTTCCAGACATCAAATGGCAAGCTCCACCAGAACTGAGACCAACCCACTCTTCACTTATGACTGGCCTCCTGTCCCTTCTGTGGTTCCTCCCTACCAGCTTCCATTTCTCATTTCAATCTGAAGCAAGCAAGGGTGTTGGGGATGGTACACCCAGGGCTTAACAAGTGTAAAGGTCTGAAAATGGGCTGGATTAACTAGCACGTTCCATGCAACCAGACTCCAGAGCTGACCAGTGGAAGATACTCTGTTTTGGTCTCAAGCAGACAGACCTGGGAAACATACCCCGAGGGACTCAGCTAAGCTCTGGCTAAAACTATCAGAACATTCTGGCCTTTGGTGAGAGATTCATGTCACAGCGAGAGGGGTTGCAGCTGGGAATCCAAAAGTCAGAACCAAACTGTACCTGTGTTCAGGGTGTGGTGCTAGTCCACATGGGCCCACTCATCAGGACAGCAAAGGGCCAGCTGCCTGCCCCCAACTCCCCCAACCCCAGCCAAGGAGATTCAGAATCAAGTGAGACAAACACTCCGGCTGGCTTCATGTCAAATTCGAGGTTTACTCATGACGTCTACTTTAAAGTTACTTTTTTTTAAACGCAACTACTTCACTTGAAAACATGACTGATACAGAACTTTACAGGAAAGTGTGGGGGACTGAAGACACTGTGAACATGGCAGGACTGCAGTTTCACGACTGCATCAGCCAACACAGTGATAAGGTATCGATGGGGACAACGTGACAACACACACCTGCGGGTCACAAAGGTTACAGCTCAGGAAGCAAGAGGTCACTTACGAGGCTGATGGTTTAAGGATAAAGCAGGCCAGGAATCTTGAGTGTCTTTTAACGTCTACAGCCGCCTGATAAGAAGGTGGCCAATTTCTCCTCCCCTGCCCCCAACAAAAACCCTCCCAGAGCATGTTGCTGTTCACAGGGCTTCAGCCCGGCTGGAGCTGCCCACTGCCCTCCCGGCCCCAGCGGCATGTTACCTACGGGCCCCAGCGTGGGTGTCGGCAAGATGGGGTTTGTGCCAGAGACTGGGCAGTGAGAGCGTCCCCAGGGCCCCACACACCTGGCTAGGTGGTGTGTACAATTCCCACACTGCTGAGGCCTGCCAGCCAGCAGTTCTCCACGGAGCACACCCGATCACCCACGCAGGGCCTACCACACCACTCCCCACAATCCACAAGGGGCCCTCGGTGACTGAGTGGGCCGCCTCTCTGGACAGCGGCACTGGGCCTCACTCAAACCTGTCCTGGTGGGACTTTGCCTCGATGATAAAAGACAACAGTGACACGGGACACACACAACTCACACATCACCCTGCTCTTTTAAGAATGTACTTTATACAAAATAACCAATTCATATGGAAATAAATCTACAGACCTCCACGGATCAAAAAGATTTTTAAAAAGTTGTTTTAAAAAATTATCCAACACACAGTATAGAACTAAGTACTGAGGTAAGTGTGGCTCTCAGTGAAACGGGATCAGCAGACCAGACAAAATATACACAATATAAAAATAAATAGCATTCCCCTTCCCAGGACTGGCCAGGATCACGCATAGGAATCTGCAGCAGGAGAGCGGACATGGGCCCAGCTGGGAAGACTGTTCAGTGCTCCCGGGCCCCACCACCCTTTCCAAACACACAGGACACTCAGCTGGTTAAGAGGCTTTTCTATATAAGCCACCAGGGCACAGCGAGGGAGAGACCAGGCAGCTGATGCCACTAACCATCTGCTGGGCCAGGGCCCATGAAGCACAGAAGGATGGAGCAGCTGGAGGTCAGGCTCGCACCCGCCTCACACAAGGACACAGCAGGGAAGGCCCAGCGTGCCAGGGAGAGTCCAGACCCAGAAGAGGAACCAAGTCTCTGTTGAGGGCTCAGCCCTGGCAGGGGAACCTGAACAGCCTGACTCCCACGTGCCCCGCTCTCTGTGGAGGGCACCCTGGCCCCACCCCTGGGCTCTGACTCGTGGGTTGCAGCCGCTCTCCGAGTGTCCCTGCCTCGGGGCTGCTGGCTGAGGGATCCTGGGAGAATCCAAATCAGAACTTGAGAGCCGTGTGTGTGGCTGAGACGGAAACTTTTAAAAAGTGAGAAAACCCTGAGCCTACACAGCCCACTCCTGGAACTGGCAGGAGCTGGCACAAATCACAAGGATGCTCCCAGGGTCTGGGGGCCAGGCCAGCCGTGGGCTGAAGGCTCTCAGTCCACACGAAAGGTAGCCTTCTGAGTCACCAGCCCTGCCCAGGGAGGATGCCCTGCTGGCAACAGGCACGAGGGCCCCCAGTAAGGCAGACGGACACAGCAGCACTAGTCTCACTCTTACGGGCGGGACGAGAAAAGTGTTCTAAGCGTGAACACGCGTTTGTCGTCACTTGCTCTCCACCTGTCTTCAGTCTAATAAATTTTAGCCAAGAGCTCTTCTTGAAGGAGGGGAAAAAACTCAAGCCAAAACACTCCATAAGGCTCTTATTTGCTCTCTGGACCTTTTCTCTCTCCTGGGTCTGGGGAAGACAGTTTCTAACATAACGACTCTTAAGGTGAGCGGTGGACAGGAGTCCTCCCGGGCCCTGACAGGTGGCAGCAGTCCTAGGGGAAGGCCCCCCCGGCCTCCTCCCAGGCTAGTTCTGGTCGGGAAGAGCGCACGGGCCCTGAACAGGGGTGGCCCTGTGGGGCAACGCAGCATGGAGCCACACTCCTAACAGGGCTCCCCAGTGCCCGGCCTCTCTGCTCACCCCGAAGGGAGGCTCTGGGGCAGCGGGAGATGGGGTCGGGGCTGTGGGCTGAGCCACTAGAGGGCTGTGCACGGTGGGCGGACAGCAAGGGCAGGATTGCCGTGGTCCTCCTGGCCCTGCCCCAGCCTGGTTCTGCTCAAGACAAGGGTGCCCGAGGCCTTGCACCCAAGCCAGCTTCCATGCTGGCTGGAGCAGGCTCTGGGCCGGGAACAGAGGCAGGGGCCATGGTCTTCCCTCCCAGCTGGTGCACAGACACACACGGAGGCTGAAATGTGCCAAGCATGTCCCCTCACTGCTCGAGAGCAAAGCTGCATCTGTCCTCGACCCTTCCTCATCATTCCCAAACGGCAATGCTGACATCCCCACCAGGAACTACATCACGCCCATGACAGGGCTCCAACAAGAACCTGAATCCAATGAGAACACAGCCCCCAAACTTGCCCCACTTAAAAGCACGCCAAATTTTAAGTTTAAATAAGTCTGTTTAAAAAAAAAAAAAATCGTGTTTCTGCGCATGTCTGGAAGGCGCCTGTGTTCCCAGTGCTCCCCCTGCCCGAGCTCCGCATCTGGGCATCTGGAGCTGGCGTCTGGTCTCCGCGGGGACTCTACTACTGGAAGCGCAGGTTTGCTCCAGCTTCAGCAAGTACGCTGGGGCTGGATGGAAGGTTCTCTTGGCCCCTCACACAGCTGAATAAGAACAAGCGCAGATCAATCAACCAATGTTTTCTGCAAGCTTTTCTACTATCTCAAAGGCATGCTTAAAAATAACGCTATTTTTACAAAGACCTGTGACTTCAGGGTATCTCCCTTCAGTTGTTTCCTCCTTTGCTTTTGTGGGATACTCAAAAGCTTAAAACAGGAGTCCTAACTTTGGTGGCATCTCAGCTAAACTCAAAGAATGCTAAACAGGGAGAATCCAGTGTCGCTTGCTTCTAAAACCATAATAAAGTAAATGAATACTGTAAAACTGTTTCCTATCACAGATAAGTGACTTCAAGAACTTGTTTTTGACAGCTATTTTAAATCACCATGACTTATTTTACTATATTCACATAAAATGGATAAAAACTATATATACCGAAATATTCCTAAATTCAAGCTGTAAATCTATAGGATACATTTTTCCTATTAAAAACTGTGCAGCTTCTTTATTGACACTAAACATATACAAACCTGAGTAGTCACTGCCACAAACTGCGATTTGTGCAGGAAGCTTGTGACGCCTTCCAGACCACAGTCCCGGCAGGTCTGTGATGGGACGCGTCACCGCACCTTCCACGAGCAAATGCTCCTGATACTGGTTCACACCTATCTGGCAGGCAGCTGGCCAGCCAGGAGGGGCACTGCTATCTCGGACCATGACCTGGGTGCCAGGCAAAGGGGGGCACCAGGCGAGGCGGCTGCCCGTGGGGAAGAGCCATCAGAGGAACAGCAGCGGCCAGGTGTGCCCCTCCTGCAGCCCCCCAAGAGTGAGTGGGAAAGGGCTGTAAACACAGGGGGTCAGCAGGGCTGCAGGCCCACTGGCCAGACTCTACACCCATCACCCGCCCTCCCCGCTGTATGTACAATACATTCACCACCGACAGAAATCATCATAAAGGCAACATGAAAACTCTGTAAACTGGACCCAGCTCCATACACACCCACAGGAGTAGTCCTGTCCCCAGACGGCTACCTGAGCGCAGCTGCCATGACAGCCCACCAGCACCGCCCCCAGGTCAGGATGGTCTTCCCTGAACAAGTGTCCCAGGGCCTGGAAAAGCCACCAGAGTCCAGCCTGTCTGGTCCCCACTTTCGCCCAGGACTTTGCGAGCGCATGAGTCATGAGGAGGGGCGTCCAGGCTTCAGGCCACACAACGTGATGCTGGTGACAGGAGAGGCGGGTGGGGCCGGGCCCCATTCCCCACTTGCAGCTCTCTCTTTCCCTGGGACTTGTCTCCTCCTGGAACTAGCTCTGAGAGAAGGAAAATACAGACAGTTTCAGCAAAACTGACACGTGTTAACTGTTAAAAACAAAGCCAAGGAGCCACACACATCCTCCCATCTAGGAAAACGGCCCAATTTTGCTTCGTCGGGCAGTCCTGCTAGGTATGGTTTCTGAGTCCTGAACCCTGACTCAGTCCAATGGCCAAGGACCGCTGCTTCCAGGGATGGGAGTGGGCTTGGGAGAACCCAACTCTTCCAGATGATATAGACAAGGAGTCACACCATAGGAGCCAGTCTGGGGAAGGAAATCTAACCCATCTCAGAGCTGGTGCTTGGGACAGGAACAAGGGGCTGGTGGGGCAGGAGGGAGCTGCTCCCAAGGCCCTTTGGCCGCACGGCCCTCAAGACACAGCCCCTTTCCAGGCACAGCCCCTGGAGCCACAGCTGCCCAGAACCACACGGACAGCTCTCACTGTCCACTGTTCTGACCTGATCGAGTGGAAGCGTTGGGGGCTTCTGGGGGGGCAGCTCCTCCTGCGATGCCGCTGGTGCTGGCGTCTTTGGGAATGAGGGCCGGGACTGGACTGAGGGCCCCTGCAGTCTAGAGACACGAGGAAGGAGCAGTCAGGAATGCATGTGATGTCCTCAGTGCAAAGGAAAAGGCGCACAGCCCCACCTGGACCAGCTGGGTGAGTGACCCCTGAAACGGGGCTGTCACGTGAGGCAGGAAAGACATGCCTGATGCCACCTGCACAGTGCTCCTGACAAAGGTGTTTACTCTGACTCCTAAATGTGAGAAACGATAAGAAGCCAGAGCCTGGGGTGCTCTGTCTTTGAAAAACAAAGAATGCAAAGCCAATGTTGTAAATTACCGAGCAGGCATAGCACCCAAATGTAGAGCCATGAACTGTGACTGGATCCTGAATGGGGAAAAATCAGAGCAAAACAGAGAGAGAAACAGCTACAAGGTCACTTCGGGGACAACTGGAGATACCACAGTGCGCCATCAGAGCACTAATACCAACTTCCCTGGCCAGGGTCGGGTCTGGGCTGCACCAGGAGGACACACCAAAGGCTCAGAAGAGAAGGCAAAGGACAGACAGGGGACATGCCAGATGTTCAGAGAGGGGTGAGCACACGCAGAGGGAAGACCCTCAAGCGGGGCTCTGGGGCTGGGAGGACCCAGGGGGCACTCAGGTTGTCACTGGGGCTGGGGAGACCAGGGGGGCACTCAGATTCTCAGGGTGGTCTGTGCTGCTTTATGATAGGGCTTCCCAACCTTGACCTGGAGACGCCTTGGATCTCAGGTCATCTCGCTGGCCTCAAGACACAACTACTAGAATTATCAGGGAGTGGTATGTGGCTAGCTCTGGATACAATGAATTTTCATTCAGTGTCAATGGAGGGTCAGACTAGGATACAACCCATTACCACCCACACAGATCTGAGACACCCTCTCCTTGGCGAAAGTCTGCCCACAGCCCCAGAACTCTGGCAATTAGGTGTCCAAAACCTAATTCAACAGCACTGAAATGCCAATTCACTTTCATGAAGAAAAAAATACCACACACAAAACGGGGTTTTAATGCCAATGCTTTCCCAGTAAGCCCCAAACACAAAACCCACACACTCCTCCTTGGGCCCAGACCACCCAAGTCGGTCTTCCATTCCCAAGCCCGCTTCTCTGAGAGACTAGCATCTACTCTGCTTCTTCCTATAGAAAAAAGGCACTCAGCTGTAGCCTTACCCAGATGATCGGTACATCTCCTGGAAGGATGCCCTCACCCCACTTCCGGGGCCCATCTGCTCCATCATCACGGCCTGGAAGTGGCCCAGGCCCTCCTCAGGGTAGCGGTAGAGGGGGCACTCGGGGGACAGGCCGTTGGGCTGGGCTGCCACTGGGCGGTGAGGCGGGTGAGTAGCCGAGGAGGAGGTGTAAGCCCCGGGCTGGAAATGCGTGGCCGGCCGCTGCGGGGGGTAAGGCGGCCCGGCGTGCAGCATCACTGCATGTGGGGGAAAGGCAGGCGAACCGAAGGCCATGCCCGGGCCAAGCGGGGCCGGGGGCGCGCCGTAGAGACACTCGCTGGCCGACAGGGAGCCATGCAGCCTGGCAGCTGCATTGTGGTTATCCAGGTCCAGGAACTCTTTGGGGCTCTCTGGCTGCTCCACAGACTCATCCTGCTTCCCCTCGGGCCCAGGGTTCTGCCCCTCAGCCGTCTTGGCAGCCACCGCATCTACCCGCGTGGGCGAAGTTAAGGCAGCACTCAGAGCCTCCACTGCGTCCACCCGCGTGGGGGCAGTTAAGGCAGCACTTAGCGCCTCGCAGCCCTGCAGCCCGGTCACAGCACTCTTGTCGGGGAAGAGGGGCCTGGCAGGGGCGGGCTGAGCTGGTGGGGGCCCGCTCGGGCTTACGGGGGCTGCGAGATGTCTTGGCCAGTCTGAGAAGCCCTGTGGACACGAGTAGTGAGGAGTCCGCGGGTAGTGGTGGTAGGAAGGCTGCGGTGGAGGCTGGTAGGGGTACCGCAGGCCCTGGTGGGGGCGGTACCGAGGGAAGACTCCAGGATGAGGGTCATGAGACTGAAATGCCCGAGGGGGAAAGGGAGGAGGGTGCGGGGCTGGAGGCTTGCCCCCCATCACAGGACCCACAGCTTGCAAGCCTGGGCCTACATGGTACCGTGTGGCGGAGCTGGGGAACTCCAAGCCAGGCGCGTACAGAGGGGAGCACGCGGGCTCTGCAGGTGGCCCAGCCTCGGGTGGCGCCCTGCCCTTGCCCTCGGACCCACACGGGGAGGCTTCCACCCGCAGTCCATTTTCGGGCAGCGGTCCCAGGTCTGCCAGGGTGCATGCCTGGGTGGATGGGCTGGCAAAGCCGCTCCCTGAGAGCCAGGCAGACCTGACCGTGCTCGCTGGGCAGCCATCCCCGGGTTCCGAGGATTCCGGCCTGAGCTCTGGGCCCTCTGGGCCCCTTCCTTGGGGTGAGCTCCGCCTGGCAAAGTCAGCCTGCAGAGGGGGCGCAGGGTGAGGTAGCTGCTTGAGGAACGCCCCCTCTGAAGCACCGACACTCGCTGGTCTCTCCTCGAGCCCGGGCAAGGGGTCCGCTGCAAGGAAAGCAGAGACAAAGTCGAACCTGGTAAGCTGAAACCCCAGCACACAACAGGAACAGGTGGTCAAGATGACGACAGCGTGCCCCCTACCCTGCCCCCCGGCTGTGATCTGTGTGCCTGACTCCAAGGAGGCAGAGGGTGCACTGGCTAACGTGCAGGCTGGCTGGGAGGCACCACTTTGACAGTGAGGAGGAGGGATCAGGCCCGAGGACGCTGGGAAAGCTGGATCCCAACCCCATCTTGCGGTCAGGACACCACCCAAGGGAGTACCAACAGAACTAGATGAATATTTGCTAAATGAATGACAACACCCACCGTGCCTGGGCTTCCTGAAAACAAGACACGGACAGTGCGTAACACTCAAAGGGCATCTTCAAGGGATTACAGAACTTAAATAAACAATTATTAACCTACTGAACCCAAATGCTTAATTACAGACTCAGAATTCTTTACCTTGCTATTGTTTTTGGCCATAAATATTATTATCTTATTATTATGATCTCTCAGGGAGGGCAGAGGTGTTGCCCAAGGCTATCAAAATAGGATTCTGGTCAGAGCTTACAGACAAGATCAAGAATCCAGACCTTTAAGATCAACTAGGACTGCTGGACTGCTGGCTTTAAAGATCACAGGTACAAGCTGCACAAGGATAATGAAAACATGCACTTTTCATTATTTAGTCAACAAAAAACAAGCCAATGCCTTACAACATACACAGAAATAAATGCAAAATGGCTTAAAGACATGACACCATAAAACTCCTGGAAGAAAACATAGGCAAAACATTCTCTGACATTAATTGTCATAGGCCAGTCTCCCAAGGCAGTAGAAATTAGAGTAAAAATTAAAAAGTGGGACCTAATTAAACTTGCAAGCTTTTGTACAACAGAGGAAACCATAAACGCAATAGAAAGACGGTCTACGGACTGGGAGAATATGGCTGCGAAGGATAAGACCAGCAAGGACTAAATCTCCAAAATAAACAACCAGCTCATACAACTCAACCAAAAAACAGACCCAGTCAAAATATGGGCAGAAGACCTAAACACACATTTCTTCAATTAAGACATAAAGATAGCCAAGAGACCAAGACGAAAAGATGCTCATCATCACTGAACTAGAGAAATGCAAATTCAAACCACAATGAGGTGTCAGCTCACACTAGTCAGAACGGACGCCACGAAAAAGTCTACAAATAGTAAACGGTGGAGAAGGTGTGGAGAAAAGGAACCCCTCTTACCTGTTGGTGGGAATACAGATTGGTACAAACACTATGGAGAACAGTGTGGAGGCTCCTTAAAAACCTAAACACAGGGCTGATGTGTGATCCTACACTCCCACTCCTGGGCATGTATTTGCAGAAAACCATGATTCAAAAAGATACATGCACCCCAGTGTTCACTGCAGCACTGTTTACAACAGCCAAGACATGGAGACAACCTAGGTGTACACTGACAGATGAATGCATACAGATGTGGGACGTATACACTGTGGAACATTACTGAGTCATAAAAAAGAACGAAATAATGCCATTTGCAACAATACAGATGGACCTATAGATTACATAACTAAATGAAATAAATCAGAAAGAGATAAACTTATGGTATCATTTACATATGGAATTTAAAATATGACACAAAAAAGTTATCTGTCAAACAGAGACAGACTTGCAGACATAGAGAACACACTGTGACTGCCAAGAAAAGGGTGGGTAGGAGAGCGATGGACAGAAGACTGGGGTTGGCAGATACAAACTATTATATACGGAATGGATAAACAAGGTCTGACCTCAGCACAGAGAAATAACATTCAATATCCTGTGATAAACCCTAATGGAAAAGAATATGGAAAACAATGTATATATGTATAACTGAATCACTTTGCTGTACAGCAGATATTAATTAGCACAACACTGTAGATCAGCTATACTTTATTAAGAAAAGATAAAATGCAAACAAAACAACACAAACATCATGGCAACTAAGCAGACAGGCTGCTCCTGAGACTCTTCCTCTAAAGCTCTGAATTCGTCACGTCTGAAATCATGCCTGGAAAATCGTGCTGCAGGTGGCATTCACAGAGTCAGCCTCCCCTCCAAGGAATCACTAGAGGGGAGTCTGAGCTCTTGGCCCATCACCCAATTTACAAGGAACCACATCGCACTCTGTAGAAGCCCAGGAGCCACGGCTCCCACACGGACAAAGGCTAGATGTCCGTCCTCAACCGGCATGAGTCACACAGAGGAATCCCACCACTCTTCTCCTGCACTTGGGTTTATTACTCTTGTAAATGGCATTTCTAGAACCCTCTTGATGACATGCCCATCTCACTACTGCTCCCCACCCTCAGAGCATGCAGATGTGGGCCCAACGAGAAAGGCATGCAGAGAACTGGGCCAGGAGTAAAGCCCCGAGACCATGTTCCCCGAGGGTCACTTCAGGACAGTCCTTTTCAAGCGGGGCTGGGTGACACAGAGCTTGGACACACGGGGGCCAGGTCCGTATCGGTCTCCCCACTTAAGAGCTGGATGAAGGCAAATAACCATCTTTGTGCCCTGGAGCTTCCATCCATACAAACAAGAATACTAGTCAAAGCTCCCTCAAAGTTTATTCTGAGAGTGAAGTGAGTGAGCACGGGAAGGCTCAGCACGAGTGGAGACACAGCAAGCGCTGCAGCTGCACGGCAGGGTCACCGCAAATCCTCAGACAGCAGCCGGCTCAACCCAGAGACATTCAAATGAAAGGGATCGGAGGCCAGCTGACATTTTGTTAACCAGTCTGCATAAGACGACGGGTCACTAACTAACAGGGCAGATGGGGGGGGCAGAGGCGCGCGCGCACATGCACACAGTACCTTGGCCGTTCTCGGGCTCCTGCACATCACTGCTGTCCTGTGTCCTCCCAGGGTCCCCCGAGGCAGGCTTGGGGGCCACCAGGCCCATGGGTGGGAAAGGGCCCGGCAGGCGGGGGGGTGCAGGCTGGCGGGGGCGGTAAGGCACACCTGGCGGGCACCCACGAGAGGAGAGCTGCTGCATGGCCAGCATCTCAGGGCTGTCCAGCATGGAGTCCCCACCCTGCACGCCCCGCAGGGCCGGGGCTGGCGCGCCAAACAGAGAACTCAGTGCTGGGGCTGCAGGGGGCTGGAGCCTCTGTCCACCAGGTTTACATGGGGGGTGCAGGTACCCTGAAGGAGGAACGCTGTGAGGTAGGAAGCCAGATTGTTCTGTCCACTGGTTTGGAGGGAGGGGAGGTCTCATCACTCGGGAATCTATCATGTGGCCCAAAGGGCGGGGCTGGTGAGAAGGTGCTGGCCCCACGGGGGGCTTCTCGTCTGGCCCCAAGGGTCCTGGGTTTGCAGCACCATGGCTCCCGTTCCAGACCGCAGAGTGCACTCGGCTCAGGTACTTGTAGGGTCGGTACATGTGGCCAGGGGGGACTTCTGGGCTCTCAGGGAAGTCTGGGGGTCGGGCTGGAGCACCCCCGTGCCTGGGAGGAAGGAGCCCTGGCTGGAAATGAGCAGGAGGATACACGCGCCCGTCCTGGCTGGGGCCACTCATCTGACCGAGCGGCAAGGGCCCAGGTCGAGAGCCCATGTCGGCAAGGGGGGCCAGCCCTCCGCACGCCAGCTTCTCATCAGGGGGGCCACACCCGGGGCCGCGGTGGTGGTTAACTCCAGCTGGAGGCTGGTGACAGAAGAAGGGAAGCTGTGTTAACCCCGTGGCTGTGAGGACTATGAGTTCGGTTTACCCTGGGGAGAGACGGTATTTCTGGAACACACCTGTGCACCTGCAGCGCTGAGCAGTCTGCTTACCTGCACCGCCAGAGGTGGGGGCTGCCGGCCAGGCCCACAGGCGGGCGGCCCCGGGGCTCCAGAGGAGACACTGACTTCCGTGGGATCCGACCCTCGGAGAGGACAAAATGCTCCCTGTGCTGCTGGCCGCTGGAGGGCACGGGGCAGAGGCAAGGAGGAGGAGGAGAGAGTACACCCTTCACGTCCTGAAGACCAGGCTCCGGCTCAGAGAGGAGCCCCACTGCCCCAGCCTATGGAAGGCGGAGCAGGGGCTTCCACCCCCACCCCCAGAGCCCCTCCCTGCTGCTCCCCACGAGAGGTGCATTTATGTACTGAATGTACCCCTTGCTTTGACTTACAAGGAGTGAGATTTTAGTTCAAATTTTTGCCCCATTGAGAACATGCAGTTCTAATGATTAACAAAAAGGATTTGAGACAGATGAAGACTAAATGAAGATGGAGGAAAACCTCACACCCCTCAAGTCCCCAATCCGGAGAAACCACTACGGGATGAAGCTGATCCTTGCTGGCTAGCTTGAGAAGAGAGGCTGGTCAGGTCCACCGAGACACAGAGACCCAGAGAGGCAGCTGCCATTTGAGGCACCCACCTGGCCAGGGGGCTGCATGGAGCTGCTCTGACCGGCCCCAGAGGCAGTGGCGCGGCGGCCCAGGGGCAGTGACTTCCCTCCATTCTCTGCAGGCTGCCTCCGGCCAGGTGCCTCCGAGTCCCGGGAGCGGGTGCACACGTGACCGCGCGCGCCCCGCCCCCGTCTCTTCTCCCGCCTCTCCTCCTCCCGCATCCACGGCTCCTCGTCTGTGTCGCCGTCCTCCCCAGGAAAATGCTTCAGCATCGCCCGGTGGAAGCACCTTTCCAGGTTGTCAGACATCTTGGTGTACTCTGTGGGGAACAGAGGTCTGAGCCCCTGCACCAGGCAGGCCCCCAGACCACCTCCCCCGAGTGAACTGCGAGTCTGCCAGTCTTCAGCGCCTCCTGCCTTCTAGGGCTACAGACACGAGACGGGACACAATTTCTGGCCTAAGAAACTGTCCAGCCTGTGTGGCTGGCACAGTGGCCCCAGGACCCCAAACCAGTAAAAATTTAATTCTTCACCGCCAAACTGTAGAAACATGAGGTACAACCACTGAAGCTCCGAGCTTGGGCACCCGCAGTGACACTGGCTGCGTCCCCCAAAGTCGGCCCTGTGATTCGAGGATGGCGGGGAGCAAGGCCCGGGGCGACCAGCCCCAGGATGGAACCCGGGCCAGCAGCTGCCCGCCCCCAGCTGCAGTGGACAGACAGGACCCGGCATGGCCCAGCCCGTGGCTTCAATACACCCTCTCCTCACGGTCCTGTAAAAGGGCTGAACCTGGAGAAAGTGCGTTTCCTTGTCTGGACACACATGTTTTCCTCGGTCCTGCTGCTGCAGCAGGGTAGAGCCACAGCACCCTCCTCCACTCACCGCTGCTCTCCCCATTGTATTTTCGACAATTCCTGAACATAGTCTTCATGTCGTTCACAAACTCCTCCTTGGTACAGTATAAACCTCCATTCAGTTTCTTCTCCATGCTTGAAATATCCATGGGGACCTACAAAGGCCACACTTGTTAACCGCTGGAAGAACACTGCTTTGTAGTCCCCACCCCACCAGGAGCTGTTTGAAAGCCTGGGAGGCACCCAATGCCCAGCCCTGAGGAGTGCTAGCTGACTACAGAACAACATAACCACCACAGGGGCACAGGCCACAGTCGTACAGATGACAAGGCTGCCTCTACCTTAATGATCTTGTAGTAGTTAGGGGCATACGATTCATCCACTGGTTCCAAAAAGGGCCAAGAATCCTTGTGAGCCTTCACCACATCCAGAACTGAGGGCCAAAGAAAGAGCAGGGTCAGCACACGCACCTGGGCACTTGGAGGGACACAGGAGTGGAGCATGGGAACTGACCTTTGTACATGGCGGTAAAGTCGTCATCTAGCTCGAAGCTGGGAATCAGAGGTGAGAAATCAGCAGTGACTGAGACCCCCCCCTTCTCTCCCCAGTGCCCTAGAGTTAACCTGACACACAGCTCTCGGGACCCAGACTTGGAACAGTCCCCGATAAACCTCTGCCGAGTGAAATCTGTAACACTGATGACCTCCAGAAAACACGAGGGAGTGAGGGTCAGCACACTCAGCCCTCCCTCATCTATGACAGCTGGCCCAACCCCGCACCAGGCAGCTGAGGAGGGCTGGGGTCACTCTGCACTCACGGGTCTCTCGTCCTCTTCTCAGCCCGAGGCGGGGACTGGGGGTCCAGGTGGGATAGCTGCGGGGGCAGCGCCTTCCCCTGGGCCAGCAGCCAGGCCCGCTCCTCCCTGAGCCGGCGCCTCTTGGCTCGATCTGCAAGAACACAGCACAGGCGCGTCAGGACTCCACAGGGGAGACGCGTGCTCGACTGCGCCCTCTGCCGACCTCTCTGTGCTGAGATGACCGTGCTAGAGAGAGAAGGCCTTATGAACTCCTGTCCTGAGAGTCACAGAGCGGGAGGTCAGGGAGGCAAGCGGGCCCTGGTGGGTAGGGGAAGGAGCAAGAGAGAAGGAAAGCAGGTTAGAAGGAAAGGGGAAGCAGAGGGCTGACAGACGGTCACCCTCGCTGACCACCTCCAGCCCATTCTATGTTGCCCATGCGAAGACGGTATCTCCTGTTTAGGACCAACCTCAATCCAAACACACCAGGACTGTACAAGCCCTCTGAAATGATCACACTGGTTATCCTCACTCTGTGGCCCCCCACCCCCCAGCACAGCTGCCCGCCCCCATCCACACCCGTGCAGGAGGTGCAGGGGAAGTGAAGAAGCCAGCTGAAATAGGCCAGGAGCTGGAAGGGGAGGCATCTTCTGGCTCCCAGACATGGCCACGAGAAACACACTTGCCAGTGCACTGCTGGCCTGCTGGCAGTGAGGAAGGAAGAAGTAAGGGCTCAGGACACTATCAGAAGGCGAGACATGTGATGGAGGGATAGGTGGGAAGGTGCCCGGTGGGAGCAGACACGGCCCGCAGACGCCTGCTCCCACCAAGCTCCCTCTGCTCCAATTTCATGCCTGTGTATAAATAAACTTGTATGTGTAAGACAATCTATACCAGCTTTAATTAATCAGAGGCATTTTGCTATTAATAACTTTTATTAAAATTGGTTTCCAAGAAAGAGAATGATTTCAAGCTTAGAGAAAAGTATAACTAAATTAACGTACATCCATGTATTAAACTGTTAAAACATTAGGCCTCATGAACTCAGTTCAGGATTTCACAACTAGCAACCAGTCAACCGATTCTTCACATCATCAGAATCACTGTCTGGACAGACACTCCTCCCCGGGCTCAGGCGAGTCCCGGGGCCCACAGGCGGATGCAGTGTGGGTGCCCCTTCACGCTACAGCGACTCCTTCACAAGTGAGGCCACCAACTCACTCACTCCCACGTGGTGACAGGATGAGTGTAAACGTGGAATTCTGATGTTTCTGTTTGTCTGTTCCAGACAGGAGTGAACCAATATTTACTACTTGTCAACATGCGGCCAAAAAGTTCCTTCGATTTTTAAGGAAAAATAAGACATTTTTCATTTGCACCAAGAATCGTATTGATTAATGTATCCTCCATTTTGTTTCATTATTTTCTGCTATTTTTCAGGCAACTTCCTTATTCCATCTTCCCAAAACTTCATCATTTTGAGCAAAGAACTGTTTCAGGTGCCTTTTACAGCCTTCCAGGGAACTAAAATTTTTTTCCTTTAAGAAAATTTTGTAGCCCTGGTGTGATTCCGTCCTGCGAGGCTGCTGCTCGTTCGAATAGTAGTCGTTTAATTCCGGCTGGCTTCTCTCCCACCGAAGTGCGTGCCGCCAACCCATGGAGGATTCAATGGACATGGACATGAGCCCCTTGAGGCCCCAGAACCACTTTTTTGGTTGTGAACTGAAGGCTGACAGAGACGATCACTTCCAGGTGGATGATGAAAATGAGCACCAGTTATCTTTAAGAACGGTCAGTTTAGGGACTGGAGCAAAGGCTGAGTTACACATTGTTGAAGCAGAGGCGATGAGTTATGAAGGCAGTCCAATTAAAGTAACACTGGCAACTTTGAAAATGTCTGTACAGCCAACGGTTTCTCTTGGAGGCTTTGAAATTACACCACCTGTGGTCTTACGGTTGAAGTGTGGTTCAGGGCCTGTGCATATCAGTGGACAGCACTTAGTAGCTGTGGAGGAAGATGCAGAGTCAGAGGATGAAGAGGAGGAGGACGTCAAACTCCTGAGTGTATCTGGGAAGCGTTCTGCACCTGCAAGTGGTAGCAAGGTGCCCCAGAAAAAAGTAAAGCTTGCTGCTGATGAAGATGAAGATGACGATGATGATGATTTTGATGAGGAAGTTGAAGAAAAAGCTCCAGTAAAGAAATCTGAACGAGATACTCCAGCCAAAACTGCACAAAAATCGAACCAAAATGGAAAGACTCAAAACCGTCAACACCAAGATCAAAAGGTCAAGAATCCTTCAAAAAACAGGAAAAAACACCCAAAACACCGAAAGGACCTAGCTCTGTAGAAGACATTAAAGCAAAAATGCAAGCAAGTATAGAAAAAGGTGGTTCCCTTCCCAAAGTGGAAGCCAAGTTTATCAATTATGTGAAGAACTGTTTCCAGATGACTGACCAGGAGGCTATTCAAGATCTCTGGCAGTGGAGGAAGTCTCTTTAAGAAAAGAGTTTAAACAGTTTGTTAAAAATTTTCCATCTTATTTCATTTCTGTAACAGTTGATATCTGGCTGTCCTTTTTATAATGCAGAGTGAGAACTTTCCCTACCGTGTCTGATAAATGTTGTCCACATTCCATTGCCAAGAACGTGTTGTCCAAAATGCCTGTTTAGTTTTTAAAGATGGAACTCCACCCTTTGATTGGTTTTAAGTATGTATGGAATGTTATGATAGGAATAGCAGTAGTGGTGGTCAGACAGATGGAAATGGTGGGGAGACAAAAATATACATGTGAAATAAACTCAGTATTTTAATAAAGTAAAAACAAAAAGAAAGAAAGAAAATTTTGTAAAGACTAAAACAAATGGAAATCCAAGGGTGCAATGTCTGGTGAATACGGTGGACGAATCGTAACTTCTCAGCCAAGCTGTTAACAGTTTTGCCTGGTCATCAAAGAAGCATGCAGCCCTTGCCTTACCCTGACGGAAAACTCTTGAGTTTTCTGTAATTCTGCATGCTTTTCGTCGAGTGCTGCTTTCACGTGGTCTAACTGGGAGCCGTGCTTGTTGGAATTAAAGCGTTTGGTTTTCCAGAAGGAGCTCATAACAGAGGACTCCCTTCCAATCCCACCATATACACAACATCACCTTCTTTGGATGAAGACCAGCTTTGGTGCAGTGCTGAGACTTCCATTTGGCACTTTTAAATATTTTCCTTCTGTGTTCTGTGTTCATCCATTCTTTCCCCCACTTTGATCAGCATCTTTATGACCACTACTTTAACTCTTTATCAAATAAGTTACTTTCTCCTGAGGTTTTAACCTCCTATTTGGAACACATCCTTCTGGGTCTTCATTTTGCTAGACCCTCTGCTTTGGTTTCTATGCAGCAGATGAAGGCGGAGCCTCACAAAGGAGACCAACCTTGGTGTTCAGCCCTGCCCAGCTCCTGGTCATCTCTCAGCTTCCTGTGGTGCTTATCCAGACAGTCTGATGTAAGTCTTTTAGTAAGTCTCAGTAGTTGAGAACATGCAAAGACCGGTCAGTGTCCCAAAGTGGGGTACCTCAGCACCTAGATTCAGGAGGTCAGGGTGAGTGAAGCTGTGTGACGGTGCCAAGAGGTGTGAACCCCAGCGACAACACAAGTCAGTCGGGATGTGAGGCACCATATGCTTGACCACAGTTCAGTCCAAGATGCTGTACTGTGGATGCGAACAAGTGTATGTGAACAAGTGTGGCACAACATGAGTGCATTAAAGACACTAAGGGTTCTGGAATCGCGATCAAGGTCAGAATGGAGTTAGCCTATTACGAATCAGAAGGCAGTAACCCCGTAAGCGAGGGGTCATCACATGATAAGGCCAGAAGCAGCCAGCCAAGAAGGCGGGCCGGAAGGAACCCGGAATAAAGGCAAGAACACTGCAGGGGCAGGCCCCGCCCCCGCCCAGCCCCGCCCAGCCCCCACACCCAGCCGAGCTGCTCCTACCTTCCACAGCCTTGACCTTCTCCTCTAGTTCCCGCTTCCTCTCCTCCTTCAGCAGCTGCTCCTGCTCCTTCTTCTGCACCGCAAGAAGGATCTGGCGCTCCTCCTCCTCCTCCCGGCGCTTCTGTTTTTCTAGCCTGCTAAGCACAGGGGTCTCCTGCGAGGGGCCAAGCAGCTCAGTCAACACGTAATAAAGCAAAACCAGGCCTTTTCTCTGAGTAGAGTCCACATTTTCTATCCCACACGCAGCATTAGATAGCTGAATGATTTCTGCTTTAAACGCAAGTTCATCTTGTCATCTGTACAATCAGTGAATGAGTACAGACACACACTCACAAGACACAGTTGGGAATGAACAGGGGGGAGCTGGGCTCGATAGGCAACTCCTCGTCCCTGGGAGACAACCTTCTGGAGAGGAGGCTGGAGCAGAGAGGAGACATCGCTCTCCCCTAAGTAACAAAGAAAGAGGGAAACAGCACAGACAACTTCAGTCATCTGTACGCCTCAGAAACTCCTAACTTCTGTACTTTTCTCTACTAATCAAGCAATTAGAAAAAAGGAGGGCTAGGTGGGAATGGGGACCATTTTGCCTTAAGGAATAGAAAAGTGACAGCACAGAAATGCACCTGCCTAAGAAATTCAAGGAATGAAAAGATAACCAGGACCACTACCATCAATAGTTTCTGAAAGTCTTACTCTGGGTATTTCCGATAGCTCTAGTTCTGAGCCACCTGTAGCCCATAAAACTCAAGCTGGGGCTGAAATCACTATGTTCAATTTCTTCCCTGGACTTCTGTGCTGATGCGAAAGGTACAACTTTTTCTTTTTTAAAGCTATTATTGAAGAGGTAATAATTATTACCTGTAATAACAGAGAATGCCTGTAAGATGCGCAGATACAGAAAAAGCAATCAGGTGTCTGCAAAGGGACAATGCACATTACACTAGCAAGAAACATCAATTATTCCCAGTCAGGTGAAACTAAGTCAGGAATATATTATTTTCAGTAGAAAGAATATCTAAGAATTTTCTACATAAATATCTTTATTCTGTGGAAATTACATAACTGGTCTTGACGTGGAGAGAAAAAGATGATGGCAGACTGCCATCCAAATGAAAAGTGTTAAGTCACTCAGTCATGTCTGACTCCTCTCGACCTCATGGACTGTAGCCCACCAGGCTCCTCTGTCCATGGGATTCTCCAGGCAAGAATACTAGAGTGAGTTGCTGTGTCTTGCTCCAGGGTGTCTTCCTGACCCAGAGATCAAACCCAGGTCTCCTGCACTGCAGGCAGATTCTTTACTATCTGAGCCACCAGGGAAGGACATACGTATGTATGCCATACATACAAAATCATCAATAAACACAGAAACCAATCTGACTGAAATTTTTTACTTTTTAATGGTCCTTAAAACGAGTTTCAATTATCATTTGACTCAGAAATAGAAGGTGCTCTTGCCTGGATAATAGACCTTCTGAAAGTCATTTTTACTGTTCAAACTCTGAGCCTGACTCTAAAAGAGCTGGCTAATGAACAAGGTAAAAATCTTTCAGAGTAAAAGAAGAGAGATGAAAATTTTTTTAAAGCTTAACTATTTTTACTGCACACATGACACTGTAGTGAGTCACCCAAATAGAATTAAACAAAATTCCTTGACTTCTATATCCTATAACCAGAATGGGCGGTCTGCACAGGGTTTGCATGAGCAAGATGTGCTTTCAGAAACGGAGCTGCTGCAGGAATCTCATGGATAAGCCTCCCACTGACAGGGAAGCACCTTCCCACCCTCTGCCCCTCAACGCTCCACAGGTCTCTAATCACACACAGGTCTCTAATCACACTGTGGCAACATCTATCCCTTGCTGAGAAGTCATGTGGAGCTACTCTTAACAAAGCAAAGCAGACCAAACCTCTCCTTTGCTCAGCTCAACAAAGATCCATGGATGGGGCGGCAAACAAGCAGGGGACAGGTGAACACAAGCCTGGCAGGCGGAATTATCTCCTTCAAAGAAAGAGCTGCATTTTCTACACATCAGACCCAACGAAAAAGCAGAGAAAAGCAAGTGCTAACCACACAGTGAGGACAGCATGAGCGTGTCCTCCCCTGCCTAAGGAAGGACACGCTGTGGCACATGCTCCCTCCTGCCACAACAAAGACATGTTACAGAGGACAGCATCTCAGTGACAACAGTGACCTGGGGAACAAACAAGACAGGTGTCTCCTGCCTGAAGTCAATGCAAGGGGGAGAAAAGGGAGAAGTAGGTCATTATGCACATCCTAAGACTATCTATACAATTTCTTCCATCAAATACAACAGTGTATCACTCTTAATATGGAAAGACAGCTAAAGCAATTAACAGCCGTTGCTGGTCAGCTGCTGTCATGTCTTACTTTTGGTGACCACCAAAAAAAAAAATGCAACGTAAGTACAAAATTCACACAAAGTAGATAAAACATATCCATGATCCTGAGAAAAAGCGAAATAGACTATTCACTCACAGAACTGTAAAAGATAAAAAAAGTGATATGTCTGCAAAGACGTGGTAACATGGATGGCTCAAAGTGCTGGGGCCACGGATTTCCCAGAGGACAAGTGAGACACACGTCAGGAACCCTGGGCCGAGTGGCGGCACCACTCACGTTCAGACAGCCAGGCAAAATGTTTCTGAGCACGTTACAGTCAGCATTGTTTAAAATAGTGAAAAAGTGTGAATATCCTATAGGTTTAAAGTAGGCAAAATTACTATGTAGTCATTGAAATTGTTTTTCTGAGGATTATTTAATGAAATATGAATAGGCTCATGACATTAAATGAAAAACACAGGTCACAAGACAACAGGCAGTGTGATCCCAGGTTTGTAATAAATGTACAGAGAAAAGGCCTGAAGCAAACATATGAAGCTGTCAACAGGGAACCTGTTACTATAGCTCCTTTACTTTTTACACTAGGTCTCCCCAGTTTTCTATAAGAATGTATAAATTCTTTAGGACACAGAACAACCCCTTCCCAAATAAGCTGGGGAAATCATCCAGTATTACATGTTCTACAATGATCTAATTGTTATTAACTTTTTTAATAGAGATCACACAGTAGTGGGAGTAAATTCTAAAATTCAAATGTTAAAAGTACCAAGAAGTCGCTACCATGTATAGATTTTACAGTGAGGCATTAAAATTGACTTTAAATAGATTAAGATATTTTGCTAAAAATCAAACAGGAATTTTAAAATTTTTTTATATAAGATATAGCTGATTTACAATGTTGTGTTCATTTCTGCTATACAGCAAAGTGAATTAGTTACTATTGTTGTTTGGTAGCTAAGTCATGTCCGACTCTTTGGGGCTCCATGGATGTAGCATTCCAAGTTCCTCTGTCCTACACTATCTCCTGAAGTTTGCTAAAATTCATGTCCATTCAGGTGGTGATGCCATTCAACCCTCTCATCCCGCCACCTCCTTCTGCTTTTGACTTCAGTCAGTTATACCTATACACATATCCACGCTTCCGTCTACACTCCATTCCTATATAGGTCATTATAAACCACTGAATAGAGTTTCCTGTGCTATTTACAGCAGGTCCCTATTAACTATCTTATATTAAAGCAAAAAATTTAAAACTTAGGAAAATCATAAATGCCAAGGACTGCTGCAAAATCAGAGATTATGCATCATTTAGAAACACACACAAAGATATGGAGGTGAAATTTACATGAAATGAACAACTGTCAGTGTGCAGCTGAGGGGCGCTCAGCATATTCACGGTGCCTGGCAACCACCATCTAGCTGACCACAGAATACCCTGAGACCTAGAGACAAAGCCCTGACCCCCATCCCAGCCGTGCCCCACCCTCACGCTCCAGCCCCTGGCGACCACCAAGTAATTCTCTTTCTGTGGATCTATCTATTCTGGACATTTCACACAAATGGCATTATACAATTTTTTGTCTAGTTAGTGGTTTTTAAAACACATCAATATTTATACTAAGCACCGAAGAAGTAATAACTGACTCAGTGGGATGATTTGAGAGAATAGCATTGAAACACATATATTACCATATGTGAAATAGATGACCAGTCCAAGTTTGATGCATGAAACAAGGTACTCAAAATTGGTACACTGGGATGACCTAGAGGGATGGGATGGGGACGGAGGTGGGAGGGGGGTTTGGGACAGAGAGGCACATGTACACCTGTGACTGATTCATGTCAATGTATGGCAAAAACCATAATATTGTAATTAGCCTCCAATTAAAATAAATTAATAAAAAATAATAATTTAGTCACTTGAAATAAGAGTATCTTAAAAAACAAACTGATAAGACTCAAACACATACAAATAATCCTATTAAAAAATGAGCTGAGGGTCTGAACAGACACTTCTCCAAGAAAGACATGCAGATGTTTAGCAGACACATGAAAAGAGGCTCAATATCATTAATCATCACAGAAATGCAAACCCAAACCTCACACCTGTTAGAATGGCCATGATGGGTATCAACAAAATGACTAGACAGAGATGGCAAGTGCTGACAAGGATATGGAAAAAAGGGAATCTCTGTGCACCAATGGCAGGAACATAAACTGGTACAGACACTATGGAAAAAAGAGTACAGAGATTCCTTGAGAAATAAAATGTCAGCAATTCCATTCCTGCATATCTTTCCAAAGAAAGTAAAAGCACTAGCCCGAACAAGAATACAACTTCCATGGTCACTGAAGCACAGCAGCCAAGACTCAGACGTAACCTAAGTGTCCATTAGTGGATGGAGGGATGGAGAAGAGGTGGTATATGTACAAGGAAATATTACTCAGTCACAAAAAGGGAATGCTGCCACTCGTGACTACAGGGATGACTTGGGGGCCTTGTGCTGAGTGAGATAAAGTCAGAGAAAGGCAAATACTGCATTAACTCGCCTGCATGTGGAGTCTAAAAACACTGAACTCAACATACAGAGAAGAGACGGGTGGGCAAAATGAGTGAAGGCAGGCAGATGTACGGACATCCATTTTTAAAGTAAGTAATTCCTGAGGGTGAGATGGGCTTCCCTGATAGTTCAGAATACACCTGCAATGCAGAAGACCCCAGTTTCATTCCTGGGTCGGGAAGATCTGCCGGAGAAAGGACAGGCTACCCACTCCAGTATTCCTGGGCTCCCCTTGTGGCTCAGATGGTAAAGAATCTGCCTGCAATGCAGGAGACCTGGGTTCAATCCCTGGCTTGGGAAGATCCTCTGGAGAAGGGAAAGGGGATGAGATATACAACATGGTGACCACAGTCAGTAATATTGTGTTGTGTATGTGAACACTGAGAGTAGATTTTAAAGTTACTCATCACAAGAAAAAACCCCGTGTGAGGTGACAGATATTAACTAGACCTACTGGTGATCATTTTGCAATGTGAGCAACTATCAAATCATTATGCTGTACACTCGAAACTAACTTTACACATCAATTACATCTCAAAAAAACCAAAAAGAGTCTGAGATTCCAAGAGCTCAACAACAAAACTCAGAACAGAGTGCTCACAAAGGCTGAGAGCAAGAAGCAAGGTCCAGGTGTAGCATGATCCTAACTGCCCCGGCTCGCTGGGGCCCTTCTGTCCATTTCAATCCCTGCCTGTCCCCCGTCCTGCCTTCTCCAGGCTCCCCCACCTCAGGGAGGGAGGGCAGCTGTCAACACTTCTGCTCAGTGAGACACCACTTTGCCTCACACTTCTTATGTCGATTCTCATTCACTATAATTAATGTTTGTCAAATTCAGTAGTTCCCATCTGATATGAATTCTCAAACACTTTCATTTTATATAAATTGCATCATACACATTAAGGAAAAAACATGTACGAAGTGCACCAAGAGTGTTTTAAATTTCCACGCAACATTTTTTTTTTAAATTTTCTTTACTTTATTGTGTTGGTTTTGGCATACATTGACATGAATCCACCATGTGTATACATATGTTCCCCCTCCGGAACCCCCCTCCCTTCTCCCTCCCGATTCCCTCCCCCTGGGTCATCCCGGTGCACCAGCCCCGAGCATCAAACCTGGGCTGGCAATTGATTTCACATATGATAATTAACATGTTTCAATGCCATTCTCCCATATCCTCCCACCCTTGCCCTCTTCCACATCCACGCAACTTTCTAGGCAGTGTGCCACCCCAGAAGGGACAAGACTTATGACCTGAAGTTACTTGCAGCAGTATTTTAAACTGTAAGAGTTTAATAGTTTAAACTTCAAGAGTGTAAAGAACAAGTAAAGTCAATAAAAGAATCAAAATATATATATATGTATATTAATAGTAGTTAAAAAAATTTCTTATACTGCAACTTTTTTTCTTCAAAAGGGGGTCTGAAACAGCACTGAGAAATCCTCTCAACATCACAAACAGAACCTGGCTGAAGCCCAGCCCAGAACTCCCCATCCACCCCCACCCCCCTCCCCTCCTCCCCCTGCCAACTCCAGCAGCACAATGAGGACCTGAACACCCTGGCCACAGATGTGCCCAGAATCTCCTGACAAAAACAAGCACTGCAACAGAGTCTCAGAGGTCAGCACAGTGTCCCTTTGCTGGTATTTTCCCTCAGAGTCATAATGAAAGACTTTGTGAGGCAAGAAGACTGGACTCCTGCGTGACCAGAAAACCTGCCAATTAGCCTTTAAAGACCTGAAGATTTTTTTGGCTATTTAAAGAGGCACAAAACTCATGCCACACCAGAGGCTTTCCCCAAGGTACTCAGTACTATAACAGACATCAAGAACCTCTTCAATATCAAGAAGAGTGGAATAAACAAACAACACTGCAAAGAATAGCCAAAAACTTGGGTGTTTAAAGCTAAGCTTTTGCTGGCAGCCAGTGATGAACCTTCCTGTCTGTCTGTATTCAGATCATTGTGCAGCTGAGATGTAAAATAGGACATTTAGGGCTCAGCCCAGGGTAGTGAGCAGAAGATGGAAACAAGCTTTCAAACCATCCAGGTAAACAGACAGCGGGAGCCCATCCAGGCCAAGGGGGCAGAAAACCAGTTGAGAACTATGGCTGGACAGCTGACTGAGGCCACTCCAAAGCCAGGGACCCGAAGGAAGAGGAGACCTGGGAGATCAGGAAGTCAGGCAAAAGAGACCCCTGAACGGAGACCCAAGAGACTTGTTTGTATACCCCCAAGAACCAACGTATTTATGAGCTGAAGAAAAAAAGACAGAATGAGTCCAAATACATTGTAAACACAGAAATTCACGAATGAGAATTTCCCTCTTCAGGGCTCAAGGCAGACAGAAAACCAGCTGTGACATCAGTGACTGCAAGGCCGTGGGGGTCCACACCGGCGCAGGCTGTCAGACACAGCCTGCAGGAAATGTTTTCTGACCATGCACGCCTCAAAGCCAGTGGAACATCTGTGCTAGGAGACACGGGGCTGAAAACTAGAGCGAGTATGGAGTAGAGGAGGGTGTCCCTCACCCCTGTCCCTACACTCTCCTATTTAAACACCACCCTCAGCTTCCCCCTTCCCATGCAGACCAGGTCTCTTAGACCTCTTAGCAAATGCAAACAGCCCTTTAAACTCCTTTACTTCTCTAAACTACTTGACAGACAGACCAGAGGGCTCCAGCGTGGGCTCCCAGCGGGCTTGCTGGTGCACTACATGGAACTTGCATTTACATCACTGAGCAGGAGTGGATTTAAATTCATCCGGAATGGGGCACTAAGATAGCTGTATGTCAATGGTAGTCAAGCCAATTCTTTCTTCATTTTATAACTATTTGGAAATTATCATTTCTTAAAGTTTTAGTGAATAAATCTGAATGGTTCTGGAGCTTCTGATGGGATCCCTGTGTGAAAACTCCCCTAATTACTGGTCTGCTAAGCTTTTCTGCTCCATAATGCCAACTCTGATTTTTGTGCATAATCATCCCATGTAACTGAAGCTTGCATATTTACAGTACTGGACAGCTTTCAAAATATCAAATCTATTATTCCATTCTTTAGTTTCTAATGTCATGATTCTTGAAAATTGTATTTAAGATTTAAGTTCTTCTCTCACAAAGAATCAACTCCTGAAATTCTGTGTGTCAAAACCACCTGTTTTATGCTTGTAAAATTTTCCCCTTAACTTCCTAAAGTCTTTACAGTTAAAAAGACAGAAATTACAAAAGAGTGTAAGCAGGTTAGGTACATGCCTTACAGATGATTTAAGGTGCTGTCATTAATCATATACCATCTTTATTTAAATAGTTACTCAAAGAAAACTAGATTCCGTATCTCAAGTCCTGGAAAAAAATGGTCACAGTGGGCTGTGGACGACAAAATCCAAGAGGAATCATCATTACCAGGACAAAGGGTATCAATGAGGAGACATTCACATGAAAACACAACTTCTGAAGCACTCAAGTCAGACCTTCTACGATTCACCCAAAGCCCGGATCTGCTCAACAGTTACAAATACCCCTGAACTCCCAACACGTCACTGTCACTGTCACTGTATGTGTCACTGTGTTCTCCTCCCAAGCCCCCGGGACGGGCTGCAGCAGGAATTTATAGCACTTTCTCCCAGGTTCCAGGGCAGGACTGGCATTCTTATGCTTTCTGTTAACAACCATTAAGAATCTGAAGCATCAATTTTATTGAAACTGGATGGTTATCAGGCACTGACCACAGAACAGGCACACCTCGGAGTCACCTGGAGGTTACGGTGACAAGGCAGACGTGGCTCGTGTCCCGGAGCTGCCTCCACAACTCCCAATGAAACAAACTTAGGATGAGGAGAAACCTCAGGCTAAGACAGTCCAGGGAGAGCTCACAGAAACAACTCCAGAGGGGCTTTTGAGAGCCTCGGAACAGGGAAGGGAGCAGAGGGGATGCAAGGGAAGAGGCTGGGACTGGAGTGCCGGGAGGTTAGAGGAGGAACTGACGGAGCAACAAAAACAGCCCTCAGACAGGTCCGAACTCTGAGAGCGGAGAACTCTCAGCGTTCAGACCTGCTATTAGAGGGAGACTACCAGATGAGTTTTCTAAAAAGGGTAAAAAGCAGCAGTGTACGCACAAGGAGAGGTACGCAAAGAGCACTCCATGGAGATACACTGGGGTCCAGGAGCCGTGAGGACTGGAGTGTGAGGGCTAAGTCCCAGGACCCACAGTAAGGAGAGTAGGGGCTCAAGGTCCTCCTCTTGGGGCCCGGAGGAAAGCTAGAGCAAAGAGGAAAGCTGGACCGCTCAGCAAAGCGCGGGGCCGTGCAAGCCTCTGAGAAAGGCAGCCTGCCCAGAGCAGCTTCGCCCTGTGTAGGCCCCGGTGCGTACCTTCTGGGCGATCATGCTGCAGATCTCAGGCAGGAAGTCCTCGCTGAGCAGTTTGTAGAGCTGGCGCTCGCGCACAGAAGTCCTCTCCCGGAAACTCTCGGTGACCTGTCTCCACTCCTGCTCAGTCTGGCACAGGAGCCACCAGGAGCCTTGCCCAGGTCCCTGGGACCCTAGAAGAGAAAGTCAGGGTCAGGAAACAGGCCCCATGGATCTCCTGCTCCTTTCTGCCCTCAGGTTCACTGGCTCCCTGGGTTACCCTTTAAGGTTGATAATGTGTACTTCAGATGTTCCGGCTACTCTCCTGTTCACAACTAAGAGCTACGAAGTCAACACAAACACAACTATGGTGACCTACCTGATGGACTCGAATAACCTAGAAATGCTCCAGTGCATCTGCTCTTCTACATAAATGGCTCTGAGCTTCAGAAGTGCTCTTCGTTACACTGAGATACTGTAAACTGCTTTTTCTCCTCAAATGTTTGTAACTTGGATTATGGATTGCATAAAAAGTCTACATAAGAACATAGTACACATCCTTATGTTGTAAAGTATGTCATGTTTAAAAAAGAAGCTCTTGAGAAGCTTCGCATTCTTCCCAATGGTAGGAGCCTATTATGCTGGGCCTGGGAAGGGGCTCAAGTGAAGTGACCTGGTTCTGGTCTCGAGTGATTTGTGAGGAGGAGAGACGGGCACAAGGAGATGATGTGCGAGCAGCAAGGAGGCTGGTGGGAAGACGGGTCCCAGCAGTCTGCACTAGACTCGGGAAGGTGACACAAGCCCCCCACCCCCATGAAGGCCATTACCGTTTCTTGTCTGCGACTCAGATGCTGAGGGGTTTTCTTCCTGCTTGTCACTAGAACAAAAGAAAGGGGTCACCATTAAAACAAAAACACGGCCAAAATTGTTCTGTGCTTCCCTGGAAGGAAGGTACACTGGCTTCCTATTCATACAAGAAAAGTGGGTGTGTGTGTTTGCGTGTAATGCACACTGGCTTACTATTAATACCAGGAGAGAGAGAATGTGTGCGTGAACGCATACGTGTGTGTATAAGGCACACTGCCTTACTATTAGTATCAGAAAAGAGTGTGTGTGTGTGTGTGTGTGTGTGTGTGTGTGTGTGTGTGTGTGTAAGGCAGAGTGGCTTACTATTAACACCAGGAGACAATGTGTGTGTGTCTCTGACATGTCAACAGAGCAAGGTCAGGAACACGGAGGCGGGCAAGTTGGCTCAGGGAGGGGAAGGATGACACACAGGAATACGGCACCACTGCCCAGGAGTGAGCTCAGTGCCAACAGGTACAGGCCAAGGGAAGGGCCTGCTACCCGACCGAGGGCTGCACTCAACAGAAGACTGCTGAACTGACCCCCACAGCAGGCTGGAGTGAGCAACACAGCTTCTGGGGTCGCCCACCCCCGCGCAAGACCTCAGCAAAGTCAACGAAATACCCTGGAAAACGGGACCATTAGTGATATGAGACACAAACACGCTCAGTGTTACACGCCCAACACTGCTGTCTCCCTAGACCATGAAGGACACCCTCTGGACGTTCCGGCCCTGCAGAGCTTCCTGGAAGAATGGTAATGCTCCGCATCGCTGCTGTGCAACAAAGGCAGGCACAGACTACACGCACGCACTCGGCAGAAGTGTGGCTGGTGCGACTGAGGAACTGAACTTTTAAATTTTATTTATTTTTACAAGACATTAAAAATTATTTTAGGGACTGAACTTTAACTCCCCCCCACCTTCTAAATATATCTTACTGCATTTTTTTTCATCATTCTTTAAAAACAAACTTTTAACTGAGGTATAGTTTCAGGTGTACAACAAACACAGGGACCACCATTTTTAAAGATTGCGCTCCACGTACAGTTATTATGGAACACTGGCACACCCCCATGCAGTACAGTGAGTCCCAACAGCCTTTCATGTGACATACTCATTTGTACCTCTGTCCCCTAGCTTGCCCCTCCCCCTTCTGTCTCCCCACTGGTCACCCCCAGTTTGTTCTCTGTATCTGCTCTGTTACATTCACTAGTTTTACTTTTTATATTTCACAAAATTTTATTTAATTTAAAAATACTTCAGTACTGCACTGGATTCAGAACGCTACAGAATAAAGTCACCAGCAGAGGGCAGCACAGGAGCACTGGGCTTGTGTAGTGAGGACACCCCACTCTAGTGTGGGCGTCTGATTCTGGGGCTCAAGGGAACCAAAGAGGAATGTACAGAACAGCTTCCTGGATTTACATGGACGTGTAGGCTGCTAACAAAACCCAGAAACCGATGTCTTGTATATAGAAAACAATGACAGGACTATTTCTCACAAATTCTGGTGGGAGGAAAGCTTGCATTCTACAATCAAAATATCAGGAAAGTTGAGTGGAATGCTGATTGTTAAAACAAAAAACCAAATTCTGATTGACTGATTCATAATCAGATCCCTAAAAACATTTATTAGCAGTTAATCAGCAACAGTTAAATCTGGTCCACTTCAGGCACAGCTTTTTAAACAGTTCTAACAATAAACCAGAGAACAAGGAAGCAGTTTGCCCTGTGTTATTAGAATTTTTAAGACTGTGACTTAACTTCCATAAGTGAATAATTAAATATCTGATCCTTAAGTGACGGGTACAAAAGTATTTTTACATTTAGATTCACATGGTGGGTATTCCTAAAAGACGATGACAGACTAAAATAAAATTTCCCGGGACTTCCCTAATGGTCCAGTGCTCAAGACTCTGAGCTTCCACTGCAGATCCCTGGTAGGGAAACTAAGATCCTGCCTGCATGAAGCACAGTGTGGCCAAAAAATTAACTAAAATTTTCCCAAAATATAAGTCTTTTCCTTTGCTAGAATTAAATACAAAATAAACACTATAAAAATGTTTAAGGTCTCATCTTAACAAAATGAGTCCTAAACACAATAAAGCACATTTACTACTGAAGCCTCCTTGCCTGGAAAGAACTCCTAGCCTCACAGTATTCACTCACTCCACCTCCTGGGCAGAAATCGGGGGCGAAGGAATCTGAATGGCACTACCCCTGGCAGTGGTGCCTTCCACTGTCAGAGCCTCCACTGCCCGGGGCGGGGGGGGGGGGGGGGGGGCTCCCAGACAGCTGGTAACTTGAGAGGGGCCGGGCCGGGGATCCCAAGGACTTCAGTGCACACCTACGTCCTTCCAAGACACAGACAGCAAGGACGGGGCGAGCCCTTCCAACATAAGGGTTTGGGTAAGGGATCTTCACTCACTAAGATTTTCTCACCTCATCAAAGTTTCCTCCTGTAGTTTTTTCCGTTTTGGGGGTCTTCCTCTTCTTTTACCTGTTTTCCCAGGAACATTTGAGACATTTTTTTGTCCTTCACTTTCCCTAAGAAGTAGTACATTAAACAGAAATGTCAGTTGTCTGGCCATGAGGTTACTAAACAGGACACAGGCAGCAGTTATGGGACAGGACAGGGCGACTTAACGTCTTCCGTTATTATTAATAAAACGTGGAACCAAGGAAACCGACATCTCCCACATGAACATCTGGGCTGGTAAAGAATTTGCCTGCAATGCGGGAGACCTGGGTTTGATCCCTGGGTTGGGAAGATCCCCTGGAGAAAGGAAAGGCTACCCACTCCAGTATTCTGGCCTGGAGAATTCCATGGACTGTATAGTCCATGGGGTCATGAAGAGTCAGACATGACTAAGAGACTTTCACTTTTCAGGATTCCCCAACAGCAAATGGTCTAGCAACCTGAAGTGTGGGGAAGATGGCAGCACAGCTCTGGGATGTTGCCCAAGGCCTCTTTCTTGACAAGACTCCAGGTAGGATGGGGTTCTCCAGAACCCACTCTGCCACAGGGAAAGGCCCAGGGCGGGCTGGCGCTGCTGGGAACTGGCACCAGAACCACTGCCCCAGGGAGCAGGGCTAGAGAGTAAGTCCTCTGTGCTTCTGTGTGAAGTGCCTCCTCGCAGGCATGATGCTACATACAGCTCACTCCTTCATCAGAGAAGTTAAACTGTGCAGTGGAATTCAGAGGCACTGGGCGTTAATGACCGTGGCTATGGCAACATGACCTTCAGGAAGGTACCTGCTCAGAGAGAGCTCTCCATGGGACCCCCCTTGTGCTGGGTCCTCCTTGTACATTCGCGTTCCATAAAAATACCAGTAGAGGGCCCCCGAGCTGTCCTCGCCCAGCGGCTCCACACGGAGACTGTCTGCGTCCAGGCCCTGTGCAGGACAGGGAAAGAGGTTTGGGCAACAAGAAAAAATGGATATGAGATCTGAAACATAGTCTCACAGATACCTCACATTACATTGCCCAAACACCTGGGGTAATTCTCAGTCCAGGTCCAGACATATCGGACCAGGAAAAGGCGCCTACTCTGAGAACAGGATGTGGAAATATTTCAAACCCTTCCCATCCCCATCACTGCCCCCATGGTGCCAAAAACAGAGAAAACCAAAAGAATTCTGATGAACTTGTGACACATCGGCCTTGGACCCACACAAGGAGGGAGAAGCCTGAACGGAGAGTCAGTGCTGTGGCAGCCTCATCCCACATGATGCTGGGCCACCGGCCAGCCCAGCCACGGCTCCCCACGCACCAGCACGACCTCATTGCCACCTCGGGTGACTGAGACCATGGCCTCCATGAAGGCAGAGCGGAGCTAAGCTGAGCTACAGGTCTCACCTCGGTTCCCACCCAAGCCCACAGGCACTGTCGACCTCCCAGTGAGAGCAGGATCAGGTGAGGGACAGGTGGACAGAGCCCCACCCAGCACACTTCTGACACGTGTGTGCAGCATGTGGTGGTGACGAGGTCAAGTCTTTGGGAGGCGTCATAAATCTTAATTATGCAAAGCCAAATTTCAGACCTCAGGAAATAACATTCCGTGACTAACGTAACTGCAATTCTGGCTGATGACAGAGCAGACAGGAGCCTACGACTGTTACCATGTCAGCGGGGACCTGGTATATGGAAAGGGGAACACACCAAAGCATCCAGCACCACCTAGAGCGGGCGTCCCTGAACCGCTGCTCCAGGGAGGGTGCCTGCCAGTCACGCACCTTGAGGAGGTCGAAGACGTCGTCTGCGTCCAGCCGGTAGTCACAGAGGCGGTGGAGAATCTCCACTCGGGTGCGCAGGGGCAGATCCTGGAAGCTGGCCTCCCGCAGAGGGTTGGGCTTGCCCTCCTCCAGCTCCCAGCGATAGTTGATGATGTCCTCCAGGTAGCTGTGGAAGGTCTGAGGCCTAGCCAGTGGTCCCAGACACAAAGGCACGTGAATACCACACAGAGGACTGGGGGCGGGGGGCGCTGGGGGCTGATACACCTTCAACAGTAGCAGAGCGAAAGCCCCAGGAAGGGCCTGCGGGGCCCTCAAGCAAACGCTTGTCACTGCACCATCTCCTTGGAGCTGGCAGTGTCAAGCCCCAAGATTACCAACATTTAAGAAAGTTTCTAACGGAACAGGTTGTTCTGCACGTTCAGCCACAAGCAGCACATGGTGGGGCAGTAGCTGCACATGTCACTGAGACAGGTTGTCAACTGAAAAGGCAGGCGCTGTGGAACTCAAGGGGCATTTAGTTCATACAGGCAGACTGCACAAAGCTCAGGGGGCAGTCAGTTCAAAGTCAGGTCCACGACTTAAGAGGGCCAACAGCAAAGAAGGCCGGGGTCTGCCTGGCTTAATCCATTCATATTTCATGTTCTGATGCAAAGGTGGAAAAACCTCCAGAACACAAGCAGTTACACTGAGGTGTAACTATACATTCAGGTGCTATTACACGTAACCTTGTAGGCATGATACAAAACACTATATTCTAAGTTTGAGAGTTTTTTCTGCAGGAAACATTTAAGACAGTTCAATGGCAACTAGTACCTAAATGTGTCTTGTATATAACAGTGTGTTATGCATCCCTGCATGCTTAGCCAAGTTTGGCTCTTTGCAAACCTATGGACTGTAGCCTGCCAGGCTCCTCTGTCAATGGAATTCTGCAAGCAAAAATATTGGAGTGGGTTGCCAAGTTTTCTTCTCCAGGGGATCTTGGTGACTCAGGGACTAAACCTGCATCTTCTGTGCTTCCTACATTGCAGGTGGGTTCTTAACCCACTGAGCCATGGGGGAAGCCCCGGTATGTAACAAAGTGTTATTTAATTGCTAGATAGTTACTCTATATCTCAACCATTAAAGAATCTGGATACAATTTCACCTAATGCTTGATTTAAAAGCATTTTTCTCACTAAGCAAAGCTCCCAAGTAATTATGTAGGTCAATATAATTTTTAAAAGAGGCAAGTACCATGTTATTTTATAATCTATGGTAGCTATTATCTGTAGAAAAAGTCAGAAGAAATATTCTTAGAAAAAAACAAAGGGCCTTAGGCAAATAAGAAATGAAACATCTTGCTTTTTCAAAGGGAGAAGGAACTTCATTTCCTTCCCACTGATATCTCAAACTAGCATAGAGTGAATGTGGTTAGCTCATAGAAATCCATCATGACACCTGGAAACAGGGCTCTCGGCACAGGGACCAGAGGGAGCCCTGCCTGTGGCACCTGCAGCTCTTACAAACTGAGGCCACGCCATGCAGGGCATTTGTTCTGGACAGTTACCACCAATCCTTTCAACAGAACAAAAAGACGGAAGCACACAGTCCATGTCTATGTTCCTTCTTGTCTGAAAGAAGTTCTAAATGCAAATCACCCTTTTTCCCCCCCTTAAAATAGTTTGGAAGAGAAAGAGAGACTCCACACTCAAGGGTGAGCATCTCAGAAGCCCAGCAGAGAACTGCTTGTTTCACTTTCCACAGAACAAGCATCTACCAGGAGACCCACGTGACCCAGGAGGTGTGACAAAGCAGGGAAACAATCTACCTGAGATCACCACAGTAAAAGGAAGACTGCTGCGGCAGTTCTGAGACGTGAAAGGGTATCTGCAGTGCACATGCAGGGAGCAGCGAGGACCTGGCACCCCGGTGCCACGTAGAGACGAAATAGAAAAACTCAGTCCAGTCGCTCAGTCATGTCCGACTCTGCAACCCCATGGACTGCAGCACGCCAGCCCTCCCTGTCCATCATCAACTCCCGGAGTTTACTCAAACTCATCTCCATTGAGTCGGTGATGCCATCCAACCATCTCATCCTTTGTCGTCCCCTTCTCGTCCTGCCTTCAAGCTTTCCCAGCATCAGGGTCTTTTCCAATGAGTCATTTCTTCGCATCAAGTGGCCAAAGTATTGGAGTTTCAGCTTCAGCATCAGTCCTTCCAATGAATATTTAGGACTGATTTCCTTTAGGATGGACTGGCTGGCACCATAGATCAAAAGCATCCATTCTTCAGCGCTCAGCTTTCCTTATGGTCCAACCCTCACATCCAAACATAAAGAGACTACCTTTTGATAATTCCTAAAAGGTCCCATAAGAACATTTGAAAAGTGCTTATTCATAAAGATACAGACCAAAACCACTAAACCAATGCCTCTTTTGTAGGACTATATGGTACCTGCCATGTCTTGAAATCAATGTAAGAAATCATGACAATTTCAAATTCAAGGAAAATATGACTAAGATATAAAACATATATTAGGGAAATATGTATATAACAGATTTTGTATATATGAATGCTTATGTTAGGTAAAAGAGAAGAGTATTAAAAGTCATCTAGAAATTTTTAAAAAGCCACTTGGAAAGCTTCGTCTTTAACAAGATAAAAAACAGTCTTTAGTGGAAGCCAGATGGGACCTTAAATACTATCTGTATGAACTGGAAGTCTGGAGAGTCAAGTTTAAGGTGAGAAATGGTACAGTAAGAATTCTAAACAGCTTCTGGTAATTAAAGATGCACCCTGCTACCCCCAGAATCACACACATACACACACAGATAGACACATGCACCCACAAAGTCTATAAGAAATAAAGTGAGATACTTCACAAAAAAAATCATTGAAGGACAAAGAAAGGGAAAAAATAAAAAGGAAACACGTGAAAAGACACTCACAAGTCATTTACGGAATGCAAATCAAAACCCAATAAGATACCAGGCCACACCCACCAGGATGGCTAAAATTTAAGAGACAGGTAAGAACAAGTGCTAACCACTTATTAACAAGGACTCAGAGAAAGGGGATTGCTCATATACTGTTTGTGGAAATGTAAAATAATGCAGTAGCTTTGCAAATATTTGTCAAGTTGCTCAAAACTTAAACAGAATTACCATACAACCCAACCATTCCACTCTTACATACATAGCCAAGAGAAATGAAAACATACATCCACACAAAAGCAAGTACACTGATGTTCATATACAGCAGCACAATTCATAACGGTCAAAGGACTGAAATAGCACCATGTCCATGAACTAATAGATAAATAAAACACACACCAGAGTATTTTCTGACCATAAAATGAATGAGTCCTTGATTCATGACACAATGTCTTGAAAACATGCTAAATAAAATTAGCCTAAGACCTACACTGTGTGGATCACAATAAACTGGATAATTCTGAAAGAGATGAGCATACCAGACCACCTGACCTGCCTCTTCAGAAACCTGTATGCAGGTCAGGAAGCACCAGTTAGAACTGGACACGGAACAGACTGGCCAAATAGGAAAAGGTGTACGTCAAGGCTGTATATTGTCACTCTGCTTATTTAACTTATATGCAGAGTACATCATGAGAAACGCCGGGCTGGAGGAAGCACAAGCTGGAATCAAGATTGCCAGGAGAAATATCAATAACCTCAGATATGCAGATGCCATCACCCTTATGCCAGAAAGTGAAGAAGAACTAAAGAGCCTCTTGATGAAAGTGAGAGTGAAAAAGTTGGCTCAACATTCAGAAAACTAAGATCATAGCATCCAGTCCCATCACTTCATGACAAATAGATGGGGGAACAGTGGAAACAGTGGCTGACTTTATTTTTCTGGGCTCCAAAATCACTGCAGATGGTGACTGCATCCATGAAATTAAAAGATGCTTACTCCTTAGAAGAAAGGTTATGACCAACCTAGATGGCATATTAAAAAGCAGAGACATTACTTTGCCAACAAAGGTCCGTCTAGTCAAGGTTATGGTTTTTCCAGTGGTCATGTATGGATGTGAGAGTTGGACTATAAAGAAAGCTGAGTGCCAAAGAATTTATGCTTTTGAACTGTGTTGTTGGAGAAGACTCTTGAGAGTCCCTTGGACTGCAAGGAGATACAACCAGTCCATCCTAAAGGAGATCATTCCTGGGTGTTCATTGGAAGGACTGATGTTGAAGCTGAAACTTCAATACTTTGGCCACCTGATGCAAAGAGCTGAGCTGAGTCACTGGAAAAGACCCTGATGCTGGCAAAGATTGAGGGCCAGAGACGGGAACAACAAAAGATGAGATGGCTGGATGGCTAGATGGCTTCATTGACTCGATGGTGATGGGTTTGGGTGGATTCTGAGAGGTGGTGATGGACAGGGAGGCCTGGCGTGCTGCAATTCATGGGGTCGCAAAGAGCCAGACATGACTGAGCAACTAAACTGAACTGAATACCTACATGTATGTATTCCACCTACAGAAGCACCTAGAATAGTAAATAAACAACATGCACAGAAAGCCCATTAGTTAGTGGGACTGGTAACTGCAGGAAGTGAGGAGCGACAGCTAATGGGCATGAGCTGTCTTACGAGGCTGATAAAACATTCTGGAATTCAACAGGGTGACGACTATTCTTAACACCCACCCATGTGCTGGGCACTTAAAAATCCCAGAGGCACAAGTGGAAAACCAACCATGCCAATAATTACACTAAATTTTAGTGAACTAACAAACACTGCTTTGTAGGAAATTTATAGCTTTGAAATGCCTGTATTAAAAAGAAAAAAGGCTCATAACCAGTACTATAACTTAAGAAGAAAGAAAAAGAAGAGTAGGCTAAAGCCAAAGTAAACAGAAGAAATAATAAAGATAAATCAATAAAACAAAAAAATTTTTTTAAAGAAAACAAAGAGTAGGTAAGCTTAAAAGTTGGTTCCTTAGTAAACATTTTAAAAGTTGATAAACTTGTAGAAAGAATCAACTTCTAGAGGGAAAGAAAGACAGCACAAATTACAACATAAGGAATAAAAGTGGAAATATCACTGTAGATCCTAGAGATATTAAGTGGATAGGAGAATATTATGAATAGCACTATGGAAATAAATTTAACAACTGAAACAGACAAATTCCTTGAAAAATGCCAAAATGACTTACCAAAGTCATGACTTAAGAAATAGACCATCCAGGAGAAAAAGAAACCCTCCTACACTGTTGGTAGCAATGTAAATTGGTACAGCCACTAAGGAGAATAGTTTGGCGGTTTCTCAAAAAAGAGAAGATAGTGCTAGCATATGATCCAGCAATCCCACTCCTGGTATATATCCAGACAAAACTATAATTGAAAAAGATACATGCACCCCTTATGTTCACAGCAGCACTATTTATAATAGCTAAGACATGGAAGCAATATAAATTTTCATCAACAGATGACTGGATAAAGATGTGGTACATATAAACAATGGAATGTTACTCAACCATAAAAAGAATGAAATAATGCCATTTGCAGCAACATGGATGGACCTAGAGATGATCATACTAAGTGAAGTTAAGTCAGACAGACAAATACAATACGATATCACTTATATGTGAAATCTAAAATACGACACAGACTTACCTATGAAAGAAACTCACAGTCATAGAATATAGACTTGTGGTTGCCAAAGAAAGGGGGTGTCGGGGGAGTGATGGATTGGGAGTCTGGGATTAGCAGATGCAAACTGGTATATACAGAATGGATAAACAACAAGGCTTGCAGTATAGCACAGGGAACTATATTCGATATCCTGTGATGAACCATGGGAAAAATGGGAAAGAATATGAAAAAGGATATATACATATGATTGAATCACGGTGCTGTACAGCTGAAATTAGTGCAATACCATACTTAAATTTTTTTTTAAAAAAGAGGAACTTCCTTGGTCATCCAATGGTTAAGATTCTGCCTCCCATTGCAGTGGTCACAGGTGTGACCCCTGATCAGAGAACTAAGACCCCACTTGCTGCCTGGTGTGGCCAAAGAAATTTTTTTTCATTTTTTAAGAAATAAAATACCCAAATAGCCTTAATCTATGAAAGAAACTGAATCAATAATACTCAAATAAAACCGTGCACAAAGAAAACCACAAACCCAAAGGCTTTAAGTGGTGAACTGTTCAAAAGAAATTAAATAGAACTTTTTCAGAAACCAGAGGACGGAAACGCTTCTCAACCCATCTGCCAAACCTGACCAAGATTTCCAAGCAAATAAAAGTACAGGCCAATACACTTCATCAACATCCTCAAAACAGCAGCAAACTGGACTCAGCAAGAGACAAAAGGGACAGCACTTCATCATACTTGATGGGGAAAGGCTGAATACTTCCCCCAAGATCAGGAACAAAACCAGAGTCGTGGCCAGCAGTGTTGAGACAAGAAAAGGCAGCTCTTGGGACAGAGGCTGGCACAGGGGCTGGAGCAGAAACAGACAACGGAAACTCCTCAGTTACCTGCAAGACCAAGGAACCAAGAGGCGGGTTCAGGAAGCCTCAGTAATACGGTCAACATAAAAAAATCAATTGTATTTTACATATACCAACAAGTAGTACTGGAAAATATAAAAGCTCAAGCACAAATGTAAAGATGCATAATATCTTTACACTGAAACTATATAATATTCCTGAAATTAAAGAAGATAAACAAATGGTGAGATACATATCATGGTCAAGGACTGGGGAATTCAACATTGGTCAGTGTCCTTTTTCTGTAGCAGACCTTTTTTAGGGGGTGGCAGGGCCAACAACTTGATTTTTAAATTTGTATGCTAAGAACCCAGAATAAATAGTAAAAACACTTGAAAAGCAAAACTAAAATATAAAAAAGGTGGAGAACACTCCCAATTTGAAGACCATCTGATACCTCAATAGACTGAACATACATGAAATTCATAAGTAAAAAAATGTGGACATTGACCTTCTGCTTCACACCATGGACAAACACTAACTCAAAATGCATCATGTCAACCAAAACAATTGAAACTATAAAACTAAGAGAAACCTCAAAAAAAAGAATCTATTGGCATTAAAGGTATGTCCTGATTTAGAAATATTAATAACATACCAGAAAAAACTGATAAATTAGACTTCAACAAAATTAAAACTTATTGTTCTTTAAAATACAGTGGCAAACAAATAGGTAAGCTACACATCTGGAAAAAACAGTCATAGCCTGTTATTTACCTCATCAGGGAAATGCAAATTGAAACCACAATGAGTTACCACATTACAGGCAACAGAATCAGTAAAATGAAAACATGGGTAAAATTAAAAATACCAAATGTTGGAGCGACTAGAGTGGTCAAGAAAACAAGTCTGGCAGTTTCTTAACATCAAACACACTCTCCTATGGGACCCAGCAATTCCCAAGGAAATGAAGAGAAGTTCACAAAAACTTCTGTGTGGATGTTCACAGCTGCTTTAATCCTTACAGCCTCAACTGGAGGCAGCACACGAGTCCACCAATTAGTGGACAGAACAGTTGAGATATTTTTGCACTGGATACACAGGAACAAAGTACTGACATGAACAGCAGCATCAGCGAGTACCATGCATTCTGGGCTTCCTGAAAGAAGCTGGACATGCAGAATGATCCCAACCATACTATCCCAACCAGAAGCAGCTCCACAGTAAGGCAAAACAACTTGCACCCATAGGAACCAGATCACTGTATAGGATACAGTGGGTTTCTCTGGGAGGGTGGGGTTAAATTTAGTGCAAAGGGGCACTTTCTGGGGAGATGGAAATGTCATATTATCTTCAACAGCATGCTGGCTAAGTTCGTGGAATTTGAAACAAGAACCTATTTTTCCAAAAACAAGGGCATACAAATTATGACCCATGGACCAAATCTGACCTGAGTGTCTATCTTTAGCCTGTAAGCTAAGAATGTAAAAATCATTCATTTTTAAAAGTTGAGAGAAAAAAGAAATCAAAAGAATACCATTTCATGATGTATGAAAATAATAAAATATTCAAATTCCAGTGTCCATAAACCTCTAAAACACAGCCACAGGGGACTTCCCTGGTGATCCAGTGGCTAAGACTTGCACTTCCAATGCAGGGGGCCTGGGTTCAATCCCTGGTTAGGGAAGTAGATTCCATATGCCACAACTAAGACACGGCACAGCTTGCTAGTTACCTACCTAGCTAGCTACTTGAATAAATGAGTAAATTAAAAACATCCACATCTAGTATCAGCCATGAAGCATTGCTCTCTCTGCTACTAAAAGCTCCAGACTTCCCTACGGATGTCATAAATAATTTAATTTAATCTCACTAAATATTATTACTCAGTAAATTTAGTAATGGGTATGCTTATCATTCCCATTTTACAGGTGAGAGGCAAGTAATATACAGAGAGATGATGGAACTTTCTTTTCTCTCTTTAGTTGCTGAGTTGTATCCGACTCTTGCAGCCCCATGGACTGTAGCTTGCCAGGCTCCTCTGTCCATGGGATTTTCCAGGCCAACAATACTGGAGTGAGTTGCCGTTTCCTTTTCCAGGGTATCTTCCCGACCCAGGAATCAAACCCAGGTCTCCTACATTGCAGGCAGATTCTTTACCAACTGAGCTATGAGGGAAGCCCTTTCTTAGCTCCACATAATAGCTAAGTCTTAGAATCAGGAAAGAAAAGCATTCATTTGTACAAAATCCTCTTTATTTAGGGTGGGATAAAAAGAAAACTTTCGAGAATACTGAACGCAAATTCACTCTAAATGCACATGGATACCACTGGATAGACAGAGGAACGATCCCTTCGGGCAGTTCCTTTCAGTGGAAAAAGTAAAAAGCATTGCGATGCTTCCTTGTCTGAGTGATCACTGCACACAGGTGTACTCAGTTTGCATAAATTGAAAGAACTGCAGAGTAAGGAATGTGCCTTTTCTGTGTGTATTACTATATACCATCATCAAAAAGTTTTTAGAAGGCTGAAGCCTCATTCCAGACTAGTTAACTCAACGTGGGTCAACCAGATCCCAAACTTACGTCACCATTCAGAAATGTTTTTGTTTCAGTATACTCATCTACTTTTTTTGTACACACACACTTTATGTTTTCTGAAATGCTGTGACATATCACAGGTACACTCTGACGAAGCGAGAAGCAACACCTGCCTCCCTGGACCAGCACGGAACAGCAGGACCAACGGTGCCCCACACTACCCCCCAGGACAGGGTGATGACGAGCACTGAGGGCACAGGGGGATGAACACTCCCTGCTCCTTCTGCTTCTGTCCTTCAGAGACTCGCAGTTTCCTTCAACAGCACAAAAGTTACCGAAGCAGTGCTGGTAAAAAGGGAAAATGCTCTGCTCTTGGTTACAACACTGTCTGAAATTTCAGGACATCTGACTAGGATCATTTTTTCGTTTGTTTTTTAAAATAAATTAACGTCTGATTTCAAAAGAAATCATTTAGGAGTAACTGACACAGTGCTGTCACGAGGAAGAGGCTAATGTTAAGAGGCCGGGCGCCAGCACATGGCTGCAAGAGACATAACCCATGAGGAGGCAGCTCTGCAAACTGTAAACAAGCATTTCTTGTGCTTGATCATCACCAACACACCGTGAAGACAAGGTGTCTTGTCTAAGTATGTAATAGGAAATTCCAGTACAGAGTTCAAATGTGCACAGTAAACATGGAAAGGCGTGAGCTGGGCAGCTTGCCAGGCTGGAGGCCCTGGGCCATCACCTTCACGCCCTCACAGGCCTCTGGGCCAGCTCGCCTCGCCCCTCAGGCCTCATCTCTTCACTCGCTCCTCCTGATCTCCAGCACTCCCTACCCTGGGACCACACCTCCAAACTTGTCACCCAGCCTACAAGGCCTCCTGGGCTCCCACTCCTGCCGGGCTGTGGCCACTGGACTCCTGGAATGGCTGAGCATGCAGAGACAAGTGTGGAAAGAAGGTGGCGGCGGGCCACACAAGCCTCACACGTGCGCAATGACACCAGCCAAGGTGACAAAGCCCCCAGCTGGGGTTGGGCCCTGTCTTCTCTCCAGCTGAGAGGTGTCTTAGATGATTTTCAAAGGCTACAGAACAGGGTTTAATCGTGACATCTCATTTTAGATGGTGGCAATGAATCAAAATTTAATAGGGCCAAGATTCTGCAGCTCAAACAAATCACATTTCTGAACCAATTGGGACCTTCTGCAACCCCTAGGCTCTGCTCCAGGGCTTCAAGCCCCAGGCACAACCCTCCCACCTGCACTTCAGGAGCGGGTCTGTCCTTCCTGCTTTCACCCATTTATTGGGCTCTGCCTTGGGAAGCACCCACGTGAAGACTCAATTCCCTGGCCCTTTTCTCAAACACCTGCGTGCTCTGCAGACATCAGAGCGCTTGCTGTGGCCAGAGCACACACTCTGTGGTGGGACCCAGGACTGAGGGTCCTAAGGGTGTCTGTCCTACAGCGCTCTGGCCAGAGTGAGGTGAGGCAAATGGACCCCCTGGGCACTGATGAGTCATAGGTGAAATAAAACAACCTCTGAAATGAGCAGCCTGGAAATGCATTGTTTTGAGTCTTTTTCAGGGGGCCATGCAGCATGTGGATCTTAGCTCCCTGACCAGGGATTGAACCTATGCTCACTGCAGTGGAAGTATGGAGTCTCAACCACTGGACGGCTAGGGAAGTCCTGTATTTCTTTAATCTTAAACAGGCCTTTCTTTTGACGGAGTGACAATACTTCCAGAAATTTAAAATAAGAGCATAATTCACTAGGTGTACAAACTTTTATGTCCAAGGCTATGTGAAATATGTTTGTAACAGTTAAGAGTTAAGGCACAAATGTTCATCTACTAAATTGGAGTATTTAACAATACTATTTAGAGAAACATTAGTTATGATAACTAAATGCAAGATATGAAAAAGTGAAATTATATACACAGTATGACTACAACAGTGCTTAGAAACCACACAAACTCTCAAGTTACAGCTCATAAACAAACCCTTCCTCATCGTGTTTGAGTGATAATGCATACGTTTCCTTCTGCTCTTTGTTCAGCATGACAGCCTGGATGCCTCTGGGGACGGACAGCACACTCACAGAGCACCCAGGAGAGCACCCCACGGCGTCAGGCGGCTGAGCACCATGATGGATGCAGGAGCAGGTCACCACCCTCAGTCACGTTATACCCACATGCTGACTCCCAGCCCTGACAGGCCCCTAAGAGTGAACTTACTACAACAGAAATATTTCACATACCGTCTTTTTGTTAACTGTCTGAAAACTATAAACCACAATGCCCCAAACTTCTGTTTGGACAGGGGGATCAGGACTGGGAACCCCATCCAGCCTCTGCTTCCAGGAAGTGTCCCACAGTTCAGTGCCATGTGGGAACAGGATAAACAGAATGGCTACTGAGTCCCTGGAAACAAGGAGCGAGGCCTGAGCATGGAGAACCTGTACTTGCCGACAGAGATGAAATTCAGCTCCACATTTCTATGTGTCTCACATGTAAGGGGGCAGGTGTACTTGGCAGCTACAGCGTGAGAGGCCCAGAAGCTCCGTCTCAGAATGACACTACTGTTCACAGAACAAGAGACACAGACCCAAGGGGCAGAACTACAATAAGAATCTCATTTTGTTAGACATCATTTTATCAATACTGGAAACAGAGATGAGAAAATACGGCCTACACTGAGAAGAAAACACTCCACGTGGTAGCTGGGGGACCGAAGAATAAGGGCTATAGATTTGTGAGAGTGGAAAAAAAGACAATAAAAGGAAAACTCAGCTGCAGAAGCAGCCACAGGCAGGGCCCAGAGCCACGTATGAATACACTGTACATCTCAGCCGATGATCTGCTCAGGTTTGCTCCAGGAGATATGAAACATCACTAGGACTGGTTACTTCCTTCTGCTGCCAGAAGAGATAGGACTGGGGTTACTCACGTGATGTCCCTTCGCTGATAGCAGCCCTGGAGCAGGCGGGCAATCAGGTCGCTGATGAACTCCACGTCATCTCTGTGGAGAGCTGCTTCTAACTCCTGAGGAAGGGGAAACAGGGGCGAGAGCTCAGACTCAGAGGCAGATCCCCAACACTCTGCCAGCGGCGCTCCCTCTACACCACCACCACCCATCACAGCACTGCCCTTTTTGGCTGGGTGCAGCTCTTTGGTTTTCTAGGCATTTACTCCCCTACGGCTCTTACCAAGCTCCATTTCTTTCATCTGTACAGGCAGACACCTCGTTTTACAAATCAATGCCATTGCTTCTCGGCCTTTTGGCTGAGATCAGGTGTATAAGTCAATGCCAGCAGAGTCACAAAAGAGCTTAACTTATGTAAACAGGCTGTACTGCTTTCTATTTTAATGCAGGAGTGTAATGGAGCAGATATGTAATTGATCAGAAAGCATTCATTTACCGAAGAGTTTCAACAAGTAAGCCAACTGCAACAGCTCTCCAGAACCATGCCCCTTGGACTGTTCTGTGCACACACAGCCTGACGGACCTAACAGCAGTGAGGCGGGGCCCGTGCGGGGGTGGGGGGCATGTGGGATTTAGGCAGAGAGCGCACACATACTCTAACCAAAGGTTCACTGAGGAGCTACAGGAACAGAGGTGACAGCCAGGATTTGGGGGAGCCTATTCCTTTCCTTCTCAAGCTGCCACAGCGAACAGTCGCCACTCCCAGGACACAGGCCGACGGCCGGTCCACCAGGAGGCCATCCACCTGCTGTGAAAGCCGATGCCCCAGGGTCCACTCTGCTGGTGGTGTGGCCGGCTTAGAACCAGACTCTGAGAGTCTTGTAAGTGGGTCCAAAAGCACCAATGGCACCAAAGACCAGCTTCTGACCTCCATACTGAGGAACAGGCAGTGTTCCTGAGGAGGTCCACTTTGACTAGAAATACAGGGAAGGTCTTTTGCTCAATATTTTAATCTTCTGTTTATTATTCTATGTTCAAAAGTTCCTAAGTTTGTAAACACCCGAAAACATCACGTGACACAAGCATTACTGAGCACACCAACTGACAGAAACAAACAACTGAAGCCTCCCCGAGGAGGGGCCCTGGACACCTTGAAAACACAACGCCAGCCCGCGGGCAAGGGTGGCCATGGTGCACACACCCGTCACAGGGCTCCTACTCTCCTGGGCAGACACCAGCGATGCTGAGCCTGCTCTTCCGAGGAGAACTGGGTGGGCCTGAAATGTCTGCCGTGTGAGTTCTGAGAGGAACTTTGACACTTCTGAATACAAGTCCCACCCTGCCTCCCATGTCACCCACAAGATACCGAAACACACAAAACACAAAATTCCTTTGTACACGTATTTCTACGATATTGTGCCTCAAACTCAGAAGCACCTAGAAAACAGACCAAATCAGACACGGTGACCCGGGAGAGGCACTTTCCCCACGGCCCTGCAGGACCCAACCCGCAGAGTCACTGCTCTGACAGAGGCGGTGGCGCTGCCCCTGGAGAGCCAGCTCTCCTCCCTACAGTGGCCACAGGTGACCAGGCCTCCCTGCACAGCCTCCGCTCTCACAGCCCTGCACCCAGTGTCACAGAGAGACAGCAGAGCAGAGACGGGACAGCAATTTTTATCCCGCTGAACAGAGAGGACTGGCTTATCAGTTAAAATTTTTCCACCTCAATGGATACAGAGTTTGAGATTTGCAAGATCAAGATATTCTGGAACAGATTCATAACAACATGAATATATTTACCACTGCCGGACTGTGTGCACTTACACTTCACACTGCCGGACTGTGCCCCCACACGAAACACTGCTGGACGGTGTGCATTTACACTTCACCCTGCTGGACTGTGCACTTCCATGTAACACTGCTGGACTGTCCCCCGACACGTAACATTGCTGGACTGTGTGCACTTACACAGAAACAGGACTGGACTGTGTCCTGACACCTAACACTATCGACTGTGTGCTTAAAACAGTTACCACAGTAGAATTTATGTATCTTTGACCACAATCTGGGGGGTGGGGGGAGACCTTGCTACATGGCAAGTATCCCCAGGCAGAAGCTGTGGTGATTTCAATGCGGCGGCACCTCTAAACACCAGCCCAGCCTGGTGCACAGGGAGCGCTTCCTAACAGGTGAGCACTGCAGTCGTCTCATCCTCAAGTGACGCTGTGCAGAAAAACCAGACTGAAGAAAGCGGCCAAAAATCAGGTTTCTGAACAACAGAAATCCAAACTTTCTTTTAATACATGGCTGTATGCATGATGCTTTTGACCTGTGGGGTTGGAGAAGACTCCTGAGAGTCCCTTGGACTGCAAGGAGATCCAACCAGTCCATCCTAAAGGAGATCAGTCCTGGGTGTTCACTGGAAGCACTAATGCTGAAACTCCAATACTTTGGCCACCTCATGCCAAGAACTGACTCACTGGAAAAGACCCTGATGCTGGGAAAGATTGAAGGTGGGAGGAAAAGGGGAAGACAGAGGATGAGATGGTTAGATAGCGTCACCGACTTGATGGACATGAGTGTCAGCAAGTTCCAGGAGTTGGTGATGGACAGAGAAGCCTGGCATGCTGCAGTCCATGGGGTCACAAAGAGTCAGACCTGACTGAGCAACTGAACTGAACTGATGCATGAGCCAGTAAAACTCCATCCAAATCCAGGTTATTCATGGCTTCACCACTTCCACCTTCAGCCCAGAGCCCAGGCTAAGGCAATCAGGGTTTTAAACACTCTTCAAAAGCCCCGCCCCCGCCGTTCCTCCTCACTCCTCACCCCTTTTGTATTCCCTTTTCACTGTGGGCACTGAGCTGTGAGCACAGAAATCTGAACTCTGCCAAGATGCTCTGGGACGGAGGTGGGGGGAGCAACCAGCAAATCACTGAGAAGGGACCAAGCAGGGCTTCTGAGCGCCACACTCACCCTCCTTGCAGCTGGCATCACAGCTCATTAGGGATGAGCCTGTTCAGCCCTGGGACCTGGCAGTAGCTGCTGAGAAAAGGACCCTAGGGTGAGCCATGGAGGAATAGGGGGGTAGGGGCCTTGAGCCTGGGTCGTGGAAACTCTTCCCCAAACAGGGAGAACATCCTGGAGAGGCAGTGCAGGAATATCACTAACTCCTTCATGCCAGCACTGCTCAGCAACTGCTCTGCTCTCAAAGCTCACTGCAGGTCTCCTAGCAGTGGACCCAATCCCGAGATCCTGAATCTTCTTTATCTTTTGTGAAACAAGGTGGTAAAAAGAAAACAACTTTCTTTCCCTCAACTCCAAGGAAGAGGGGAGGTGATGGAGGTGCACAGTCCAGGCACCAAGACCCTGCTAAGTTTCTCCAAGGAGGGAAAGGCCTGAGGAAACAGCCACCTGGGCTGCACTTGATGTAAAAGGCGCAGAGCTCTCTCACCTGCACAGGGACCAGCTGTAATGTGGTGGGGTTGCAGCAAAGGCAGGGGCCTCCATGCGCGCCCAGCACCACACTCACACAAAGGGGGTGCCAAGCCCCACTTTGTGCCATCCCTGCTGCTCTATCAGAGAGGCTGCCTGGAGAGTGGGCCCAGGCTCCAGAAGGCACCCCTGGCACTTTGGCGGCTGATACTTCCAACCTGGTATAAATTACCTTCCTCCCAAAGGCTGCCCGAGCCAGTTCACACCGTATTGGCAGCTCTGCGCTACAGACACGACAGCCATCACCAGTCATGATGTAGGGAGCAACTTTCTAGAAAGGAACGCTCCCCTCAGACTGAAAAATATTGACCAAAGCAATAAATGTGTAAACCTACATGAATATGCTTGTCTGAAAATGTATAAATTACCAAAACTGGCTCCAGATATTGAAAAAAGGGTCTGAAGTTACACACATCTTCTCCCACAGGCAAGCCCCAGAATACAGAAGTAACTGCTGAGCACTGAAGAGATGGGAGCGTCTCAACAGCCCACGAGGCCAGTGCTGATGAGCCTCAGACCAGGGTCGGAATCTGGACTTCACGCGGGGACTGTGCCCTCAAAACCCACGGCGTGTGGCTCAGGGTGCAGCTTCCTAGAGAGCTGGGTTTCCTCTGATGGTTTTGTTTTCATAATTGTAGCTTGTGGTCATTTGGAAAGGTATACTGTTTTTAACTTAAACATGTCAATGAATTTCAAAAATAAAACTGGAGATGTCATCAGACAACTTATGTTGAAGCTACTTCAGCCAGAAGCCCTAGACCCTTGGGGTTAAGCAGCCCCACTCCTTGCTCACCACTGGAATGGCTAGGTGGAACCAGTGGAATCAGGGAGAGAAGCAACAGCCAAGACTGGAAGTGAATCTGGGCGTGGTGTGCAGGCCACGGCAACACAGGGCCAGGGTGGGATGGTGACAGGGAGTCAGGGCAGAGGGGGTCAAAGGGGAGCTGCAGGAGTAGAGTCCACGAGACCGTGCAACTGTAGGAGGAAGGCAGAGAACAGGACCGCTCAGGGAACAACTTTTAATACTGTGCCCCAGCCCAACAAGGCAATGGATCTCTGACTGAAGAAAAACTGAGTGGGGGCGGGGAGGGGACAGACAACAAAGCCGGGAAATATCCTGGTTTTTCATGTGTGATCACGCCCTGGTCTCCTGGGTGAGAACAGCACAGAAAACTGTACACATGACTTGGATGTGTGGGGCCCTCTCATCTGCCAATTGGCCCGGCCTCCGTGGTCACATGACAGGGATGTCACAAGGGGAAAGGGCCTGCACCTAAAGACGTGCTCTGTGCCTGGCCCCGCAGCTCGCGCTGAGGCTGCCAACAGGCTGTGAGACACCCTCTCCAGGAGCATCACAACTGGGTGGGGGCAAGTGGTCCCCGTTCCCAGTACAGACAGCAGTGCTTAACAATGAGCCTGTGCAGCAGAGGAAGGGCCAGGACAGGAAGAGAGAAGACCAAAGACAGGAGCCCTGGAGCAACCAGGCTAAAGGATGAATGTGACTGAAGATTTTCAGAAATGCCTGCCATCAAATTACAAGGAGAAATCTGCGAAGATAGGACAAGCTAGCAATGACCAGGCTGTGGTTATAACTGAGAGAACAGTTCTGAACTCACTGGGAAAAGAAAAAGAACGCTCTAACCCGTCTGGAAAATTCTTCAAGAAATGGGAATACCAGACCACCTGACCTGCCTCCTGAGAAATCTGCATGCATGTCAAGAAGTAACAGTTAGCACTGGACATGGAACAACAGACTGGTTCCAAATTCAGAAAGGAGTACATCAAGGCTGTATACTGTCACCCTGCTTATTTAACTTATATCAAAGTATATCAGGCAAAATGCCGGGCTGGATGAAGCACAAGCTGGAATCAAGACTGCCAGGAGAAATATCAATAACCTCAGATATGCAGATAATGCCAAACTTAGGGCAGAAAGCAAAGAAAAACTGAAGAGCCTCTTGATGAAAAGTTAAAAAGGAGAGTGAAAAAGCTGGCTTAAAGCTCCACATTCAGAAAACAAGGATCATGGCATCCGGTCCCATCACTTCATGGCAAATAGATGGAGAAACAGTGAGAGACTTTATTTTCTTGGGCTCTAAAATCACTGCAGATGGAGACTGCAGCCATGAAATTAAAAGATGCTTGCTCCTTGAAAGAAAAGCTATGAACAACCTAGATAGCATATTAAAAAGCAGAGACATTACTCTGCCGACAAAGGTTTGTCTAGTCAAAGCTATGGTTTTTCCAGTAGTCATGTATGGATGTCAGCTAAAGAAAGCTGAGCCCTGAAGAACTGACGCTTTTGAACCGTGGTGTTGGAGAAAACTCTTGAGAGTACCTTGGACTGCAAGGAGATCCAACCAGTCCATCCTTAAGGAGATCAGTCCTCAATGTTCATTGGAAGGACTGATGCTGAAGCTGAAACTCCAATACTTTGGCCACCTGATGCGAAGAGCTGACTCATTGGAAGAGACCCTGATGCTGGGAAAGACTGAAGGTGAGAGGAGAAAGGAACGAGGGGATGAGATGGTTGAATGGCATCACCAACGCAGTGGACTTGAGTTTGCAAGCTCCGGGAGCTGGTGATGGACAGGGAAGCCTGGCGTGCTGCAGTCCATGGGGTTGCAAAGAGTCAGACACAACTGAGAGACTGAACTGAATCAGTCTGAATGCTGTCTAAAGGAGTCCCCAGGTGCTGACTCAGCCCAGTCCCTGGTGGGGCAGGGCCCTTCACCAGGCTGGGGAGCAACAACCCCTTTTCTGTTTCTCAGCAACCTAATGAGGACGTGGGTCTGGGTGTCAAGAAGGTGTGTGTGTTGAATGACAGATATCCATTTCAAATAAATAACAATGTCCTTCTCCACAGCACAAGGAACTACACTCTGTTCTACGATAAACTACAGTGGAAAAAAGACATGAAAAAGAATGCATATGTATGTTTAAGTGAGTCACTTGACTATGGAGCAGTCATTAACACAACACTATAATTCAAAATAAATTTTAAAAATAAACAAATGGCCATTCTGAGACCCTGGGTCCACTGACCTTGTTCAGAGTTTTGCATCTACACACTGGTCACCTGAAAGCACTCAAGGCAGAGCCAGCGCCAGGCCCAACAGGAGCTTCCACGAAGGGACACCTGAAAAGAATGGCAGGTGTGGCTCTGCTGGGCTGAAGAATGATTCCTCAGCAAAATTTTCTCACAGAACAGAATCATGAGGCTTTCCTGGTAGCTCAGTAGTAAAGAATCTGCCGGCCAATGCAGGAGACAAGGGTTCCATCCCTGGTCCGGGAAGATCCCACATCCCAAAGGACAACTAAGCCCCTGCACCGTAACTAATAAACCCATACTCCACAACCACAGAAGCCTGTGCAGCCCAAATAGAGAGCAGCTGCTGCTCGCCATATCTAGAGTAAGCCCACACACAGCAACGAAGACCCAGTGCAGTCATAAATAAATCAATAATTATTTTAAAAAACAAGTTATGCAGAACATTAATACTGATCAAGTCCCTACTACTACAGGACACTTACACAACTGTTTTATTTTGGGGTAAGAAATTAAGGAAGAGACAACTTCAATCAATGCTAGTTGTGGCTGCCTGCAACTATCACCAATTGAATCATTTTACAAAGAGGTTGATAACAAGTGTTAAAAGTCAGTTAAATAGAAACATACAAGTGCTTATGCTGTAATGACCATGACTATACACCCAGGCAGCAACTAAAAGCCAAACTATCTCACTACTAAGTGAGTAGGGACTGGGAACAAAATTTTCAGAAATTAGTATTAAAAGCAGATTCAAAAAGATAGAACTGAGGTTACAATATTTTAGAAATCTGCCCTTGAGATCTTCAAAAGTGGTTCTAGTGATGATGAAGAAATTTCTGGAAATAAAGATGGAGGAAAAGCAATTATTTCTAAACTTAAAAATCCAAATGTTATCTGTTGTATGGCAGAAACCAGCACAACACTGCAAAGCAATTATCCTCCAATTAAATTTCTTTAAAAATTCAAAGGTTTATGTAAAATCCTCAAAGTAAAATTTCCAAACAGAAATCTGACTATTTTATCTCTGTTATTAGAAGTTTAAATACACTATGACACATCAGCAGTCCAAAGTTTGCCTAAATCACCGTGTTGCGAAGATGGGAGTGTGGCATAAATTTAAGCACTTATGGAAAGTCTTCATGTTAACGCTACTACAGAAGGAACTGGGTCAGAATTCTTAATTCCCACTCTTTCTACTTCACCAAAAAGGCAGAGACCATTAACATCCGGAAAGGGGAAACAGTATGGGGAATGATATTGAACAATGACCCCATTTCTTCTGAAACGTGGCATAACTGGGTTCATTTATCCCTTATTCAACCTTCAAACAGAGTAGAGTCACTGCCCACCCTCTACACCACCAGATCCCCTCCAGGTCACTTCAGATGCAGCCTTTTCATCTCCAGGTCTCTCCTCCTCATTTTCCCTCCCATGTCCCCTTATCTTCCACATAAAAACTGGACTCTTTATCAAGCTGATTAGAAAAACAAATAAGCCAATATTTTCCAGTCAAAATTTACCACTGTCTGCAGTGGGAAATGTAAACTTCACAGAAAGAAGCAGTTGAAAAGTTTTAACAAGAAAACAATGCCTGAGGTTCTTAAGAATTAGGTAGGAAACCCTAGGTTTGATTCAAGATTTTGATGCAAACAACCTGGAGAGTGGGGGAGTGATACAGGCAGACTGTAAAGAAGGCGGACCACAGGCAAGGAAAGGAAAAAAAGGCCTCCATGTCCACATGCCTGGCCACTGTTGCTGCCTCCTGTTGCACACGTCTGTGCAAGCGCCTGAGACCACCAGGCCAGGACACAATGCAACATCAAATATCATACATCCATGAGAGACTTTACTCCTGAAAGTGTCCTGAATCTAGAATAAATGTTGACAGCTGCCAAAATCACTAATGGGGGGGGGCCCCGCGGTGGTGGCGGGGAGGGCAGGGGGAGAGGTGTAGAAGCCCCCAGAGCAGACCCACCTTTTCAGGGATGCACAGCACTTTCTGGCCAGGCCACTCAGACAATGTACAAATCAGAGTAAAAATACTCCAGGCATGTGGTCGCCCTGAAAACTCTCTCACGAGTCAAGGAACTTCATCAGCTGGCCTTAAGCAACAAGACTCCTGGTTAATTATCTCCCTCCAACTGAGAAACCAGTAGCTCTTGAACAGTAAAACTGCACTAAATGACTGACTGAACCTCCAGGGTGGTTGAAAACAATCTGCAAAATATCGTGGCTAGTACTAGTGATGTATACTTACCCTCTTTCTGACCAATCTGCACAAGGCCCAGGCAGGAGGAGCAAGTAAATTTGTCCATGCTCTTCTCTGCCCTGACCTCCCTCCTTCTCCAGGCCTCAACTCCCTCCTCTTCTGCCTCTGCAGGCTTCCCCTCCACCTCCTCCAACTCTCCTGCGGGCCTCCTGCCATTCATACTCCACTCCCTCCTCAGAATCCCAAAGCCGGGGACCAAGAGGAGGACCCAGCCCCCCCCCCCCCGGAGGGCCCAGCAGGGCCCAGCAGGAGAGCAAGCCCAGCACAAGGAGCTGCCCCGTCCCACAGCTCTGGCAGAAAGCCTTTCAGTCACCCCTGACCCTTCTCTCATTTTACAGCCTACCCAGCAAAGGGCCCGGCTGACTCTCCTACAAATCCAATTCAGAAACTGCTGGGTCCCCTCTGTCTCCTCCTCCAGCTGCTCTCTCAGCATCAACCCCTCAGGGCCTCCTAACTGGACCCTGCCCAGGGACATGACAGGCTCAAGTCAGAACAACACTCCATGGGGACCCTGCAGGCAGCCCCCTGCAGACCCTCAGCCATCCGACCCCAGCCCCATCAGCCAGCCTCCTGCCCTCTCCTGGGGGACCTACAGTGCTCCTGCCACAGGCTGGGTGGCAGGACCCCATTCTGCACCTGCAGGGTTGTCCCATCATTGTCCAGTCCACCTACTGGGCTTGATTTTTCTAGTTAACTGATCACTTATTTATTACGTGTTCATTTTTCTCTTCCTTCCACTGTTATTACGTAAATCCCTTCAGAAGCTTCCTGGTTTTTGCATATGCCTGTTTCCCTAAATGCCCATAAGTATTTAGCACTTGTGTTTGAAAACTGGTCAAGACCCACAAGCCAAGATTCCAGACTGAAAACTATCCAAAAAAAAAGAGGAGCCCTAAGCTCTAGCTATCCTGAAGGACAATAATTTAAAATACTAATATGGAGAAGCATATAATGAAAATAAAAGCATCTGAAACATTTAATGACCACTTGGAAGTTTGGTCTGAAGTTATCAATGAAAACAACTCTTTTCCAAAAATTTAATCTGGAGAAACTCACTTATAAAGCAGGCACAGGGGCTGTTCTGAGGTTAAACTAAGCTCACAGGCTCCGGGAGCCCTTCTGGGGTCAGCGTGGTGCCAAACGACCTCAACTGACCCTTTCCATATTCTCTGCATTAAATGGAGAGCTCACTGTGAACTAACCAGCAGTACTTTTAAATGAATGGATAAGAAAGCTGTGATACACATACACAATGGAATATTACTCGGGCATTAAAAAGAATACATTTGAATCAGTTCTCATGAGGTGGATGAAACTGGAGCCTATTATACAGAATGAAGTAAGTCAGAAAGAAAAACACCATATATATGGAATTTAGAAAGATGGTAACAATGACCCTATATGTGAGGTAGCAAAAGAGATACAGATGTATAGAACGGTCTTTTGGACTCTGTGGGAGAAGGCAAGGGTGGGATGATTTGAGAGAATAGCATTGAAATATGTATATTATCATATGTGAAACAGATCGCCAGTCCAGGTTCGATGAGTGAGACAGGGTGCTCAGGGCTGGTGCCCTGGGATGACCCTGAGGGATGGGATGGGGAGGGAGGTGGGGGGGGGGGTCAGGATGGGGAACACATGTACACCCATGGCTAATTCATGTCAATGTATGGCAAAAAAAACCACTACAATATTGTAAAGTAATTAGCCTCCAATTAAAATAAATAAATTTTTAAAAATAAAATAAAAATAATAAAAATAAAACATAAAAAAAAATCACAGGTATGTCCCCATCTTTACAACTGTTTTAGTCTCTTCAGTTAGAAAGAAGGTCCTTCCTTCATGCCCCCCCACCCACCCTGCGGGAGAGGGGCTCTCTGAGGTCCAGAGGCAGGCCTGCAAGCCCACTCACTTCTGCTGTTGCTCTCACCTAGACACGGGTCACACAGTGCACGTGTGGTGGACAGGGGCATGCTGTATTTCTTTCTCTGCCTGAGGCACCATCAGCTATGAACGCTGGAAAGGGGGCTTGAAAAATTATATCTCAGGAGCTGACAGATTAAGAAAGACTTACTCTGCTGGACAATTTACGGATATTGGTGAGAGTCAAAACTAAGTAAGCTGTGCAGCAAAACAAGTTGCTTTGAAGAAAAAGAATAAACTGAACCAACAGAGGAGGAGGAGGAGAGACATGCTCCTCCCATGCAATTAACTGAAACTTCTGTACAAACTCAACTTTCTGCTCTGCTGACAAATGACAGTTTGTTACACGCCTGCAGGAGAGACCTTGTTTCCTTGATGTTGGGATCGAGAGGGCACCCACAACCGGGAGGAGGGCCGCTGTCCCCAAACAGGTCTCCAGGACACAACAAAGGAAAGGAAGACTAATGCAAACCTGAAACCACTGGTCTGGGTGGAGATGAGAGACCACGAACACTGCAGAGACCCCAAGGGGCCATGTCCTAGGCAGGAAAAGTATTTGGTGCAAATGTGACAGAGTTCTCGGCCCAAAAAGAAACACAGGCTGTGAAATACAGGATGCAGCTCCAGTATGAGGCACAGAATGTGAAAAGTTTTGTCCGACTCTTTGCAACTCTACAGACTGTGCAGACCATACAATTCTCCAGGCCAAAATACTGGAGTGGGTAGCCTTTCCCTTTCCCAGGGGATCTTCCCAACCCAGGGATTGAACACAGGTCTCCCACATTGCAGATGGATTAACAGCTGAGTCACAATGGAAGCCCAAGAATACTGGAGTGGGTAGCCATTTCCTTCTTCAATGGATCTTTCCAACCCGGGGATCAAACCAGGTCTCCTGCATTGCAGGCGGACTCTTTACCAGCTGAGCTAACTGGGAAGCCCAAGAATACTGGAGTGGGTAGCCTATCCCTTCTCCAGGGGATCTTTCCGACCCAGGGATCAAACTGGGGTCTCCTGCATTGCAGGTGGATTCTTTACATGCTGAGCCACCAGGGAAGCCCAAGAATACTGGAGTGGGTAGCCTATCCCTTACCTAGGGAATCTTCCCAACTCAGGGACTGAACCAGGGTCTCCTGCATCTCAGGCAGATTCTTTACTAGCTGAGCCACCAGAGAAACGCTATGAGGCACAGACTCAGACCTGAAGAGTAGCTGACAAAAGACAGAGACTCCACAACATCTAAGTGTCTCCATCCCAACGTAGAAACTAGAAGCTTCACACTTAAATAAAAAGGGCAACAAAACTGAGCCCCTCAATCAGGGCCCCTCTCAAGGTCCAAAGTGAGCCTCCAGGTTATAAATGTAAACTGACAAGTGTCCCAGGTGACAGGCTCTTGAGCAGAGGGTAAAGCCGTTTCCCATGGGGATGTGCATCAGCAAGCCTGGCGGCCTTCTCTGGCACAAACAGACCCGCTGGCTCCTGCTTGGCAGTGGGATCCACTTTTCAGCTGGACTGTCCAACCTGCCTGATGCCCTGCACCTGCGCTCTGGCCTGCAAGATGGATGTGAGCTGTGAGTCTCATCACAGATCACTCTGGACCAGTCATCCTGCGGCTGCGAACCACAGTCCCACAAAACTTAGCAGCTTAAAACCACCACCACTATGTTCTTCCTCACGCCGCCTCAGTGGGTGGGGAACTTGGGAGCTGCCTGGCCTCAGGGCTCTCATGTATGGTCACTAGATGCTGGCAGGGGTTCCATCAGCTAAGGACCATCCACACTCCCAGGGCTCACATCCTCGGCAGGCACTGCATGAGCCAGTCGTTCTCTCCTACAGGGGTGTCCCCACGCTGTGTGACACGTGAGTCAGGAGACCAAGGCTGAGGCTGTTCTGTCCCAGCCTCAGAAGGCACATCATCCCTCCTGCTGGATTCCACAGGCCCTGTGCATTAGCCGGATTTAGACTGGGAGGGGACAAGGACTACTGGGACATGTCAGAAGCTGTTTTACACTCTTCTAAGTTGTAGTTACTAAAAGCCACTAAGTTTGTCTCTGAAATCCACCAGCAACATCCAAGCATGAATACTGAACTTCTCACTTATCGAACAGTAAGAAGACTGAACAAAAGCTGGCATATCGAGTGCAGCACTTTAACAGCATCATCTTTTAAGATCTGAAATAGCTCAACTGGAATTCCATCACCTTCACGAGCTTTGTTCATAGTGATGCCTCCTAAGGCCCACTTGACTTCGCATTCCATGATGTATGGCTCTAGGTGAGTGATCACACCATCATGGTTATTTGGGTCATGAAGATCTTTTTTGAATAGTTCTGTGTATTCATGCCACCTCTTCTGCTTCTGTTAGGTCCATACCATTTCTGTCCTTTATTGAGCCCATCTTTGCATGAAATGAAAATTTTCTTGAAGAGATCTCTAGTCTTTCCTATTCTATTATTTTCCTCTATTTCTTCGCATTGACCCCTTAGAGAGGCTTTCCTATCTTTCCTTGCTGTTCTCTGGAACTCTGCATTCAGGATGGGTATATCTTTCTTATCCTTTGCCTTCCACTTTTCTTCTTTTCTCAGCTATCTGTAAGGACACCTCAGACAATCATTTTGCCTTCCTGCATTTTTTTTTAGGAATGGTTTTGATCACCTCCGCCTGTACAACGTTACAAACTTTCATCCACAGTTCATACCTGAATGGCCTAGGGATTTTCTCTACTTTCTTCAATTTAAGTCTGAAGTTTGCAATAAGGAGTTCATGATCTGAGCCACAGTCAGATCCCGGTCTTGTTTTTGGTAACTATAGAGCTTCTCCATCTTCGGCTGCAAAGAATATAATCAGCCTGATTTCAGTGTTGACCACGTGGTAATATCCATGCGTAGTTGCCTCTCGTGTTGTTGGAAGACGGTGTTTACTTTGACCAGTGCATTCTCTTAGTAAAACTGTTAGCCTTTGCCCTGCTTCATTTTGTACTCCAGGGCAAAATTGCCTATTACTCCAGGTATTTATTTGCATTCCAGTCCCTTATGATGAAAAGGACATCTTTTTTTTTTCTGGTGTTAGTTCTAGAAGGCCCTGTAGGTCTTCAATGAACGATTCAACTTCAGCTTCCATGGCATTAGTGCCTCACAAGTGACGGCAATGTTGGCTAGCTCACACTGAGCTCTGTCTATGTGGTGGACACTGCGCTACACCCATCCATCCACTACCTCAACCTCCTCCACCGCCGTGTTCCTAACTCAGCACTTACTGCAAATATCAGGAGGACAACTGGAACCAGAGATCAAGTTGAGAAGACATCAGACCTGAGACCAAAAGGATGTAAAGCAGCCAGCCATAGAGAGGACACAAGCGAGGGCTTTCCAGGCAAATGAAGCCATAGCTGCAAAGCTCTGAGGAGCTGCAAGGCAGGAGCAGACCTGAAGTGCAGGATGAAGTGGGCCTCGAAAAGTGAGACACAGAGTCTATCTTCTGTGACAGTGAAGAGGAAGCTCTTAAACAGCAAAGTGACAGTCTGGATGCGTTTATTACTCCAGTTCTGGTGGCATGCGCACTAGAGATCAGTTAGAAGCGAACGACGATGATCCAGATATGGGATGTTGGTGGCTGCCCTAGAGCAGCAGGTCAAGGGAGGAAAAGAAGGGCAGAGATTCCAGATCCATGCTCAGAGTCAAACTAACAGACGAGCTGGAAGGCAGGAAATGTGGAAGGCAGAAAAGCAGGAGACTAGGAAGATGAAGGGATCTGGGTGTAGGCACAACTTCAGTAAATGGTGACTTTTTTTTTACAGTGGATAACACTGGATTAGCGGTTGAAGAAATCAAACTGGCACAGTTAAGTTATGAGGAAGAGGGAAGTGTACACACAAGGGATGGTGAGGTACATAGACAGTACTTTTGGAAATATACATATGACCAGCAGTTAATGAGATCTTTTCATTGCACAGGCTTCAGTACTATTTCAATGTTAAGAAATTGAGGTTAATGTATCACTTTTTTCAATTAAAAACTATCTTTTTCAGCTCCAGAGACATAACTGACAAAAAAATGTAAGATACTTAAAAGTATAAGTTGATACCCACAGACACAGTAAAAGGATAACCACCACCCAGTCATTAACACATCTGTCACCTTACGTATTTACACCCATCTTGGGGGTGGGGAGAAATTTAAATTCTACTTTCCAGAAAATCTCATACAATACTGTTGCCAACTACAGTCACCATCCTCAGATCTCATTCCTCTTGTAACTGTAAGTCTATGCCCTTTCACCAGCCTCTATTTCCCCTACTTTCAGCAACCAGTCTTCTACTCTGTCTCTAGGAGTTCCATTTTAAATCCACACATAAGTGAGATTATGTAGCATTTCTCCGTCTGTGTCTGGCTTATTTCACTCAGCATAACGCCCTCTGGGTTCATTCATGTTGCTGCAAATGGCAGGATTTCCTTCTCTTTAAAGGCTGAATAATATTTAACTGAATGTACATGCAGACCACATCTTCTTGATCCATTTACCCAATGACAGACACTCAGGTTGTTTCCATAATGCTTAATGAACATAGGAGAAGAAATATCTCTTCCAGATGATGACTTCTTCTGGATTATACGGTAACTGTGTTTTGAATTTCTTGAGGAACCTCCTTACTCTTTTCCACAGTGTCTGTACTAGCTTACATTCCCACCAACAGCGATTCTCTTTTCTCCATATCCTCGCCAGCACTAGCTATCATCTGTCTTTTTGCTAGCAGCCATTCTGACAGGTGTGAGATGACACCAAATCGTGACTGGTTTTTTTTTTCTCCTTTATTTATTTATTTTTATTGTAACAAATTCAATAAAGACTTTTTACTTTACAATATTGTATTGGTTTTGCCATACATTGGGATGAATCCGCCATGGGTAATCGTGACTTTGATTTGCATTTCCCTGATGATTAGTGACGTTTGGTACCTTTTCATATACCAAGAACATGGTACAGGAGTTAACACCTGGGAGTGATCATGACCTTCTCCCCTTCCCTGTGGGTACCTTTCCATCACCCATCCTCCTAGGCTCTGGTGGAGTCTTCATAGGATTCTTATTGCTTAAAGGGATTCTGTCTTTTCTTTTTTTCTTTCAAGATTAATTTCAAAAACAATAAAATCATTTAAAATATGATTACAATTACTAACAAGTTACAGCTAAGAATAATTTTACTAGGGAAATCACCCTGTGGAATACTACCAACTGGTAAAATTAAGTATGTAGAACTAACCTAAAAGCACACCACTCTAACCTGATGTACAACTATCGACCCACTTTGTTGTTGTTATGAATTGTAAATATAAGGATTTCTAGAATGCTTGGGTCAGAGGTTTCGTTTATTAAGAAAACAAGCTCAAAAAGAGGAGCTGAGAGATGCAGACAAAGGAATATATCAAAGCAAGACTGGACCACAATTAAATGCACCCAAATAAAGAACAGGGAAAAGGCTCTTTAAAGTAAGAAAAGGGTTTTTTCTCAAGTTAAAAAGTTAAAATCCACCTGAACAAAACATCAGCAAATTCTCCCAATTACTACTTATTCCATCATTAAGCCAAAATTTGAATCGTTCTATGGAATCATTTCCTGGTAATTTTTAAACACATCATTTATAATTTCTATTAACAAATTCACACATGAAAACATGACTATCCTATGCAAAGAATAGTAAAAGGGAAATAAATATCCTACAATGTTAAGACTGTCCATATAAAATTACAATTTAATCACTGCAGTGCTGGCTTAGGAACAGACCCTAGAATAATGGAAGAGACATGTATGAACCTAACAGCATTTCAAATACCAGGAAAAAGGTAATCAGTAAATGATTCTGGCATAACTGGCTCATTTTCTGGAAAACAGTGGATTCCAATTTAACACCACACACTTAATCTAAATAATAAAAGCTAACAACATCAAAACACGGTCTTTCTAAGCATTCTATCCACGGAAGAAAATTCAAATGGCCTGACATGACCTGTGAGTAGAGTGTAGTAAAGACCAACATCCAGTAAGTAAAACACTGTGACAGAGCACAAGTGGCCTCCAGTAGAGATGGAGCACGTTAAACCCAATCTGAAATGGCATAAAAAGAACTGCTGCCACTCATCACAAGTTCTAAAGGAAAAAAAAAAGTAGTTCCATTTTTGCCTATCAAAGTGGCCGAAACAGCAAGCTCATATACTGACAGTTTATTCCACATTTCTGAAACAAGAAGATGGTACTTTTGTGAACAGAAATTATTAAAATGAATATTGAGATAGTTTTCATTACTGTACTAAAAGGAACACTGGAAGCGTTATTGAAAAAGTTGAGGTTTAGCACCCGTACTGCAGTAATTAATAAGTTCTATGACTGTCAAGTCACTTTTGTCTAATTTAAAACTCTGGGTTACAGTCTGAGACCACATCAAACTCATCACTCTTTTCAGAAAGTTCAGAAAGAGTAAGAAAACATAAAGACATTAATTTAAGCAATGTTTTAGAGAAGTATACCTCCATGTGTGGCTATGGACCTGAACATCTCTTGAGGGCACTTATTAAAAATGCACACTGACTGGGGGCTTTCCTTGCAGTCCAGTGGTTGAGATCCTATGCTCCCAAGGCAGGGACCCCCAGTCAGGGAACTAGGATCCTGTGTATCACATGGCACAGCCAAAAAACTTAAAATGTTTTAAAACTGGAAATTGCCATAGTGCCTACTGCATCACAGTGCCTCAGGCAGGGCCCAGGGATCTGCACTTTAACAAATGCCCCTCATCATGGTTCCCACGAACCTCAGAATAAACATGTCAGAGGGGGACCAAACGCTGGCATTTTACACAGAATTCTTCTCCAAGTTCAATGTGTTCTGTTTTGGAGTTCTTTTCTAATTGCCCTTCTTGCCGTCTATCTTCTTCTGGATTCAATTAGGTTTCTGAATTTGTCTAATTCTAAATAGAGAAGCTTGATTCCATGTAGATGATCACTCAAAATAAGGTTAATAAGCGTGCCATCCCCTTCTACAGATTTAGACCTAAATTTTTCTTTCCCTTTGAGAGACAAACTGACACGTTTGGTCACAACAGATGGCTAGGTATAATTGCTTCTTTGAACTTTCATTTTATACTTGTATATATTCTATAAAATTCTTACCTTAATACTAGTTATACATAATTCATCTATCACCTTTGTAAAGTTTTCTTTCATAAAGGTCTTTAAACAATTATTTATCATCTAATCCTGTTTCCCTACAAAAATTTTCAACCTAGAAACAAATAGGCATCTATTTAACTCATCCTCTGGCAAAATCCTCAAAAACAACAACATAGGACTCTTTCTAAAAGATGGTCGGGGAGGGGGTGGTGTCATGGAGTAAGACATAGGTAAATTATTAAACCTCTAGTGAAGCAGCCCAGGCAACACTTTTTTAAAAAGGTTTCATCAGGTTTGAATATATAATATATTATTCTGTACAAATAGCGAGTGGGTGTGTGTGTGCGCGCGCTCAACTGTGTCCAACTCTTTGTGACCTCATGGACCCTAGCCCATGAGGTTCCTCTGTCCATGGGATTTTCCAGGCAAGAACACTGGAGTGGGTTGCCATGTCCTTCTCCATATAAATAAGGGTAAGTGGTTTTTAGAAAGCCTACAACAGCACAAAAGTCATTTCATAAACTAGAATAAAACTATGTGGTTCATATATTAAAATGATCATCTAAGCACACCCATGCCTTCTACCGTATTCCCGCCTTTAGAAAGGTCTAACTCATCCAGCAGCATCCAAGACCTCCAACAACAGCCAGCCAGCTCTGCTGCCCCAGCACATGTCGCCTGCCATGTCATCAGACCCGACAACCCTGCGTGACTGCAGAGTGAGAGACATGGTTGCCCAGAGATACACTGCACTACCTTCTTGCACATCAATTTACCAAATAAATGTTCCACACAACACAGGCTAAGTCTCCAACGATCTCTCATGGTGAGCACCTCTGTTTTGCGGCAGACAGTGGCCAAGGAAGACTAGCTAAAGAGCATAAAAGTCTACCTGGCTCGATCTAGCCCTGGGAATTAATGTTTAAGGATTGGCAGAAACTACAGCCAGTCTTGGCTTCTCAGCCCCAGACTGGCAGAGTGGGGTGGGATTTCATTCCTAATAAATCTTTTGAGAGACAACTGAAATAAAAACATGTTTTCTTACAACTCTTTGCTATGTACCAATCCCTTCCATTTCTCCCCAAGGAAGACTACATTCTGTCCCGGATGAGGTTGCTGTTGTTGTTTAGTCTCTAAGTTCTGTTTGACTCTTTTGTGACCCCCGTGGACTGCAGTCCACCAGGCTCCTCTGTCCATGTGACTTCCCAGGCAAGAACACTTGAGCAGGTTGCCATTACCTTCACCGGAGGATCTTTCCTGACCCAGAAGTGGAACCCCTGTCTCCTGAACTGGCAGACAGATTCAAGTGCGGGTTCCATCTGTTACTACAGGTACGACCTTGGGAACCATCACTTCTGAGGCATTTTCAGTTTTGTGCCATAAAACAGAGAAAGAGTTCAATTTTTCAGTCACAGGGGCAAATGGGACAAGTAACCAGAACTGTAACTTAAGGCACGTGTACCTGAGGACATCAAGTTCAAGGAAGCCCTTTGATAAACCATTAGGAGTGCAATGCCTGAGCAATGGTGTTTGTTTACCCTTTTTACAAACTGCTATAAATGACTATGTACGTACATGCATACACACAAAAACGTAGTTTATATAAATTCGAAAGGCAATCACACCATTCTAGGTGTTTCATAAATGCAATCTTTTTCCCTCCTTGTTTATCTTCTACCTCAGTAATACTTCATCCTTTCTTGCTTTTCTTATTGCACATAAAGTCACATATATGGTTGATACAAATATGAATGCTGATTACACAAAAGCATATGAGGGCTGGCTTTTTCTTAACTGATGATATCACCCATACTTCTCCACACACTGCTTTCCTCACTATCTTGTACAAATTCCTCCAGGTCGACAGGTAGAGCTCCAACTCTTTCTTTACAAAGCTACCTAACAGACCGTGATATAACATGCTCTGTTCATTCACTCTGCTACAGATGGACTTTTTGTTCATTTTGGTTTCCATTTTTTGCTACTTAGAACCATGTCACACTTCACTTTCTTGTTCATTAGGCCATACTATTGTTTTCCACTATGAGCTAAAATCCCAGCAGTGTTAACAGAACAAAAGGGTTTGCTCTAAGATCAGGAATAAGGCAAGGATGCCCACTTCAAGCACTGCTATTCAACACATACTGGACGTTTTACACAGAGCAATGAGACAAGAAAAAGAAACAAATGCCACCCAATTAGAAAGAAGTAGTAAAATTATCTCTGTTCACAGATTATATCATTTCATATGTAGAAAACCCTAAAGGTAATAATAAAAAACTGTTAGAATTAACAAACGAATTCAGAAAAGTAACAGGATACAAACTCAACACATAAAACTCGGCTGCATTTCTATATACATGAAAACACTTTTTAATACAAAAATAATTCCACTTACGTGAGCATCAAAACAGAAATACTTAGGAATTAACGAAGGAGGTGGAAAATTTGTATTGATCCAATAAAAACTACAGAACATTGTGAATGAAGTTAAAGGCATAAATAAATGGAAACACATCCCATGTTCACTAATTAAAAGGCTTAATATTGTGAAGATGTCAATACTACCATATATTCAATGTAATCACTATCAAAACCTCCAATGTCTTTTGTAGAAATAGAAAAATCCATCATAAAATTTACATGGATTCTCAAGGGGACCCAAATAGCCAAAGCAATCTTGAAAAGGAACAAAAGTGGAGCACTCGCACATCTTCATTACAAAACTTACTACAGTGCTACAGTAATCAGAACATACAGGCTAATGGAATAGAGTGCCCAGAAACAAATGTTTGCACACATGGTCAAATGACCTTGACAAGAGCAATCTTTCCAATAGCTAGTGGTGGGGAAACTGGATAGTCACATTGAAAACAAAAAAAGTGAGAGAAGTCAGACCTTCTCCGATACACCTGTGAGGCCACACTGAACAGGCAGGTCGCAGTCTGGGCAGAACGGACCCAGCGTGTAGCATCACACACACACAAAAGTCTATTCAAAATGGATCAAAAATCTAGACGTGAGACCTAAAACTATAAAACTCTGAGAGAACATGGGGCAAAATATTCATGAATTTGAACTTGGCAGTGATTTCTTGGATATCACAGGCAGCAAAAGTAGACTTTTCGAAAAGTTAAAAATTTTGCACATCACAAGGTATCAACAGAGTAAATAGGCAACTTACAAAATGGAGTATTTGTAAATCATACATCCACTACAGGATTAATATCCACAATACATAGAGAATTCATAAAACTCAACAACAACAAAAAATCAACAATAAAATTAAAAGATGGGCAGGGCTTTCCTGGTGGGTCAGTGGTAAAGAATACGCCTGCCAGTGCAAGGGACAGGGGTTAGATCCCTGATCCGTGAAGATCCCACATGCCGTGGAGCAACTGAGCCCGGGCACCACAACCACTGAGCCTGTGTTCTCCAGCCAGGGAGCTGCCAACTACCGATCCCAAGGGCTTCAACTGCTGAAGCCCACACGTCCTACAGCCAGTGGCTGGCAAGAGAAGAAGCCACTGAGACGAAAGGCTTGTGCACCGCAACTAGAGAAATGCCCACGCAGCAATGAAGACCCAGCACAGCCAAGAATAAATAATTTTTTTAAAAAAATACTGATTTTTAAAAAGAATGGGCAAAGGACTTGAATTAATATTTCTCCAAAGATACAAATGGAGTATCCATTTCCCAACAGCAATGTATTTAAGAGTACCCTTTTCTCTTCCAGCAAGATGTTTGTTGTTTTTCAGTTGTTAACTTGTGTCCAACTCTCTGTGACCCCGTGGACTGCAGCACACCAGGCTCCTCTGCCCTCCACTATCTCCCAGAGTTTGCTCAAACTCACGTCCATTGAAGCAATGATGTTATCTAACATCTCATCTTCTACTGCCCCCTTCTCCTCCTGCCCTCAATCTTTCCCAGCATCAGGGTCTTTTTTTTCTAATGAGTCGGCTCTCATCAGGGGCCCAAAGTATTGGAGCTTCAGCATCAGTCCTCCCAGTGAATATTTAGGGTTGATTTCCTTTTGGATTGAATGGTTTGATCTCCCAGCTGTCCAAGAGACTCTCAAGAGTCTATTCTAGCATCATAATTCAAAAGCATCAATTCTTTGGTTCTCAGCCTTCTTTATGGTCCAAGGCTCACATCCACACATGACTTCTGGAAAAACCATAGCTCTGAACAGACAGAACTTGCAAAGTGATGTTGCTTCTTGACCCACATACAAGTTTCTCAGGAGACCGGTCAGGTGGTCTGGCATTCCCATCTCTTTAAGAATCTTCCATAGTCTGTTATGACCCACACAGTCAGAGGCTTTAGTGTAGTCAATGAAACAGATATTTCTCTGGAACTCCTTTGTTTTCTCCATGAGCCAAAGAAAGTCAGCAATTTGATCTCTGGTTCCTCTGCCTTTCCTAAATCCAGCTTGTACATCTCAAGTTCCTAGTTCACGTACTGCTGAAGTCCAGCTTGATGGATTTTGAGTGTAACTCTGCTAGCTTGTGAAATGAGCGCAAATATACAGTAGCTGGAACATTCTTTGGTACTGCCCTTCTCTGGGATTGGAAAGAAAACTGATCTTTTCCAGTCCGGTGGCCACTGCTGAGTTTTCCAAATTTGTATACTGAGTGCCGCATTTTAACAGCATTATCTTTTAGGATTTTAAATAGCTCACCTGGAATTCCACCACCTCCACTAGCTTTGTTTGCAGTAATGCCTCCTAAGGCCCACCTTCAAACTCTGGCTCTAGGTGAGTGACCACACCACTGTAGTTATCTGGGGCACTAAGATCTTTTTTGTATAGTTTTTCTGTGTATACTTGCCACTTCTTAATGTCTTCTACTTCTGTCAGGTCCTTACCGTTTCTGTCCTTTATCATGCCCATTCCTGCATGAAATGTTTCCTTGATCTCTAGCCTTTCCCATTCTATTGTTTTCCTCCATTTTTTTTGCACTGATCATTTAAGGCCTTCTTAGCTCTCCTTGCTATTTTCTGTCCATATAATTTCTGCCAGTCAGAATGGCATCTTTTCAAGTATTTCCTGGCCATTTATACCTGTTCTTCTGTGACTTACTTCTTCATGCCCCATGCCCACTGTTCCAATGGGATACTGACTCTTTATAGTCACCTAGTTTGCCAATATTTTGTTCTTAAATTTCTTGTATATCCACTGATTTAATGATATCTTTTGTTACATGACTTTTTTAAACTTCTATGATCTAATGTTTGTCTTTTACATGTTAGAACAGGGGCCAGCAAACTATAGTCTGCCACTTGCTACCATAAAGAAATACAAAGTTTTATTGAAACACAGCCTTGCCCAAGATCATGTTACTACAACAGACAGTGTCTGGCACTTTACCAAAAAAAAAAAAAAAAAAGTCACCAATGGGTGAAAATGTCAAGAAAATGGAGTGCCTGGTATGTCTCCTTTCCTGTCCATCTCCAGAAGAATTTAAGCTCCAAAGGATTTTTATTTGTTTTATTCATTGACACACTGCATAAAAAAGTATCTGGCAAATAGTACCTATTAAACTTTCAGAATGAATGCAAGGTCCTTGAGCTTTCATATTCTTATTTAGAAAGGTAACCAAATATTATGATTTTTTAATAGTATTGCAATAAAAGAAAAATCCCAGAATTCCCTGGCAGTCCAGAGATTGAGACTCCACGCTTTCACCATGCTGGGGGGGAACTCGTCGGAGAACCGGGATCCTGCATGTCATGCAGCATGGCCAAAAAAAAAAAATTTATTATTTTAAAGAGGAAAAATTCTTTTTATTAGCAATGTGTAACTTTATTAAGCTTCACTGTTAAAAAGAAAATCAATGAGAATCAGTATACCACAGTTTTATAGCTGAGAAGTATCCCAGTGTAAGGTCATTCCATATGGGAAACATTTGGGGTTCAATTTGATGTCCAAAAAAAAAAAAAAATCAATAAATTGTTTTAAAGATTATATACAGGCATCAACACAGAGCACTCAAAACACTTACTGCTTATAAATTATTCTTTAATTAACAAATCTGATCAAGGTGTCTAAGCATTTTCACCTTAAAAAAATCTGATGAGGAGGGGGAACACTTCCCACTGAACTTGATAACCAGCAACACATACAGCTTTAGGTTCTGGACAATAAACACAAGACAGCAGGCTCATTTTAGAACTCAAACCGTAGGAGACGCATGTCATCTGGGGTGCTTTTTCCTTTAGTTATTTTATTTCCAAGCATAACTTTACACTGCATTGTGAGACTACTGTGTGTTTTACTCAACTTAGTAAAGCAAAAAAAAAAAAAATTAAGCCCCAAATATACTGCATAATCCTTTCAACCTTTGTCTTTATGTCAAAGTCTTAACAGAAAAAAATTCTCATAACCCTTGTAACATCACAGCCTAACTTCTCTTACCCCACAAAATAAACACTGTCCTTTTAAACTATTAAATTACACTGAACAGCATCTATGTTTCATTGCTATGGTCAATGAAGATGGGTTAATGCTCTCACCAAATCCTTGAGTCTAAGTACAGTTTTCCTTCTACTTTCTTAGACACTTTGGAAAACATGCATAACCCCGAGTAACATGCAGTAATACTCTTCTTGCACTTTCAAGGCTGACAAATTTTAAAAGCTTTTTTAACCCTATACCATCTATACATTTCTGCTGATAGTGAACAGTGTGACATCAGGAAAAAAGATACCTGGGTATCTTATACCTAAGAAGACTATGTCTGATAAAAGCAGAAACTCCCCTTACTAAATAAATCTATCTATAATAACCTACCACTAAGAAAAAGGTGAGATCATAAAAAAGAAAGAACAGAAAACAGACAAGGAATAACAAAGAAAGAAAGAGAAGAAAAATCTATCTCTAGGTTCTGAGTGACTGGGGCTGGGGGGAAGAAAAGTACTAAAAAAAGACTCTCATGATACCATATATATCCAGAAAAGTGTGTGTGTACAGGGTGATTACAGTTCTAAGAAGCTGGAATTTAAACTAAGACTGAGGCAGCAGCACACAGATGAAAGGAGGCCCCTTTAACATTTGCTCCTGGAGGCCAGCAATGCTCAGCAGTTGGCTGGAGACTAAGCTGGCCCATCCTGTGGAGCTACAACAAAGGGACGAAACAAACTCGAGTCCCCAGGGCCCCCCTCCCGACAACGCGTGAAACAACTTGATAAATGATGGCTCTGTCGGAACGGGGAGATGGAGACGTCTGGGAGCAGAGGGGGATGTACCTCATTTAGGAGGCCGAGGGGGAGGGGAGCCGGAAGGGAGGCAGAGTGGCAGAGAGAAGCAAGACCACCTTATCACACAAATAATCCACCAGAGAACCTGGAAGCAAACACGCACAGCCCACCCAATGCCCAGGAACTGAAGTCCTCAGAGTACACCAAGAGATCGCACAAGGCACCAGGATTCTAAGGGCAAAGTTCTCACCCTCTGTGGCCCATTTTCCAGCCTCAAGGCCAAGCTTAAAAAAGCACCCTACTCCAGTTACTTCATTCATTTGGGGATGACCTGAAATATAAACTCCACCCCGGAAATATAAACCCCACCCCCACCCAGCCTGTCCCTAAAGGCTGCTGATTGGGAACTAAAAAACAGAACACAGAGCTCAAAGTTCAGCTCAAGCCAAGGAAACTAATTAATTACCCTAAAACAAAACCAGGGGGAGCTCACAAGGGGATCTAACACTGAAACCCTCCTCCTTCCCTTCCTCTAGAGTGCGTGCAAGACTATTAATTCAAATTCTCCTGCCTGCTGACTGCCCTGTGGGGAGAAAACTCGGTCAGCCTGAGAAGCAAGCATAGGAGGTACCTCCACCTGAGAGAAGAGCTGAGGAATTAGCAGTGGTTCAAACATGGGCTTTCAAAATCAGTTACCCAAAGAGTAATTAACTCACTCAAAAGGAACACAGCCTAAGCATCTGATGAAAGGCAATCAAGCACATTTACAAAGATACAACTCAAAACCGGGGACAAACAGGAAGCCCATAAAGAATCTTACTGACTAGAATCTTTTCAAGTCTCTCCAATGTGTTGTGATGAACCAGAAACAGGCAGTATGAAATACTGCAAGCTGCATCACTGAATACAAACTCCACCTAAAGCTTATCAAACAGCTTTGACTGTAAGTAAGCATAATTAAAAGTAACTGCCAACTGCATTCCAAGACAGTGAAATTAGGGGATTTATCTTTGCTGATGGCCCAGTACCTTCAGGAATTACTGATAAATCATATACAATGGCCCCAAATCTAATTTATTACCATGTATTTCAGAACATCTGACATACAAGTTCATGGTCAGAGAGACACTGTATAGTCTAGGGGACAGGACAACCAGAGAAAATAACCATTTCAGCAGGTTAAGCTGGGGGGGTCCTGCTCCCAATAGTTTCATTTTTCTTGGGGTCTTGTAGAAGGCAATCCAGGCAACAGATAGTGAATCTAACCCAGGCTAAATGTATTTATGATCCATCCAGAATTTCCACTGCATGAAACAAAAACTTGTTCAGCAACCAATCTCACTTGTTAATTCCCCAGAAAACTGCATTTTTAGGTTCTGTACAGCTCAAAAGGGGCTCCAGGCTGTCTAAACGTAGAGAAGAGAGAAGAGGCACTGCACCGTCAATCTCACTGTGAGACAAGTTGCAGCCAATAACCCACCAAGCACGACCCTATCTCCCAATTCTACCTCACCTTGCAATCTTGCTGCCAATGTAAATAAGAGCATTCCAATGTGTGGGCTGTCTACCTTCATCACATAATTTAAAAAGGTTTATGGGTCAACTGGTCTGTGATACATAAGAGATTATAAGCTGGTAGCATGAAGAAATATTTGTTTGGTCAACAGTTTTATTGTTTTGTTTAATTTTTTTAAAAAGTTGCATGACTTTTTAAAAAGTCGGTATCTCTCACCTCTTGAACAGTCAGAAGCTCTAACGCTGCCCCCATGGTTCTCTGTGACAAGATGCAGCTGCAGCTGATTCAGCTACAGAGGAGATGTGCACCCTCCAGCTCACCAGCTGGAACTTAGCCTTCCCCTCACTCCATCAGCAAGTCGCCCACCTGGCTCTGCGGGAATCCCAGCCGTCACATGCCGCTTGGCAACCTCAGAAAGCAGCAACCCAGGCTGCAGGACGACAGGCCCACTCAGTGCCCCTCTCCAAGGTGAGCAGCAGGCCTAGGGATGCTAGCCACTCTCCTCTTCAGCTCACCCCACCCAAAAGAACCAATTTCCACGTCCTTTGAGGATACACAAAATGTGGTGGATCCAAAAACCAGAACACGCCTTGGCAACAAGGGGTGAAGTACTCACACCTGTGTCGCACAGAGGCCCCTAAGTAAAAGAAGCCAGTCACAAAAGGCCACATTTTGTACTATTCCATTTACCAGAAATGTCTAGAACTGGCAAGGAGATCAGAAGTATCTGGAGGACGGAGTGGGAGAAAGGAGTAGAGGGTGAATGTCCAGAGCCGGAAGTTTCTGTTAGAGGTAGTGCAAAATGTTCTAGCATTGATTGTGGTAATGGCTGCACAGCTCTCTAGATACACTAAAACCAATAAATTGCATATTTTAAATGGGCAAATTGTGTGGTTTGTGAATATCTCAATGAACTGTTACCAGAAAGTAAGTCAGTCTTTGAAAAGAATACCAGAAGTGTACTCTGGATTTTTGGGGTGTGATTGTGGTTATGGTTGTTTTTCATTTTAAAGTAATGCTCCAATGATTCAAAATGGAAAAACCTTTTTTCAGTATACTGAATTCAGATTGAATAGCCGTGTATAAAAGCAAAGTACTGATGGCAGTTACTCAGCATCTATATACAAATCATTTTACACTGAGGCTCAAGTAAGACTGGACCTCCCTGAGAAATTAACAGATTCGAGCAGACTAGGACGTTGTGGATGACCTAGACCATCAACTCACCAAGAACAGGAAACGTCTGTGTAATAATCTCAGTGTCAGGCGCCATGCCTGATGCTTCACACGTGCACTAGTTGTAACCCTTCCAACAACACTGCAAGATGGGTGTCACTATCTTCATCTGAAACAGCCAAAACCAAACAGCCTCAAGACCGGGAGAGAACAGTTCAACTCAGTAATCGAAGCTTCAGCTTCCTGATCCATGAAAGAAATAACGATGTTCCCTAAATCAGAGAAGTTTTAAGAGCTCGATGAACAAGGTGTATTAAGAACCCAGCATTATTTGCAGCAACATTGAAGGACCTAGACATAATCATACTAAGTGAAGTAAGCCAGAAAGAGAAAGAAAAATACCATACGGCATCACTTGTATGTGGAATCTAAAATATGGTTAAGAGTGAACTAAGAAACAGAAACAGGCTCAAAGACCTAGAGAAAAGACCTGCGGTTGCCAAGGGAGGGGTGTGGGGGAAGGCAGGGATTGGGAGTTTGGGATTCCCAGGTGCAAACTATCATATATAGAATGGATATACAACAAGGCCCTACTGTACAGGGACTAGCCTGTAACAGTCAACTGAATAATATTTAATATCCTGTAGTAAACCATAACGGAAAAAATGAGAAAGAATGTATATTTAACGGACACAGTAAATAGTCACTTATATATTGTTTCTTTTACCCCCGCTTCAGTGAAAACAGACAAACCCTTTTGGTAGAAAGCTATCAAATGATGGGGGTTACGATCCTATTTAAAGATCATCACTACTGTCATTTTCGTCAGGGCTTTCTGAGCAACAAACTAGGAACACAGCATTCACAGACGTTGCTGTGTTGGCCAAACAAAACAACAGTTGATCTGCCATACATTTAGTAATGTATGTCACCGTAACTGTGCTAAGTAAGAAACATAAATGGTGGCAGTGATCGTCCGTAATTACTATGACTTATATAGGAAGAGCAGTTGTGTTCAGTAACTGCCATCTTCTGAAAGCCAGAGACACTGCAGCCACACCCACAGAGACAATAAAGCTTGCTGTGGTCCTCCTCTCTGCACAGCCTGACTGGAGCTTAGGGCAGAACCCTACTTTCCCCATCATTACAATCTGCCGCACAGCCCCACTGGGAGAGAGCTGGCAGGAGAGGAGAGGGAATCAATCACTGCCTGAGAGACAGGGGCACTGGGTGCAGCGTGCTGGGGGTCGAGGGGAGGGGGCAGAGCGTGAAGAAGGGGGCGAGGACCTCTCGGAGAGCTGGGGGCAACGAAACAGCAACAGATGGAATGATGGCCACAGGACCCACGGACAGGGTCACGGACAGGGCACAGAAAGGTAGGAGCGCACCGGCAGAATCCGTGCCCAGAAACCCACGTTCATGTTCGCCGTTTTGCTAGAACAGATAACGTGTATTTATCACAAGGTGAACCCTACTGTAAGTCTGACCAGTTTAACAGGACTGATCTATGAAAGAGATACTGCAGCTAAAATGGCCAAAAAAAAAAAAAAAAGCAGAGTTGCCCAATAGCTAGCAGTCTGACATGATCTGAAGAGCCAGAAACAATCTTGTAAAAAGCTAACTTGGGCTTCGCTGGTGAAGAACCTGCCTGCCAGCGCAGGAGACACGGGTTATATCCCTGATCCGGGAAGATCCCACAGGCCACGGAGCAACTGAGCCCTCTCGCCATAGCTATTGAGCCTGTGCTCTGGAGCCCAGGAGCCGCAACTTCTGAAACTCTTGAAATGAGAAGCCCCCACTCTCTGCAACTAAAGAAAGAAAGAAAAAAAAAGCCTTGTATCAACGAAGACCCAGCAAAGACAAAAATAAATTTAAAAAAGAAAGCTAGTTGTTTTAGAAAGCTGGAACAAGAGTCCCCACCCCCAAGCCTACACATGGAACCACTAAAGTTAGGGCAGAGACATAACATAAGGTGCTCAGGAGAGGAGATTCACCATGTGCTGCCATGCAGGAGGCCTAAGAATGCAGTCACTGGGACCAGATAAAAGTATGTCCCCCCACTAGGCTGGGGGAAGAGGGAAGAATGCATACTGTAGGGTTCTAATGCTCCCCCGACTGCGTGGGCCTGGTACGTGTGTTGCACGGGGCAGCTATCACACTAAGGGGCAAGAGGAACTCTCAGGGAAATGCCATCATTGATATTTTGTCTGGGGTGCTGGTTACACAGGTGTATACAACTGTTGAAATGCAACTGCATACTTAATAAAGTTGATTAATATTTTTTCTTCAGATTGAGAAGTTAAATATATTCTATGTAGATTTCCTCTCAAAATAAGTAAATTCAAAGTTTAGGCTATAAATTCATAAACAGTGGTACAGTGGTAAACTTTCCAATATAAAGAAATCCTGGCTACCCAGAAGTTCTGCTTCCAAGGAAACTGCAGGAAGCCACAGTTTACCTTTTGCCCTAAACAGAGACTGTAGCAAAGACACTGTGATTTCTTAACATTTTTTCCCTCACTTTTTGCAAAATTTGACGAGTGAATTAATCTATGATACTTTCACTAACTACAAGTTATTAAGTTGCTACAAAAAATATTCCTTAAAACTAAAAGTAATTATTGCTTCTCCAAGAAGCAAGTACTTCCAGAAAACTTCCAATTTTATAAAGTGAAACAATTACCAAGAGGTAACCTAATAGTAACCAATGGTTGTGGCTGGCCAGTATTTAAATTTATCTAAATGTGCTATTTGAATTCATACCACAGAAACTTGCTGACTTTATGTAAGAAAGCCCATCAGAAATTAAGTCTCTTTCTCAAGAAAAAGGATGGGCTAAACACTCACCAAACCTACATGATGAAGCAATTTTAAATTCTTAAAAGAAGTTCCTCTGTTGTGAAAGAACACACCTGACAGCTTCAATATGACATTATCTATCAAGAGACTTTAAAGACTAGCCCTCTAATCACAACTGTGCACATTTGATATCACTGGTACTTTATTACTTAAAAAAAAAAAAGGCAAAGCACTGTAACAATCTAAGGGTCCAAACTGGAGAAGTAATTAGACAGACAGTATCTATCCATCCATTCACTGCGTGACTGAGATCTGAATCCAGGCAGTTTAGAGCCCAAGCCCTTAACTAACATCCTCCATTGCCCCACCCACTCTATCACTCAGGGCATTACTGAGGGGAAGATATTTATCAATATTTGACAGCCAAGTAAACCAACACAAAAATCAGTAAGAAATAATAAAAGTCTAGAAAAAGAAAACAATTAAAAATATATATACTGCATTTTCTTGACTCACAAAGTCAAGCAATTCTAAATTCAGTATTAGTAATCATTTTGAAAAGCACTAAATGAATATAAAATCACTACTCCTTTCTTTGTGTCTCTAACTTTCCTTTGATCCTAAATATATCCTTAGCTGCCTAGGTTCAAATGAAATTCATCACTATTAAAGGGGCTGTGTTCATAGGTATTTCAGTAAACAGGGCACTCAACTCCCTTAGCACTAACTGCTGGCTTCATAAGTTCACCATTTCAGCCTCTCCAACACAGATGGGAATGATCTGGAAATAGTAAAAACTATCCTAAAACGTTTCTTCCAAGACATCATCAGTATACGAGCAAACCTTGGCCTCAGGAGGCAATGATCAAGCCTCAAATCTCCAGTGAACAAAATTTAAATGGAAGAAGGAAGCTGGTTCTCAGTGGATGTTACAGATGGATGGATGATTGAGTGATAGATTAAAAGCTTCAAATTATTTACAGAATAAACCAAGCATAGAGATAAAATTAATTTGCTGAAGTCAGCATTTTTCATCTCCAAATTCAGACTAACTTATAACACAACCATCATCTTAAGAAGAGGTACTACCAGGCATGTTCCTCCTCACCAACAAGGCAGGCTTAGAGCAAAGGTGGGATGACTGCTGGTCCAGTGTGGCCTGGACTGATACCTCCTTGTCTTCTGCTCTTTGCGGAGGACGTTTCAACGGTAGAATGCAGGGTAACATAAATGAACTGTATATAATACAACAGCATGCACATACGATTTTATTGAAAACAAAGTTGACTATTATCATCTTATATTAAGAAATATCCACAAACACAGACAGAAGAATTCTTCAATACTGCAAAAATGGCTTGTAAAAGAGGATCTATTGAATGGTGCAGGAGCCGTGTGCTTCATACTGAAGGGCTGAACAATCTAATGAGTCAGAATAAAGTACAAGTTTCTTTTCCCATTGAAATAACTATTAACCTTATATATATAAATTAATACCATATACTACAAGGTCCTATATATAGCATAGAGAACTATATTCAATATCCTATGATAAGTTACAATGGAAAAAAATATTTTTAAATTATGTATAACTGAATCACTGCTGTACAGCACAAACACAACACTGTAAATCAACTATATTTCAATTTAAAATTTTAAATACAAAAAGATTTATACCAGGCAATGTAGAGACCTATTCTGAAATCCTGAGTGGTCACATTACCTTATTCAAGTCACTTTATTAGTGCTGCTTTCTGGTGGTATCACTAAAGTTACCCTAATCCACTATATTACACCTCTGCTACTGATTTGAGGTCAACACAAATTATATATAAAATAAAAAGGTCAAAAGACTTTGAGATAATCACAACTGAATACAGTATATCATTTCCAGACTGTATCACATAAAATGGCTAATTTATCAAGAATAGTGAAATATACTCTCCCATTCAGCTAAGATCTATCATGATTTGTTAATCTCACTAGCAAGCCAAACAGTTCTAATAAATGCACTCTGCCTATCCATAACAAAATATTATTACAGTAAAAACCTCTTTGTATGTCTAGTGGTTAGCACACAAATGCTATATCATCAGAACTTTCTGGAATGCAAAATCCTAGACTTCCAGATTTTCACTGTACTTTGATGTACTATACTATCAGTCACATTGTTTCCAAGAGTTCCAGATGCATTTGGCCACTACATTATCTCATCTCAACTTCAGACCGATGGTTCACATGCTGCGTACAAAGTCACTCAGTCGTGTCTAGCAGCTCTTTGCAACCCTATGAACTGTAGCCCATCAGGCTCCCCTGTCCATGGCATTCTCCACGCAAGAACACTGGAGTGGGTTGCCATGCCCTGCTCCAGGGAATCTTCTCAATCCAGGGATCGAACTTGGGTCTCTTAAGTCTCCTGCACTGGCAGGTGGGTTCCTTACTGCTAACGCCACCTGGGAAGCCCCAGATAGCTCACACGTGGCACTAAAAGGTGATATTAACACTACTTTGGGCAAGCATGTTTCGGAGAAGACGGTCTCTCTTTCCCACTATAATGTACAACATTTGTTTCCCTTCTCTCTGGTTTATAGCAAAAGGGGAGATTTCAGATACTGGACAATAGTTTTGTACCCTGTATCTTTTTATATGGAATTATTTCTATTGGGGAATTACAATTTTATCTTGAATACCATGAGTTTTACAACACAATGAAATAACTGGAAGAGACCTAGGGCTTAGTGGAATAGGCACTGAAAAGCACTACTCTGGAATCATTTAGAAAACGGTATCTGTCTATGGGTATTTCTCTAGAGGAAGGATATAAAATATGAAGGAAATTACAAGCCCTGTCATACAGCCTGCACTCCAGTGAACTATACCCAAAATGTCAGTCATGTCCCAATTTACATATGGATTAGTCTATAAGTTTCAAAATGTATACATTATTTGAAATGTATAACAGGAAAGCCATTCACCTAATAAGCAGCAGCATATTCAATGAAAACACTGGGCCAAAAAGGCAGGGCAGACTACTGAACCTTCTACGAAGGGAAGAAAAAGAACACTGAAGTCAGAGACTCGGCCGAAATGCCAAGTGCCTGTCAATAGGCACATTTCACTGTCAAGAAGAAAATCGTTTCATCTATCAATTCATGTATTCAAACACTTAAGGGCCCACTGCTACACACTGAAAGGCACCAATACAAATGGCTTCTAAGTGAACTGAGTCACCACCATACTTTTCCACCATCTAAATAAGAGACAATTCAGTAAGAAGTATTTTAAGAGTTGTGTATAGGCAACTCTCAACTTGCACAACCACACTTCAGGAATTCATCACTGGTTACAGATTCCTCACACATGTAAGCCCCCAAAAGAAAGACCGCCAAGAGGGGCTAAGGTGAATGATGGAGAGACCTGGCCCCGAGGAGCTCTGACCCACTCCAACTCCTTACCCCAACAAGTTTTCCCCCATCCTAGAGAGGGAGCAAAAAAAAAAAAAAAAAATCTGCATCTGCTCAAACTGACCTTTCAGGTACATTCTTTACCAACTAAGGTAATTCACCTCAGTAACAATACTCACAATACACCTCAAAACTTGGTCATCTGAGATCCTGTCTTCCAGAGACTTGGACTGATTCTAGACTCTGTCTTCCAAGTAAATGTATGTGAAACTTGGACTAGCTTTAAACTGCACATCTAGCTTTCAGAACATCTGGAGAGGAGAGTCCATCCAAAATGTCAGACTGAATACCAAATGGAAAACTGGACCGAAGGCCCTGCAACAGAGACGGTCCTCTGAGACCAAACACCCACTTTCCTGCTGCTCAGACCAGAGTCTCCAAACAGTATATGTGTTTGATGAGTGAGGAGGCAGGAGAGCAAGCCAAGCAATGGTCCGACAGTGAGTGTGACCGAACAGGTCACCTAACGCCAAGACAGAACAGTGCATTAAGGATCCAATTAGAACAGTTAAAAGCGAAGTCTAGGCATCACTTGAGGTCTTGACCAGTAAGTGCCTGGAAAAGGGAACCTTGCAAGGAAGAAGCACCCCTCCAGCACTGTGAGGACACAGCTTGTTCCTGTTTTCCCCACACTCCAGCTTTCAAGGTCAGAACTACGAACTTGCTTTCTCTGTTCTCCCACAAGAATAACTTCTTGATTCTGATCCCTTTATAGGAGGTTCACAATCATCACAGGTCTCCCTCATCTAAAACTAGCCTATGGGCTCTGCGGAGGATGTCTTTCCACCAAGGTCAAGGAAAGGTCTGTGTGTCCCAAGAGCAGCAGTGGGGCTGAGCCCAGACTCTCTCCACCTCAGAGCAGTTTTAAAGAGTGTTTCCTGAAGAAAACTGTAACAACGGCTAATCAAAAAAGTCTGACTGCAGCCCATCTTGGGGGACAGAGTGCAGACACACAAATACACCGCAGTACCCGCCCCATCAGGAGGGAGGTAGCTGTGAGCCCCCAGATAAAGGCAGCACACCCCTAACGGAAATGGCAAGCCACGTGCAAGCTTCTTGAGTGACTTCAAGAGCTCTGAAGGATATAGCAGACTTCCAGATACAACCATCCCAACCTCAGAAGTCCTCATTTGTGATTGGCTGAGCCTCCAGAAAAAAGGGCTCACCAGCTGACCCCACGGCACAGGGCAGGGGGCGGTGGGCAGAGTGTCCTTCAATCTTCCATCAGTTAGATCTGCTGAAGACGGCAGGGGGGCAGGGGGCGGATCTGAAAGAGTCCTCGTATCCCTCCCCCAAAGTGAAAAACCAGCAAGTGATACTGCTGCGCTGGGAGCCAAAGGCTCTGCAGCCCTAAGAACGGGACCCACGCCAAAGCCCAAGCCTGCTTTAGGCACACACAGCACAGAAGTAGCTGCAGGGTGCAGGGTAGGGCAGGGAATGAAAACGCAAAGCAAAGTCAGAAACAGAAAATGAAGTGTAGCTCTAAGAAAACAACCGGCGTTGGTTGCACTACTGAGTCTCAACGGCAAGGATTCCTATGGCCTTACTTTGGGGAGCCAGACTAGACACAAAGACCTTACCCTTTCCCAAGAGTAATTTATTGTCATTTATTGTAACTCCTAGTTACAATAAATAAGAACACCGAAACTGCAGCCACAGCTATTGATCACCATTCATTCAACATGCAAAAGAAATGAGGTAAGCTATTAGAATATCAGCCATGACAAACAAAAACATCACTTACTGATTTCTACAGCAGTGCTGAGTATTAACAAAGAAACTGTTCATTATATATGACTTTAAAAAGAAATGAAACTATATAATATGTTATAATGGGCCTCCCACGTGGCTCAGTGGTAAAGAATCCACTTGCCAATGCAGGAGACACTGGAGACCTGGGTTTGATTCCCAGATCGGGAAGATTCCCTGGAGTAGAAGATGGTAACCACTCCAGTATTCTTGCCTAGAGAATCCCATGGACAGAGGAGCCTGGTGGGCTGTAGTCCGTGGGGTCACAAAGAGCCAGACACGACTGAGCACACACACATAAAACAATGTGTGTTTTAAACATATTTTAAAAGTATTCAATATATGTCTGCATGATATAAATAGACCTACACTGGCTCAAAATAATTATAAATAATCATTATACTTTTTTGCCCATTTCAATCCTGTCTCTGCACTAGACATTTCCAGATCTATCTAACCTGACAATTACTTTCAGCAAAACCCAGCTTTTACATCACACATCCACTACATTATGTTCATCTGCTGAGGGAAGGCCCAGATGGTCTTTCACACTGGACTGGACAGCAGGAAGTGATGGACTCGCTCCAAAGAGCAAAGCCTCCGCCTGCAGCCTTCTGTTAACCCTCCCTGTCTCATCCGCCCTGTTACCAGTTTCTGTATGAACCCTCTGCGCAAGTAAGCAAGCTCTGTCCTCCAAGTGTCTCTTCCCATAAAGCAGGGAGAAATAGCGAAATAACACTAAATTAATTCTCAAATAAAGCAATGCTCTTACATTAGTCTCCTAGTCCAAAAACATTACACTGTGCTTGGTGTTAAAAGCTATAGCAGGTACTCACAGTACACAGCCCCTGTTGACAAAGAACTAATAGAACTTTTAGAGTCCAATTGATAAAACAGAACTCATAAATATGCAACAGAGAGAAAATTATAAAGTATTTTTAACTGCTAGGCTTGGCTCTCATTTTCAACCCCAACCGAACCCACCACCTTACTGCACAACTCTGGGCAAAGTCCTCATCTGTAAAACGGGAGTTAAATCTAGATGCTCTTACCTTCCAGAGTTCTAGAAACAACCAATCAGGCAAGGAAAGATAGATGCGGGCTTCTAGAATGAGTTACAAGTTTACCTATGAGCAGACAACAACTGAGACTAAATACCAAGTGAATATGGCAAGGGAAAAAAATCTCCAGTCTTACTATACAAGCAAACCAATCTGAAAGCAGATGCAAAGAAGAGTGTACTCTCCTTCCTTCCATCACAGAAATGCTGCACGAGGGTTACTGCATCCACAAATCTACTGTCAGGAGAGGAGAGGAACCTGTGTGTGCAGCAGCTGTATCAGGCACAGTTACGAAAACAAATATGCATTAGGCACAGTCTCTGATCCGAGGAAGTTTATTTCATTTCATTCATTCAGTCAGTCAGTAAATATTTACTAAGCACCTACACAGACATAGGAACATGTTCCAAGCATTAGGGACTCAAGAGTAAATAGGACAGACAAGATGCCTGCTCAAAAAACTGGCAGTCCTGAGTGTATACAAACTAAACAAAAAAACGCCAACTGCAGAAAAAGAAAACTGAAAAGAGCAGTATGACAGAGAGCGGTAGTCAGGAAGAGGCAGGGCTGCTCTAAACTGGCTGACTGAACAAAAGCGTGTGTTACGGGAATCTGCTGCATCATTCTCTCCACAACACTCCCTCGAAATTTTTACAAGCCATAGACGGACAGGATAATCACTGCAGGTTTCACATGTGAGATGACATATGAGCTAAGTTTTGAAAACCAGCACAAGGCATGTCTCCCTATGCCCTCCAGAGAGAGGCAACTGCTGGGGCAGAGGCCTCAAGGAGCTGGGATCCTTCATGAGAAAAAAGGGCTCATGTGCCCACACGAAGAGCCAGGGAGAGAAAGGAAAAGGCTAGGAGTGGAAGCAGAGCCTGTGGGGACCCTATTACACAATGGTAAGGAATTCAGAGTTTACTCTAAACCCAAGAAACAGCCATTGGAGGGTTTTAAGCAGGAATGAAAACATAGGAATATACTTGTTTTTGTTTCTAATTACAAAGCAATACAAGTTAGGTGCTAAATGATTCCAAACACATTTATGTTTAGTAATGGGATGAAATTACCTCCCTAATCACTTTAGTTCCTAATTTCAAGCACATCAATGTAAGGATATTTAGTTCAGTACCTGAGCAGGTAGCTCAGAAGCATATCGGGTGAGAAAGAATCAGTGAGAAATTAAATTCTGTTACAGATGTCCAAGGGCTTCCCTGGTGGCTCAGCTGGTAAAGAATCCACCTGCAATGTGGAAGACCTGGGTTCAATCCCTGGGTTAGGAAGATCCCCTGGAGAAGGGAAGGGCCTGGAGAATTCCACGGACTGTATAGTCCATGGGGTCACAGAGAGTTGGACATGACTGAGCAACTTTCACAGACATCCATAAAAACTCTGAGCAAACAGATTGTGGGCTAGAATTTCAGACTCATGTAAAGCAGAAAAATACTCTGGCTACTGGGCCAGCAGCCACATAAATAAAGGGAAAAGGTCAGATGAATGATTTCCCCCCATTACTGACAGAAAAGAATGAGGACCCCAGATGTCACGTCCATGCTCCTGACTTCTCATCCAGTTTCTTTCTAGAGCACCACATAAAAAGAATTTAGAATCCACAGAGACATTTAAAAAAAAAAAACTCCACAAAGACAGAAGCAGATTAGTGATGGCCAGAGCTGGGGCAGGGAATGGAGAGTTGTCTTAAGGGTGTGGGGTCTCCTTGTGGGGTGATGGATATATCCGGGAACTACAAAGAGATAGCAGTTGCACAACATACTGAATTTACTAAATGCCACAAAATTGTACACTTTAAAGTGGTTGATGGTTAACTTTATGTTATGTGGGTTTTACCTCGAATCTTTAAAAATGAAGTCGAAAAGAATGAAAAATAAGAGCAGCTGATGGTGAGAGTATGTAAGTCACTGGGAGAAGTTTTAGAGATCCAGGTTCTAATCAAAACTCAAGATAAACTGAACGCAGACCGTTCTTAAGCTCAGCAGTATTGACATTTTGGCCCAGAGAACTGTTCTGTTCTGCAGACTGTGGATATCTGGCAATTTCCTGAGCTTCTAATCACTGGATACTAGGGGGCCACCTGCCCCAACCTGTGGCAACTAAGAATGTCTCAAGACTGTCAAGGTCCCTTTAAGGGGTATGGCACCCTGCTGTCAGACAACCACTAACTTTTCTGCATCTGAATTTCCTCAACCACCAGATGTCCATCACCTTACCCAAGGTTTCTATCATTTCTGGAATTCTAGTCCATATTTGGTTCACCATCAGTGACCTATAATCTAATGCAGGCTTCTCTTCCACTAACCTTACTCTGTGTCTTACAAGGATGCTTCACGGATATGAAATAACCAAGGAAATGCTTTAGCGAAAACTCAAAGAGTAAAACTGCCTAGCCAAAAGAAGTGCTGCTATAGAAGTTCTTCCATTAAGACTCCAAAATCAGTTAATAAAGGAATATTCAAGTCAGAGAACTAGTTTCCAAATCTGTAATTTTGTTTTTATTTGTATTTAATATGCCTCTTAAATAAGATATTCTCTTGAAATTAACTGAAATATCTTTGATTCTCAGTTTTCAAGGATTTTAGGCTCCTCTGTATTCATACATGAACACCCCAGGAATCCTGGGCAATAAAGGGTTAACCTACTAAGTTCTGTGTATGCTCAAAGAATTAAACCAACTTCATTTAATTATTAAGTAGCCAATAGGCTAATCTCTGTGGCTAGTTAGTGCACTAATGAAATAAGGCCTTCCAGTTCAGAGCTGTCTGTCATTCTAATCAGACAGTTCTCCTCAGCTAGTAGAAAGAGATGGCAGGATCTAAGGACTCATAGTATGAATTTGGGGAAAGAGAAAAGAATCCATGTCATATTTCACTCTTTTTGTGTTTAAAGGTACCTAAGCTCCTGAACTGACATTTAAAGAAAACTCCAGCCAATGACAGCAGACGACACATTCTTTTCAAGTACACATGAAGTAACTAGTAAGCCCATGTTGTGGACCACAAAACAAGTCTCAATCAACTTTAAAGGATGCCAACTTGAGGCAAGAACCTGTGGAGGAGGCATGTCTCCCCAAAAGAAAATAATAGACAAAAACAATAGACAACCCCACTAGCAAAAACAAATATATCCCCACAAATACGCAGGCTACTGGTTACTTCTTTTAGTGAGTTGCTTTCTCTCAACCATTACATTTGCCCTTATTGTTATAATGCTTATAATATTAAGAACATGTACATGTTTTCATATTCACTGTAAATCTTTTTCCTTCAGTTTAATTTTGCATTAAAATTATGAATATGAGAAGTTAAAATAAAAAGGATGCCAACTCTACTTGTCTGACCAAAATGGAATGAAGTTAGAAATCAATAATAGAAAACTCTGACAGATTCCCAAGTACTTGAAACTAAATTAACATACTTCTAAATAACTTTAGGACAAAATCAAAATAAAAGGGTGATAAGCCTGAATACTCTTCCCTCAGATGAAGAACAAGACAAGGATGACAGCTCTGGTTGCTTCTATTTGACATTTTATGGGAAGTTCTAGACAGAGCAACAAGGCAAGAAAAATAAAAGGTACCCAGATCAGAAACAAGCAAAATTGTCTTATTTGCAGACATCATCATATCATCTATGTTGAAAACCCAATGGAATCTACAAAAATATTGCTAAAAAAGTGAATTTAGGAAAATTACAGGATATAAGATCAATATATAAAACTCTATTGCATGTCTATAAACTAGCAAAAAACTGGAATCTTTTTAAAATGTACAACAGCATGGACTGCCTGGGCAGTCCAGTGGTTAAGACTCCACACGTCATTACAGGAGTGCACTAGGGAACCCTGGTTGGGGAACTAAGATCCCACAGGCTGTGAAGCACAGTAAAAAACAACTTTTTAAATAATTAAAAAATTTAAAAATGTACAACAGCATAGAAAAAAATGCTTCAGGAAAAATTCAACAAAAGATAGGACCTAAACTGAAAAACAAAATTTTTCTGTGAGAAACTAAAGAAAATCTAAACAGAGAGAACAGACTAATTACTATTAAAAGGTCAATTTCCCACAAAATGATCTATATATTCAACACAATTCCAATCAAAATCTCAGCATAATTCTAAAATCCATATGGAAATACAAAGGACATCAAATAGGCAAACAGTCAATATCACTAACATTATTTAATTTTAAGACTTATCACAAAATTATAGTAATCAAGACAGTGTGGTATTAACCTAAAAACAGACAACTTCAATAATGAAACAGGATAATGATCCAGAAGTGAGCCCACACATATGTAAGCAAATGATTCTTTACAAGAGGACAAAGGCAATTCAATGGATAAAGGATGACCGTTCAACAAATGGTGCTACAACATACACAAAACAAAACAGCAATTCTGATTAATGCCTCACACAATAAGCAATAGTCAATTCAAAATGGATCATAAATCTAAATAAGAAACCCAAAACAGGGTTTCCCATGTGGCTCTGTAGTTAAAAAAAAAAGAAAAAAAATCCACCTGCCAGTGAAGGAGACATGGGTTCTATTCCTGGTTCCGGAGGATCCCACAAGCCGCAGAGCCGCACCTACTGAAGCCTGCGGGCCCCAGAGCCCACACCCAGCAACCAGAGAAGCCCGCGCACTGCAGCTGGAGGGCAGCCCCAGCTTGCCAAGACTAGAGGAAAGCCCACGTAGCAACAAAGACCCAGCACAGCCAAAAATGAACACAGAAACATTTTTTTAAAACAATAAGATTAAAGAAAATATTAAGAACAGCTTCCCCAGTGGTCAAGTTGTCACACTTCTGCCACAGAGGGTGTGGTGGGGACGTTCCACATCCCTGGAGGTGCAGCCCTCCCCCGCAAAAGAAAATCTAAGAGAAAACTTCTGTGATCCTGGGCAAGGAAAAAAATGGCATGGATATGATGATAACAAAAGCACAACCATAAAAGAAAAAATTGATAAATTAGAATTTGAAAATTCTAATTTATCCATTAGAAAAGACAATGCACAGACTGAAAGAGAAGATATGTAAAATAGGAATTCTGACAAAGGACTTCTATCCAGAATATATATATACTTAATAGACTAATTCTTAAAATAAGCAAAATATCCTAACAGAAATTTCATCAACAATATGTGAATCACTGACAAACACATGAAAAGGTGCTGACTATCATTATCATTACGGAGCTAACACTCCACACCCACTAGAATGTCACAATCACACGGACAATACTGAGTACTGATGATGATGATGGGGAAAACTACAACTCGTGCAGCGACGTGGGGGTTTGTTATAAAGTCAAACACAACTCCAATTCCACTTCTAGGTACCCACTCAGGAGAAAAGAAAATACGTGCTCACAAAAACACCCATTAGCAATATTCATACCAAACAAATGGTGGAAACAATCCAAACGTCCACCACCTCACAAAAAGATTAAGAGAAAAGAGTATATCCTTATAATGGAATATAACTCAGTCAGAATGTATTCAAGGGACTTCTCTAGAGGCCCAGTGGTTAATACTCTGTGGTTCTACTGCAAGGGGTACAGCTTCAGTCCCCGTTTAGGGAACTAAAATCCCAAATGTTGTGCAGCCAAAAAGAAAAAGTGGGTTCAAAAAAGAAAAATTGAGGACATATCCAAAGGACATAGGCTTACCTGAAAGAACCACAAAGGCTAAAGCTAGGACAATTTGGGCCAACAAAGCTCACAGAGCAAAATGAGTATCCAGAGTCTCCAGCTGACAGTAACAGGCTGAGGAGACATGCTATTTACAAAGCATACAGCTGCATGCAAGATCGAAAACTGAACGAAAGATGGACACGAATTCAAATAAAGTCTGAGCTGAGCTAGCAGCACTCTATCAAAGCATTTTCCTTTTGACAAACGTACCTTGCTTGTGTAAGACTAAACATCAGGAAGGCTGGGTAAAGGGTATTCATCAGGAGCCAGAAAACTAATGTCCACTGGCCCAAATCCAACCAGCCAACTGCTTTTATCAAGTTTTATTGAGGAAGTTCACCCATGATCCAGTGATCAGGACTTGGCCCCTTCACTGCCAGGGCCTGAGTTCTGTCCCTGGTTGGGGAATTAAGATTCCGCAAGCCACATGGCATACAAAAGTAAAAAAACAAAGCAAAACAAAATAAATATCTACTGGAACACAGCCATACCCATTCATTTACTTACTGTCCAGCTATGGCCGCTTTTGCCTTACACTGACAGAACTAAGCAATTCCGAGAAAAGACCATCTGTCCACAAAGCCTAAAATACTTACTATCTGGCCCTTTACAGAAAAACTTTGCTAACAAGGTAATACATGAACTCTCAGTACTGTGACAGTAACTTTTCGGTAAATCTAAAATGATTCTAAAATATAAAGGGTTCGGGGCTTCCCCTGTGGCTCAGTGATGAAGAATACACCTGTCAATGCAGGAAACACAGGTTTGATCCTTGGTCTGAGAAGAATCCACATGCCACGGAGCGACTAAGCCTGTGCACTGCAATTACTGAGCCCTCGTGCCACAAATACTGAAGCCCAGGCACCCTAGAGCCCATGCTCAGCAAAAAGAGAAGCTACCAGTGAGAAGCCTGATCGGCAACTAGAGAGCAGACCCTGCTCGTTGCAAGGACAAGGCTCTCCTGGAGTACCCTCAACCAACTGCACAAAGATAGATGAGATTATGATTACACAGATATGCACCACTTAAGAGCGCCCCCAACCCTTCAGAACACTCTCTCCTCTCTCTCTGGCCTTCCCAGGCTTGCTGGCTTTCCTCATGTTCCCAAATCTGGGAGAAAAGCAGATGGCAGTCAGCACAGGACTCAAAATGCAGACCCTGTTTAAAACAAAGATTTTAAATTCAAAATGAAGTGTTCTGCAGGAAGCAGGACATTGCCAAGCGCCTCCTCTGGGGGCTGGGAAGTGGTGATCTCTGGCTTCCTTGATCTCGCACCATTCCTTAATAGTCAGCACCATCCACGGAAACCACTACCACTTCTGGAGAACACCTCTGTGGTTGTGTGTTTCTGAGCTCTCCCCTTCCCCCATACCTTTTTTCCTTTTGTGTATTACAAACCTTTTTTCCTCAGTGAGGCAACCTGCGTTTGGGATAAAAATTGAAGATATTCCTGAAGATTACACTGCAACTACATTCAAGGAGCAAAGACTTAGATTTTTCTACTTCAAGGAAGCTAAAATATTTTTAAGAAAAATTTATAAATCAAACACAAAACATTATCTAATACCTGGTGGTGGTTTATAATACCTGGTGGTGGTTTAGTCAATAAGCTGTGTCCGACTCTCGAGATCCCATGGAGGTAGCCTACCAGGCTCCTCTGTCCATGGGATTTCCCAGGCAAGAATACTGAATTGGGTTGTTTCTTTCTCCAGATCTTCCCCTTCCAGGGATTGACTGCAGGTCTCCTGCCCACCAACTGAACTACCAGGGAATTCTGTTTATTCTAGACATGATTCCTGCAGGTACAAAGTAGTAGATACTGTCAAGGTCCTCAGAAAGTCTGAGGAAAAATGAGGAAGCTCAGACAAAATGTGGAAACCAAATGTGATTTCTAGATTTTTTAAAAAGTAATACTATTTTAGAACTTAATATAAAATATATCCAACTATGATATGTTCACTTGAGAATAAGCCAAATAAAGAAAAATAATCACCACACAAGCTTCAACTTGCCAGCTTTAAATTTGAAGATATGCTTAAAGAATGTGTCTCTTAAATCTTAAGATTTCTGAACAAAATTCAGAAAGGATAACTAAATGTATTTACTTGAGTAAAATCCACTATCTCCATTCATGGTATACTCCTAAGCACACTCCTGATTCTCCACCCAAATTTCCACTCACCTCCCACACCTTCCAAACTCTAAGCACCATGCACAAGTGTCTTCCTAGGAGAAGACCCAGAAATATCAGAGAGGAAAACAATGTGCCTCACCTAAAGATGAGAAAGCTGAGGTCCAGAGAATGGAAGAGACCTGACGAGGTCCCAAAGCTAAAACTTTGAGTGAGGCCAGGGTCCACCAGCCTGGCGGCCTAGTGCCTGCACTGAGCAAGGCCTCCCTCCCTGTTCCCTGCCCCTGCTGAACCAGACCAGTTCACATCTCTGAGCCCAGTGCTTCTCATGCTTTAATTTGTGCAGGCATCACCTGGAAACTTCACTTAAATTCAAAGTTTGAAACAGTAATCTCAGGGTGAGGCCTAAGATTCTGCATCCCTAACAAGTTCCCAAGCAATGCTGATGCTGCTGGTTCGAGGTCCACAGATGGAAGGGAAGGTCTAGTAGCATGTGATTCTGTCCTAGCCAATTCAGACTTTTACTTCCTGTATAATTTATGACTCCCGAGTCTATAAGAAATCTCCCTAGGCCTCAGTCTTCTCATAAAAATTGTTTTAATAAGGACCAAATGAGAGAATTCATGCATCAATTCAAAATTCTTGGCATTTACTGAATTTTTGGTGAATAGCTAATTTGAATACAACTTTTAAGTAGGCATTCAGGTATTTGACATGTTTTAAGGCACTTAATTTCCATATGAACTCAATGGGTAAGTATATTCTCCCCATTTTTAAAAATGAGAAAACTAGGTGTGACAGCACTCCAAGTGCGATGTCACACAGGTGCAGAGCGTGGCCACGGGAAGTAAATCCGGGCTGGCTCCACAACTTGTATTCTTAACCACCTCACTCTCCAGAAACTGTTATTTTTCCTCAACTCCAAATCCCAGTTCACAATTTCTACCACACGTTTCTAACTTGAGGCTGTGTGTAAGCCCAACCTCAGCGTGCCCCACATTTACCACCTTCACCCCAGACCCAATCCTCATCTCAATGAAAAGTGACTGCATCCGGGGGGGGCCCCCAAGCCAGAGTCCCAGGACTCACAGGGGTGGGGCAGTCCTATCAGGTCCACACCCCCTCCTCACAGCACTGAGTTTACAACCCCCACCCTGTCCCGAGGTGAAATCTACAGACAATGATGCCTTCTTACATAACCATAAATATAATTTACAACCATGAACATAATTGATATATTACCCCCACTACAATCAAGAGAAAACAAAAATTAAATACATAATAAAAAGTATTCCAAAATGTAAATGCTTAAACATGGATTCACTAGAAGACACAGCAGTCACTTGTTAAAACAGAACCCAGAATAAAAACACAGACCAATACCGGGCTGAGGCGTAAGCAATTAACTATGATCAGTGATGAGTAAAATACGATATAGAATGTTCCAAAACAGTGAAAAACTCTCATCAACGTTTCAAACAAAACAGTATAATCTTTCCTTGGTTCTGAACAGTAGCACTCCTAAAAATCTTGGTACATGTTTAAACACTGCAAAAACTACCTTGTGTTGAAGTTTGGATTTAAATCCCAGTTTTTTCTTCACCTACATGAAAGACCTCAGGCTGAAGAATTCACTGTGGGGAGTCCTGAGCCCTGTGTGACATCTAGCACCCCCACCCCATCCCCTCTCCGCCAGTGCTGCCTCTGATCTCTGGCACCAAAAGGCCTCCACAAATTCCCAGAACAGTCCGGGATGACACACCTCTGGGGATGGAACTAGTCTCTTCAAGCCACTGTCCAACCTTCACCCACAGCCCCATTCAATCTCCAGCTCGGGTCGGCAGCTCTCACCGAGGCAACTGGCACAGCCTGGTAACTGCTGCCTTTCTGGTTCCAACCTGCTGCTTCTGTACCAAGAGGTAACTGAACTCCACTCTCCATTCAGTCAACAAATATTTACTGCACACTGACGATATGCCATCCTGCTCTAAACATATTCTCTCCTGCTCAAACTAGAATAGCTCATCACCTATGGCAAATTTCAAACAGTGCTCTATTTTTAATCCGTTTTATAGACTGAGTTCCTGCATAAAATTTCCTTTTAACAAAGTGATTCACAGCTTTAAGTTTGAAAACCTCAACTTCCAGAATAAAATCAAATAACCTTCCTACCTAACCATCACCTCAGCAGTAACCTGGCCTCGTCTCCTGTACCCCAACCACCTTGCAGACGGCCCCAGTGCCATCCCCTCTCTGGCACGGTCTCTTCCTCCCTTCCACATGGACTCTCATCCTACTGAGTCCTACTAAGTGACCCTCTCTGTACCTATTCACCTGTTAATTACCTACCCAGTCATCCAGGCTGAGGAAGCTGTGAAACCTTCCCAGTTCCCCCACACCCATCCCCCAACAGGCTCAGCTATTTTTTTTTTTGTAAAACTACTAGCTTCTGCTGTATCTTGCACACTTCCGTTCTAACAAATACTGTACTACGATAGTCTATTTGAACATCTACCTCTATAATATCTCCCTCTCTCAAACTTTGTGAGCAGTGACTAAGTCTTTTACTTTACTCTCTGGCACCCGTCAGGGTACAAAGCTATCCTCTCAAGAGTAAGCTGACTGAGTGTTATCAGCAGGTTTCTCTTCTCAATCAAAAAGATAAATTTCCTTACCTATGTGATCAGAGTAAATATCACTAACAGTAAACAGCTTCCTAGGTGGCAAAGTGATAAAGAAAACGCTTGCCAGTGCAGGAGACACAAGAAACGTGGGTTTGCTCCCTGGGTCGGGAAGATCCCCTGCAGAAGGAAATGGCAACCCACTCCAGTATTCTTGCCTGGGAAATACCATGGACAGAGGAGCCTGGCAGGCTACATTCCATGGGGTCACAAAAAGCAGGACATGACTGAGCATGCAGGCACACACACACACAACTAATGTTTACATAAAAAGAAAGCCATGGAAGGAATAGTTTTTCTCACAGCTTGGGGGAAAGTTTGCAGTGATCCAAAAATACAATGCTTCACTGACTATGCTAAAGCCTTGTTATGATATGGATCACAGCAAACTGTGGAAAATTCTTAAAGAGATGGGAATACTGGACCACCTTACCTGATTCCTGAGAAAACTGTACGCAGGTCAAGATCCAACAGTCAGAATCAGACATGGAATAATGGTTCAAAATTGGGAAAGGAGTATGTCAAGGCTTTGTACTGTCACCCTGCTTATTTTTCGTTTTAAATATTTATTCATTTACTTTATTTTTAATTGAAGGTAATTGCTTTCCAATATTGCACTGGTTCTACCAAACACTAACATGAATCAGCCATAGGTTTACGCATGTCCACCCCGACCTCCCTCCCCATCCCACCCCTCTCTAGGTTGTCATCAAGCAAAAATATGAAATGTTTCACAAATCTGCATGTCATCCTTGCACAGGGGCCATGCTAATCTTCTGTATATCCTTTCAATTTTAGTATATGTACTGCCAAATCAACTATCACCCTGTTCATTTGACTTATATGCAGAGTACATCATATGAAATGCCAGGTTGGATTCAAGGCTGCGCAAGCTAGAATCAAAACTGCCAGAAGAAATATCAACAACCTCAGATATACAGATGACACCACCCTGACGGCAGAAAGTGAAGAGGAACTAAAAAGCCTCTTGATGAGAATGAAAGAGGAGAGTGAAGAGCTGGCTTAAAACTCAACGTTCAAAAATCAAAGATCATGGCATCTGGCCCCAGCACTTTGTGGCAAACGGAAGGGGAAAAAGTGGCAACAGTGACAATTTAATTTTCCTGGGCTCCAAAATCATTGCTGATGGTGACTGAAGCCACTAAAATTAAAAGACGCTTGCTCCTTGGAAGGAAAAATAGGAAGGAGAGCTGACAAATACAGACAGCATATTAAAAAGCAGAAACATCACTTTGGCGACCAAGGCCTGTATAGTCAAAGCTACAGTTTTTCCAGTAGTCATGTATGGACGTGAGACCTGGACCATGAAAAAAGCTGAACGCTGAACAACTGATGCTTTCGAACTGTGGCACTGGAGAAGACTTGAGAGGCTCTTGGACTGCAAAGAAATCAAACCAATAAATCCTAAAAGAAGTCAACCCTGAATACTCAGTGGAAGGGATGATGCTGAAGCTGAAGCTCTGACACTTTGGCCACCTGATGCGAAGAGCCAATTCATCTGAATGTGGCAAAGAGTGAGGGCAGGAGGAGAAGGGGGAGACAGAGAATGAGATGACTGGATGGCATCACCAATTCAATGGACATGAGTTTGAGCAAACTCCAGGAGATAGTGAAGGAAAGAGCCTGCACACTGCAGACAATGGGGTTGCAAAGAGTCCGACACAACTGAGCGACTGAATAACAGTAACAACTTGAAATTATGCAGCTTCTGACATGAAATATTAAGTACCCAACGACACATATGAAACAATCTTACTAAAAGTTTAACTTGAATCTAATCTTGAGTTAATAGAAAAATTCAAAACATGTAATATTCTATAAAACAACTGACTGACACTCATCAAAGGGATATAAAAAGCAAAAAGTCAAGAGGACTACTCTAGATGAAAAGAAATTAAATAATATCCAGGTGCAATGAAAGAAACCTTGACCAAAACCAAACCAACAATGAAAGATATTTTTCTGTTGGGGGCAGGGGGAGAAATTGAATATTAGATAATACTATAAATATGATTAAGTAATATTACAAATTGTTTCTAATTTTCCTTAGAAGTATCAATAGTATTGTGGCTGTAAAGGAGAACGTTTTTATTTTTATTTTATTCTTAGGCAATGTATGCTGAAATATTTAAGAATGAAATATCATGATGTATGTATGATAAAAAGCCTTTGACTGTGTGGATCACAAAAACTGGAAAATTCTTAAAGAGATGGGAATACCAGACCACCTGACCTCCCTCCTGAGAAATCTGTATGCAGGTCAAGAAATAGCAGTTAGAAACAGACATGGAACAATGGACTGGTTCCAAATTGAGAAAGGAGTACATCAAGGCTATATATTGTCACCTTGTTTATTTTACTTCTATGCAGAGTACATCATGGCATGCCGGGCTTGATGAATGAAGTACAAGCTGGAACCAAGACTGCTGGGAGAAATATCAATAAGATATGCAGATGTGCAGATATGCAGATGACACCATCAGATGACACTCAGACATGCAGATGACACCATCCTGATGACAGAAAGTGAAGAAGAACTAAAAAGCCTCTTGATGAAACTGAAAGAGAGTGAAAAAGTTGGCTTAAAACTCAACATTCAAAAAATGAAGACCATGGCATCTGGTCCCAACATTTCATGGAAAATAGATGGGAGAAAAAAATGGAAACAATGACAGACTTTATTTTCTTGAGCTCCAAAAGCACTGCAGATGGTGACTGCAGCCATGAAATTAAAAGACACTTGCTCCTTGGAAGATAAGCTATGACCAACCTAGACAGTGTATTTAAAAGCAGAGACATCACCTTGCCAACAAAGGTCCATCTAGTCAAAGTTATGGTTTTTTCCAGTAGTCATATATGGATATGAGAGTTGGACCATAAAGAAAGCTGAGCACAGAAGAATGGATGCTTTTGAACCATGATGTTGGAGAAGACTGTTGAGAGTCCCTTGAGGTCAGTCCTGAATACTCATTGGAAGGATTGATGCTGAAGCTGAAGTACTTATACTTTGGCCACCTGATACAAAGAACTGACTCACTGGTAAAGACCCTGATGCTGGGAAAAACTGAAGGTGGAAGGAGAAGGGGATAAGAGGATGAGATGGTTGGATGGCATCACCACCTCGATGGAAATGAGTCTGAGCAAACTCCGGGAGTTGGTGACGGACAGGGAAGCCTGGCATGCTACAGTCCATGGTGTCACAGAGAGTCAGACACGACTGAGCAACTGAATGTGCATTTTATGCATTACAAAAAAAAGTACTTATTTATGTTTATACACAGTGTGTATGGGCATCCCAGGAGGCTCAGCGGTAAAGTATCCTCCCCTGGAGGAGGAAATAGCAACCCACTCCATATTCTTGCCTGGGAAACCCCATGGACAAAGGAGCCTAGCGGGCTACAGTCCATGGGGTTACAAAGAGTTGGACAGGACTTAGCAGGTGAGCAGTTCAGTTCAGTTGCTCAGTCGTGTCCAACTCTTTGCGACCCCATGGACTGCAGCACGCCAGGCCTCCCTGTCCATCACTTCCAGTGACAGTTGAACAACAATATTCATACCGTCTGAAGCAGAACTATATTCTGAAGAACTATCCTACTCTGAGAAACCAGGAGTATATATGTCACTCAGATAATCAGAAAGTATCTGTATAAAATTCACCAAAAAATTCTTCTTCACTCAAAATTTTGTGACATGTCATTTTTGAAAATTTTCACTTATATACAAGGTTGATGCAAAAACCTAATGGAGCAAAATGTGAATGATAACAACAATCGTGAATTGTATAATGAACCCATGATCAATATGAAGCTCTAACAATGTTACACGATGATGTCAATTGTATCACTGTCTACAAACATGTCTCCAATCAACAACTTTTTGGTAACAAAACACGTATTAATATGTCTTCAGTTAATACTGTGATAACTGCATGTGGGTCCAAGAAATACTACAGAGAAACCCATGCACTTTGCTCAGTTTCCTCCGACACTAGTATTTCACACAGCTATGATACTGCCATCAGGAAACTACACCCACTGATCTTATTCAGATTTCTCCAGTTTTACTTGTACTAATCTGCATGTGAGTCTGCATTCACAACTTTTTATGCCAATAATCATTAAATACTTGAGGAATCAAACACAAAATAAACAAATTGTTTGTTCTTGCTTCTTAAATTATCGTGTGCCAACTATCTCAATAATCTACTTTTGATTTTCACCATCAAATTCCATCCTCCAGAGAAAAAGCTAACACACACAATGCTGATGCTTCTGCAGCACCACTGCAGCCAACTTTTCTTTAAGATTTATTTATTTTTTGGCTGTGCTAGGTCTTCCTTGCTGTATGCAGGCTTTCTCTAGTTGTGGAGAGTGGGGGCTATTCTCTAGTTGCGGTGCGCAGGCTTCTCTTTGCACTGGCTTCTCCTGCTGCAGAGTACGGGCTCTAGGGCACCGGGGCTTGGGTAGCTACGGCACGCTGGCTCAGCAGTTGCGGCTCTCAGGCTGCAGAGAACCGGTTCAGTAACTGTGGCACAGGAGCATACTTGCTCCGTGCCATGGGGACCAGGTGTGGATCCTGGGACCAGGGATCGAACCGATGTCCCTAGCATCGTAAGGCAGATTCTTAACCACTGGAACACCAGGGGAGCCCACTGCAGTCAACTTTTGAGGAAAACCCCCTTTCACGAACCCAGAATGAAGATATGTCTTTTTCAACATAAAATGATTTCTGTATGCTCCAGAATTAAGCTGAACTTTGCTTTCAAGCCTGAGCCTTCTAGACTGTCCCAGACAGTTCTATGCAAATAGAAAAATACACTTCTTAGAGACTAAACGAAGAGCTATAAAAATACTTCTCATACACGATCAACAAAACATGTAAAAAGCAACTGTAAAACCACAACTATAAAACCTCTAGAAGAAAACACAAAAGAAATTCTTGGTGATCTTAGGTTAGGCTATGATTTTTTAAATACAATAGCAAAAGCATGATCCCCCCTCCAAAAAAGAACTGGTAAGTTTGATTTCTCAAATTTAAAATGTTCTGCTATTCAAGAGACACTGTTGAGGAGTTCCCTGGTGGCCTTGTGGTTTGGATTTCTGGCTTTCACAGCTGTGGCAGGGATTCAATCCCTAGCTGTGGAACTGAGATCCTCCAAGCGGTGTGGCAGAAAAAAAAAAAAAAGACACCGTTAAGAAAATAAAAGATAAGCCCTAGAACAGGAGAAAATATTTTCTCAGTATGCATCTTATAAAGAACTTCTATTGTAAATACATGAGAAACTCTCCAAACTCAATATTAAGAAAACAACCCAATTTTTTAAATGGGCAAAAGATTTTAAAAGATACTTCTTCAAAGTGTGTGGATGGCAAATAATACTCGGTACAATTAGTCATGAGGCAAATATAAATTCAAAACACAACGAGATAGCAGTATATACCTATTAGGACAAATTTCAAAACAACACTACAGGAACACCCACTAGACAGAGAGGAACTGAGGCCCACACACTATTGGAGGGAATGCCAGAAACCACCACCCTGTTTTCCAAAGGGAACCGCACACTTTCTAGCACTCAACAATCCTGCTGCTAGGTAGTCACAATGACACCTGTACCCGAGCACTTAAGCAACTTTATTCATGATCGCCCCAACTAGAAATAGCTCAAATGGCCTTCTGATGAATGGGTAAACAGACTGGTGTGTCCCAACAAAGGAATATTTGGCAATAAACAGAACTAAGTGCTGACACATGCCACAACAGGAATTAACCTCAAATGCACTCTGCCAAGTAAAGACATCAAACCCAAAGGGCTGCATACTGTACAGTTCCATTTATGTGACAATTAGGTGACTGCAAAGGGCTAGAGCAAATGCTTAGTTACCAAGGGGCATGAGGAAAGTTTCCTGGGGGATGAACCTATTCTACACCGTGATTGTGATAGTGTTCCACAACTCTAAAAAGTCACAGAATGTACACTAAACATGGGGGCTATTAATATGCAAAAATTATGCATTAATTGAAATAATTTAAAAAGAAACTTGTTTGGAAAACAATTTGGCAGTTTCTTATAAAGTTAAGATGACCCAACAATTCCATGGCTAGCTATTTACTCAAAAGAATTGATAACAAATACCTACACCAAGACTTATAAGTGAATATGTGAAGTGAAAGTCACTCAGTGGTGTCTAACTCTTTGTGACCCCATGGGCTCCTCTGTTCATTGAGTTCTCTAGCCAAGAATACTGGAGTGGGTTGCCATTTCCTTCTCCAGTAAGTGAATATACACAGCACTTGTATTAACAACTGAGACACACTACAGATGCATCTCAAAATCATGCTGACCAAAGCCAGATACAAAGGAACATGGACTGTAAGACTATTTTTGTGAAATTCTAGATACGGCAAACTAATATACAGTTACAGAAAGCAGATGAGTGACTGTCTCAGACAAGAGTGGAAGTCGACTGCCAAGGGACACAAGGAAAATTCGGTGGTGACAAAAATGTTCTGTATTTTCATGGGTGTTTTTTTGACTATGGTGTGTGACATGTGGGATCTTAGTTCCCTGAGCAAGGATCAAACCTGTGCTTCTCAGCAGTGGAAGCACAGAGTCCTAACCACTGGACCACAAGGAAATTCCCTCAAAATGTTCTATATCTTGATTGCTGTAAAGATACTCAAAAGGGTGCATGCATTGGTCAAAACTCGAACTACATACTTAAAAAAGATGCAAGTTTATTGTATTTATAGTTAATAAAATTGATTTTAAAACACAATGTTAACGAACACTTGACTCTCAGCATAACCCTATGGAATGAGCAAAAAACTCTCCAACAAAGAAGCTGAGGCTCAGAGAGATAGTCCACACCCTGAGCACTGCCTGGACCGGGGCCAGAATTATTCCAATGAAATCTTTTTTCCTTATTATTTCACCTCACATATTTACAGCTTGAAATTTACATTATTTTATCAACTTTTCCCTATTACTGGGATAAATGACTTGGCTTCAATCTGCTTAAAAACTATCCCAACAACCAAACAAATTTGTGATCCAGGAGAGACATGAAGGGCATCTATAAAAGTCACTGTGGGGACAACTGACAACATTCGGATATTGATATATTACAGAATTATTGTTAATTTCTTAAATGTGAATGTGCTGATGCGGTCATGTGGGAGAGGGTCCCTATTCTTAGGAAGCACATTCAGGAGAAAGGTATCACATTGCCAACTTACTTTCTAATGGTTCATCAAAAAAGAAAACAAAGTAGAATGCTAACAACTGGTGAATCTAAGCAAAGGTACGCAAGGCTCACCTATATTTGTCTTTGAACTTCACTGTAGGTTTGAAACATTTTTAAGTATAATGAAAAAAATTGAAGCTTTACAATTTTTATCATTTACAAATTATTTTATTTTATGTAAATTAGTATATCAATGTTTATCCACTTTAGATGAAATTCCCAAGAAAAAAAATTTATAAAATCAGATAGTAGAAACAGTTTTGAATCAAACACTTAAATCTATGAATGAAAACTATAAAACGCCAGGCTTCCCCTGGTAGCGCAGTGGAGAGGAATCCACCTGCCAATGCACGGGACACAGGTCCCATCCTTGGTCTGGGAAGATCCTAAATGCCTCGGAGCCTAAGCCTGTGCACCACAATTCCTAGGCCTGTACTCTAGAGCTCACAAGTCGCCACTACGGAGCCTGCATGCTGCAGCTCCTGAAGCCCGCATGTTGCAGCTCCTGAAGCCCATGTGCCTAGAGCCTGTGCTGGCAGTGAGAGAAGCCACTGCAATGACAAGACCATACACTGCAACAAAGAGCAAAAGCAACAAAGACCCAGGGAAGCTAAAATAAAAAGTTTCTTAAAAAATTATGAATGCCAACTTTTAAATGTGAAAAGAATGATACAATTTGAAAATAACAATTTGGCAACTATTATGTAATGATTGACTCAGGCAAAGCAGCGTGCAAGGATTAAAATGAGTGAAATTTTGATGGTAAACAGGATGTTTACATAGCATCTCCCAACCAGGTATGTCTCCAATTATAAGGGAAAAACAGTAAATTCACAGCGGAGAAAGCTGGCAGACACCACCTCAAACCAAGCAATGCAAGTTAATAATAACCATCACCATCGGACTAAGTGACATCACGTGACTCTCGATCTGCTGCCCTAAGGACACACCACTCCTTTAGCACTCCTGCCAAAACACAGGGCCTCAATCTCATCAAGAGAGTGCATACAACAAACCCATATTGAGGGACAGTCTCAATTTGAAAAGGTCAAGGTTATGAAAGACAAAGACTGAAAAACTACTCTAGGCTAACAGAGCTGAAAGAGATCCAATAGCTAAATGCAACACACGATCCTACATTAAAAACCCAAGCCACCAAAATAACTTCTAAAATAATACTGAATTTAAAATCATAAAAACCTATAAATTACACATTAATATCTATAGATCATATTCAGTATTAATTTCCTGAATCTGATAACTGTACTATGGCTATGTAAGAAAATGTTTGTGTTTTTAAGGCATTGTAGTATAGTGTACAGTGTCAGTCACTCAGTCGTGTCTGACTCTTTGCAACCCCATGGGCTGTAGCCCCCTAGGCTCCTCTGTCCATGGGATTCTCTAGGCAAGAATACTGGAGTGGGTTGCCATCCACTTCTCCCAGGGGATCTTCCCGACCCAGGGACTGAACCTGGATCTCCTGCATTGCAGGCAGATTGTTTACCATCTGAGCTACAGGGAATTCCTTTTTAAGGCATAGAAACACTGAAACTTTTAGAAGTGGGGGGTATCATGCCTGCAACTAACTCTCAGGGAACAGACAGGTGGTTCCTAGAGGCAGAGGTGGTGGGATGGGTAAATGGGTCAGCAGGTACAAATCTCCATTCATAAGATAAGTCAGTCCTGGGGATGTGATGTACAACCTGGTGACCACAGTCAATAATACTGTGTTGTATTGGTGTGTATGTGAAAATCTCTAAGAGAATAGATCTTAAAAAGTTCTCGTCGCAAGAAAAAAAGTTTGTAACTATATGTGGTGTTGAATCTAACTTGTTGCAGCAATCAGCCCTTAATACATACAAATATGGAATCATTATGCTGGTCACTTGAAACTAACATAATGTTATACATCATTTGGATTTCAATTTTAAAAAAGTACAGGTAAGTTGACTCATGAGAAACACTAAGCAGTGCCTGGAGCACCCACAGTGGGCACCAAATTCATGTTAGCTTTTGTCATGAAATGTAAGATAAAAACTGACTATGAAGAAAGTTCAAGACAAGACTTCAAACATAGACAGTAATAAGAGAAGTCTAATGAACAAAAACACTAATCCTATCTTGAGTAGAAAAAAAAAATCTTTCTGTCCATGGCTGTTATGATAGTAAACATCTAAAAATAAAACCTCAACGCTCCACTGAGGATTGGTTAAATAAAGTCAGACCAAAAATGCTCCGAAGTTATTAAAGTCACAATGTATGCTATGAAAGGGCATTCTGGTTAACTGAATAAAATAGGAATCAGAAGAGTATGTAAAAGTATGAGCCTGTGTTTTATATTTAATACACGCACATATCCCTCTTTGGCGGGCAAGGAGTACAGACTCTCTCAGATGCTTGGGGGTTCCTGAAGGAAGAACAGAAGTGGCGGGGGCGGGGAGGACTGAAGTCTTCCTATTAATCCCCCTAATTTCTGCTCTTCCAAGTGCAAGAGTTGGCATCGCAGCTTCTCATTGTGACCTAATTGCTTTTCCACACTAGCCTGGTAACCCTTGTTATTTCTTAAGCTACAATCCCAAGAATGGGGATTGACCCAGTGCATCTTTTCAGGCAAAATGTGTCAGGTTACTAGCCAGGATATAGACTTACTTCACAGGGGAGGAGAGAAAGGGGGCAAAGGGCAGGTAGAACAGTCAGATTAACCTCCAAAAATTTTTGTAGAGCCAGGAAGGAGATAAGACAAACAAATAAGTGAAGGAAATACTCCTTCCTGTGGAGCTGTTACTTCCCCAGGCATGGGGAACTGTGATTAGAAAGAACATATCACACTGCTGGGCTTCCCTGGTTGCTCAGCTGGTAAAGAATCTGCCTGCAATGCAAGAGAACCCGGTTTGATTCCTGGGTCAGGAAGATCTGCTGGAGAAGGGATAGGCCGCCCACTCCAGTATTCTTGGGCTTCCCTGGTGGCTCAGTTGGTAAAGAACCTGCCTGCAATGTGGGAGACCTGGGTTGGCAAGATCCCCTGGAGAAGGAAAGGGCTACCCAATCCGGTATTCTGGCCTGGAGAATTCCATGGACTGTGTAGTCCATGGGGTCACAAAGAGTAAGACACAACTGAGCGACTTTCATGTCACAGCGATAGCTATCCTGTTTGTACATAAACTCTCATTACATAAGGATCAGAGTCCTGTTTAATAGTAGTCTTCAGTTCAGTCGCTCAGTCGTGTCCAACTCCGCGACCCCATGGACTGCAGCACGCCAGGCCTCCCTGTCCATCACCAACTCCCGGAGTTTACTCAAACTCATGTCCATTGAGTCGGTGATGCCATCCAACCATCTCATCCTCTGTCTTCCCCTTCTCCTCCCACCTTCAATCTTTCCCAGCATGAGGGTCTTTTCAAATGAGTCAGCTGTTCGCATCAGGTGGCCAAAGTATTGGAGCTTCAGCTTCAACATCAGCTACAACATCAGTAGTAGTCTTACAGATTATTAAATACTAACAGAAAGAATCTAAGAACTGGAGAATTCCAAACGATCAATAGATAAGCAAGAGTAAATCTAAAATTTGAATGATAAAAAGGGTACATTTCTGTGCCCAGATTTTCATTTTCCTTAAACAGGAAGCTAAAACAAGGAGCCAACTGGCAATCCTAGGGGTGCGGTCACTACCACCCCACCTCCCAACAATCAGAAGGGGAAGGAGAGTGAAGAGGACTGCCAGCACAAAGCAGGGAGGAAAATTTGGAAACGGACTCTTCTAAAAAGCAGAGGAAGGGTTGTCCCACAACGCACCTCTTCAGTAAGGCACTAAAATGTTAACACAAGAGGAATTGAGGATTCTTCTTATATTACACATTATTCATGAAAGTTTTTTTTAAACATTCATTCTTTTCCACCATTCTCTTAAGCCTCCTAGAGAGCTCTCTTCCTCTCTCCAATAGCCTTCTCTAATGTCATCTCTTGTTTTTGCTGTTGTTCAGTTGCTGCTAAGTCGAGTCCCACTCTGCAACCCCACGGGCTGCAGCATGCCAGGCTTGTTCCTCTGTGCTCCACTATCTCTGAGAGTTTGCTCAAATTCATGTCCATTGAGTCGGTGATGCTATCCCTAGCCTCTTCGAATCATCAACCCAATGGCTGTTTTCAACTGTAATTGTAATTTGCCTGTACTGCCCTGAAACACTCAGCAATGTAGACCCTAGAGCTGTGCAATCATCCTGTAACCACGCACAGGCAGCTGCCCGAGCACCTAACGACATTGTCACTGAGCGGCTCACCTGCCACGATCCTCCAGATCCCACGTTCTAGGACAAACCACACTGCTTTTTCAGTGCAGTGTCCCATCACTCGCAGCCCCAAACATCCTTAATCCATACCATCTTCCTGATGCACCCAACACTATCATTTAGTTCCACTCAGAGCCAGCAACATGTCACTGCCACCTACAGCATTTTACACCCACTCCACTCCTAGACTTAAGCCTAGATACCAAAACACGTAGTACTCAGGACATTCTTTGTCTAAAACTTCAGTGCCTGAATAAAAACGATCCACACAAGTGGGTCTGGCATTCCAGGTCCGCTGCAGCATCCTGCTTCCATTTTTCAGTAGCCCTCCACAGGACAGAACTCCTCGCGCTGACTTCCTCACTGTGACCCCCTCCTCCCAGCCCTGCCATCTCCAGGAAGCACTTCACTCATGACCCCTGAGGCCTTTGAACTCCTGCAGCCAAGGCTGCCACCCAGCCAGCCACCCTTTCCTCCCCGACAACTGCTCCAATTCCCCAGGGCAGCAGAAGAACCGCGCCCAGTCCCTTAGCTCTGCAATCATTCCGGGGCAGTTAGTACTAATAAAAGTGACAACAGAGAAAGGAGACTGCCTGGGATTTCAGATGCCACTTTTCTTTGTAATTTCACTACTACTTTAGAGTTGCCTGTTACAGAAATCTAAAGTACAGTTACAGATAATGAAGAGGGGAGCTCCACCAAAAGAGATGAAAATCTAGCTATATGGACACAGGTATTCTCAACACTGTTAAAACATTCCCCTCCCAATCCCCAACATCCAATAAGGAAAGCTGGGGTGCCTGCTTCAACAGCACAATGGAAAATGGGGGAGAAAAGGTCTCAGAAACAATGTGTGAGATACTAACCCAAATCAATACCAGCCTACTGAGTGAAAAAAAAATTAAATCCCTTAATCATGACACAAGTGAAGTTTTTCTTCATCACCTTTCCCTAAATGTCCCCTAGACAAAGAACTGATTATAAAAACTGTCTCTCACACCTAGAAGACTCTGCAAACACAATCTTTGAGGGAAATAAAAGAAAGAGACACAATGGGGATGGGGGAGAAAAGATTGGCTAAAGTAGATTTGCTAATTTAACACATTTTCTGTCAAGCAAATCAACTGTCCTCAGTGCATTGTTGTTGAAACAATGACCACTCAGGGAGCGGTGTTCATCAAAAGCAACTGGCCTAGAAAAAAACACTCTCCCCTCCAGACAGCTCACAGCACTCTCAGCTGTAAGAACTTACCCCATTCTTAGCAATTATTAATGGGAGGTGATTTGAAAGTTCAACATTAAAAAGATAATAAACAGTTTAGAATAACCGTGGCCCCATCAGTGCCTGTTTGCCCTTACTTGAGGGTCACGGGGAAGCACAGAAGGGGGCAGAGTCTGTGGTGACGTTCAGTGCCGAGGCCACACGCCACCAGAAGAAAGCCCAAGCGGCTGTTGCCACCAGAAGAAAGCCCAAGCGGCTGTTGTCGATGTTCAGTCTCTAAGTCATGTCCGACTCTGCGACCCCGTGGGCTGTACGCAGCACACCAGACTCCTCTGTCCTTCACGATCTTCCGGAGTTTGCTCAAACTCAAGAGGCTAGGCCAGGGCCAAAGCTGAAGTGACTGTGACAGGGAGACGCACAGGACGGGGCCACGTGTCTAGTGCCCATCCTCCAGGCCACACAGGTCAGGGCACCAAATGCCGCCTTCCCAACATTTCTACACACACCGCACGGGCTGGTGTGCGGATGATCCACATCACTGAGTCACGGCCAGAAGGGCCTGACTCCACACCCGGAGGCCCGCGGAGTGTGACGACTCAGGCCACCACCACACAACCTTTCCTGCCAGCTAAAATGATGCCCAGTATGAACCCACTATGCCCGCGGTGCGACCAGAGCCAAGGCCGCACAGGAAGGCCCAGGTTCTGCCTAAATTACACACCTCGTACTGCCTGAGGCGCTCTATCCCAGCACATGGGCACGTGTGCCCACGCACGCTCACCAACCCCTGCTTCAGTCCCACCAGAGGGCTAAGAGAGGGCCCCCTTCAGGCATGCATGGCGTCATGGCTTCCTATCCACAGCCCCCCAACCTGTCCTCTTCCCCTAAATGATTCTGAGTGGGGTAGATGTATAGGGGGGGTGGGGAGGGGAGGGTGTGGGTGCGTGTGTATGTCACTCCTACATTGCAGGTGGATTCTTTACCAACTGAGCTACCAGGGAAGCATAAGAAAAACAGAATAGAATAGGAAAGACTAGAGATCTCTTCAAGAAAATTAGACATACCAAGGGAACATTTCCTGCAAAGATGGGCTCAATAAAGGACAGAAATGGTATGGACCTAACAGAAGCAGAAGGTATTAAGAAGAGGTGACGAGAATACACAGAAGAACTATACAAAAAAGATCTTCATGACCCAGATAATCACCATGGTGTGATCACTCACCAAGAGCCAGACATCCTGGAATGCGAGGTCAAGTGGGCCTTAGGAAGCATCACTACAAACAAAGCTAGTGGAGGTGATGGAATTCCAAATGAGCTATTTCAAATCCTGAAAGATGATGCTGTGAAAGTGCTGCACTCAATATGCCAGCAAATTTGGAAAACTCAGCAGTGGCCACAGGACTGGAAACAGCCAGTTTTCTTTCCCATCCCAAAGAAAGGCAATGTCAAAGATTGCTTAAACTACCGCACAATTACACTCATTTCACACGCTAGCAAAGTAATGCTCAAAATGCTCCAAGCCAGGCTTCAATAGTACATGAACCATGAACTTCAGATGTTCAAGCTGGATTTAGAAAACACAGAGGAAATAGAGATCAAATTGCTAACATCCGTTTGATCATCAAAAAAGCAAGAGACTTCCAGAGAAACATCTACTTCTGTTTTATTGACTATGCCAAAGCCTTTGATTGTGTGGACCACAGCAAACTGTGGAAAATTCTTAAAGAGATGGAAATACTAGACTACCTGACCAGCCTCCTGAGAAATCTGTATGCAGGTCAAGAAGCAACAGTGAGAACTGAACATGGTACAAAAGACTGGTTCCAAATTGGGAAAGGAGTACGTCAAGGCTGTATATTGTCACCCTGCTTATTTAACTTATATGCAGAGTACATCATGAGAAATGCTGGACTGGATGAAGCACAAGCTGGAATCAAGATTGCCGGGAGAAATATCAATAACCTCAGATACACAGATGACACCAAACTTATGACAAAGTGAAGAACTAAAAAGCCTCCTGATGAAAGTGAAAGAGGAGAGGGAGAAAGTTGACTTAAAACTCAACATTCAGAAAACTAAGATCATGGCATCTGGTCCTATCACTTCATGGCAAATAGATGGAGAAACAATGGAAACAGTGAGAGACTATTTTGGGGGGCTCCAAAATCACTGCAGATGGTGACTGCAGCCATGAAATTAAAAGACGCTTGCTCCTTGGGAAGAAAAGTTATGACCAATCTAGACAGCAAATTAAAAAGCAGAGACATTGCTTTGCCAACAAAGGTCTGTCTAGTCGAAGCTTTGGTTTTTCCAGTAGTCATGTATGGATGTGAGAGTTGGACTATAAAGAAAGCTGCGCACCAAAGAATGGATGCTTTTGAACTGTGGTGTTAGAGAAGACTCTTGAGAGTCCCTGGCAAGGAGACCCAACCAGTCCATCCTAAAGGAAATCAGTCCTGAACAGTCATCGGAAGGATTGATGCTGACACTGGAACTCCAATACTTTGGCCACCTGATGCGAAGAACTGACTCATTAGAAGACCCTGCTGCTAGGAACGCTTGAAGGCAGGAGAAGGGAACGACAGAGGATGAGATGGTTGGATGGCATCACCGATGCGATGGATATGAGTTTGAGTAAGCTCCAGGAGTTGGTGATGGACAGGAAAGCCTGGCATACTGCAGTCCATGGGGTCACAGAGAAGTCAGACATGACTGAGCGACTGAACTGAACTGTTTCCCAGGCTGATAACGGCAAACTGGGCATAAATAAATCCCTTCAACCCTACACAAAAAAACATTAACTCCAGAACGGGACTCCGTATGGGGAGGGCTCCCATCCACCTCAGGGCCCAGGGTTCTTCAGGGACAGGAGGCGCCACTGCCACACACGGGGCTGTGGTCAGCACTGAATACCCTGGTGCGACAAGGCTGGAAGAATCCTGAGCTCAGTACCACCATCTGAAGACTCCTGTCCAAATCAAAGAAAGAGACTTCCAGAGTTTTCCAGAATAAACAAGTATTTGTTAGAGGCTCCTGTAGAGAAGACAATATAAAAGCATCCAAGCAACAGAGTCCCATGAAACAGGAAAATACAGGGAAGGAGGGTATAGCTGCCTGGAAAGCTTCACCATCAAATTAGGACAGCCCCTGACCAGAACCTTTAACCTGCCTCCATTCAAAGTTCTACGTGTTGAATGATATTCAATTTAAGTGAATAAGCAGAAGTGAAGGGGAAAAAACACAATTTAAGACCTTCATCTTCCTGAGTTTCTCATAATCTCAAAATACAAAATCTTATTTTGTAAGGACCTCGAAGACAGTGAAAACATCAATTAAGCTACCTTCAACGTAAAGTATATGCAGACAGGATTTCCACAGAAAGACAAATTCATATAATCTACGAAGACATGAAGCGTTCATTTGCTGCTTTAGTTTGGGACAGAATTAATTTCTAAGATAGGGACCCCAATTCAGCATATAAAAAAAGAAAGTGAAAGGGTTAGTCGCAGTCAACTTTTTTTTTGGCAACCCCATGGACTGTAACCTGTCAGGCTCCTCTGCCCGTAGGATTTTCCAGGCAAGAATACTGGCGTGGGTTGTCATTTCCTTCTCCAAGGGATCTTCCCAACCCAGGAATCCAACCCAGGTCCTCTGGAATTGCAGGCAGATTATTTACTGTCTGAGCCACCTGGCCCTAACCAATGAGCTCAGGAAAACTTTCTGGACCAGTCACCTGTGCCCTGCATGCTGAGAAACATCTCAAGGGAATAGCAACACTTTGGCCAGAGAACATCCTAGAAATCACCTAGTCCACAACTGTCTTTTTATAGATAGGGCATCTGAAACCAAATGATCTGCCTAAAATCGCAGCACCAGGTAATGTCAGAGGTGAGTCCACAGTCCAGGTTTCTGGCTCTCTGCATGACTCCTTTGACAAGTACCTTCAATCCCATCAACTAGATCTAAGTCCATCTAGTTAGAAACTGTGCCTTCTGTCCTGCTGGACTCTGTCCACACCCTCTTTTTATCTAAACCATGTGTGCACTGACAGTTTCCCAGTAATGCCAGAGCTCTTCATTCTTACCCCCAACCCAACACACCACAAGCCAGCCCCTTAAAAAAAAACAAACTGGAATTCAGCCCTCAGCTTCTCCTGATCAAAGGGCAGACGGTCGGTTGTACCAAACGCTGCCATGTTGCCAAGTCATATTTTGGGCTTCCTCACTGTGTTCCAGAAAATTAAGCAAGACCGAACTGAACTTCCGTAGTAAAGCAAGCCACATGCTAACACGAGCTGTCCTTCAGAGATGAGAGGTTACTGCCCTTTCCCCAACTGGAGAATCTCTGAACTACCCTTTTGAAGCTTCTTGTACAGGCAAATGAAGAAGACAATGACTTCCCCTTTAAGACACTGGTATAAGCAGAATGGCATCCAGGGTTCACCTTGGGGGAGTTACACTCTGAGGGAACAGTCCTCTCTTTCAGGTTTCAAGATCTACCCTCTGTTATTCACATCCTGTTCCTGGGCTTTCCTCCTCAGAGAAGGAGCATATTCTGAGTCTTCAGGAGACACTGATCACCTGGTATTTTCCATTCAACAGATTACTGTAACTACTAATTTTCACGCCATGTAGCATGTGGGTTCCCCGACCAGGAATCTAACCCTGACACCCTGCGTTGCAATGCAGTCTCAACCGCTGGACCGCTATGGAAGTCCCACAAACTACTGGTTTTTAAATAATTTTAAGTCCCCTATTTCCTTCAGTCCTGCTCAAATGCCATCTTCTCAATGAGGCCACTCACACCTTTGCAACCCTACGCACTGCAGCCTGCCAGACGCCTCTGTCCATGGGATTTTCCAGGCAAGAAGACTGGAGTGGATAGCCACTCCCTTCTCCAGGCAATCTTCCCGACCATTTCAGGGGATCAAACTCAAGTCTCCTGCACTGCAGGCAGATTCTTTACTGTCTGAGCCACCAGCAAAGCCCCTCCCACACCTAATTGTAACAACCTACCCCCTCAACTTGGCCCCCTCTGTGCCAATTTATTATCTGTCTCCTTTCACTTAAGAAGGAATGTCTGTGTTATGTTCACATCTGTATCTGCAGCACTTAATATACTGCATCTAGCACATAGTGGATGCTCAATAAATATTTGCTGAAAGAACCAAATGAAATCATGAACTTGCCCCTCTGTATTCAGCAGAATACAGATCCTTTAAAAGGATCTTTTGTACCCCACATTATTAAGAACCAAAGAACTCTAAATCTGCACTGTGGAATATTGGCTATTATTTCTAGGTCCAGCCTTTCATTTTATAAATAATGAAAACTGTAGAAGCTGTGTGATGTAGCAGCACCAGCAAAGAATTTGGTATCAAAAGAACCCGAGATCCAAGTGAGAGTCTGTGCAAGAAACTTAGCCTGTCTAAATTTCCAATTTCCTCATCTGCAAAACTGCTACTTCCCAGTGATGATTAATGATGATGGATAAAATGAGAAAACATACAAAGTGCTATACAAGTGTCCTTCACCATTAGGCTCTTTGACCTGCCGAAGGTCACAGAGGCAGTAGTAGCAAAACAAGCATAAGAATTCAAGTTTTCTAACTCCTGATCCAGGGCATCTCATGTCATGAAACTAGCCTCTGGTTCCCCTATTCAAGGCCAACTTAAATCTTTCATCTAGTTCAAGGCCTTTTAACCTTTGCATGGTTGGGATCGCTTTCAAACTTTGATGAAAGTGACAGCAAAGTACATACACCTACACCAACACAAAATCTCCTATAACCCATCCCTGGGCCCCAGGCCCAGAGAACTAAGACTGATGTACTAATAAGTTACTCTCGGCAAGCTTTTTATCACCTATTTTCATAATTATGAATGATATTTATGAATAAGCATGATAATGCTTAATAATTCATGCCTAAGGATTCAACCCAAAGGATTCATTCTCAAAGCAGGAAGCTTGAGGGAAAAAAAGTACACAGGACTTTTAATAATAAAAATCAGATTATTTTGATCATGTTGCCACTGTACGAACCAGATAATTCTACATGACCATTTTCAGATAATTACACAGAGGCCCCATGGTTTCTTCTCTGGAGAAAATATACCCAAAATGTTTATAATGGAATTTCTCCCTGCAACCCTATACCCATCACAATTAACTCCAGAGAAGATTACTGAAGATGGTCTATCCTCCCTTAACCGCAATCTAGTTAAAAAGTATGAGGCTATTCACTGTAAAGAGCACTTGTTAGAGGAAAAAAGAAAATCAGTACTAAATCTTCAGGAAAGTCAATTCACCATTCTTCATTCTCTAATCAGGACAAAACATAACCAGCCTAATCCACTGGAATGTTAAACAATCATAGAAAACTTGATATAAATGAAGTAGTTTGAATTTGATAATCCTGAGGCAAAGGAGGTATGCCATGAGCTTCTTTGGTAATCCCTCCAGTTAAGCAGCTAGTAACAGATGTTTCAAAATATCAACCACTGAATTCAGTATCATTAATCTACAGTTGTCCAGTTACACACAGCTCAGTCTCCTCATCTGGAAAATTAAAACGGGCCACAAATGCACTGTGAACGTGTTGGGGATTTCTAAATAACAGTTTTTAATCCCTGAGTGGTGGGATTATGGGTGATTTAATTCTCTTACCTATATTTTGCTATAATTTTCAAGTTTTATATTGTAATTATGCACTGCTTTTTAAAACCACAAATTTTGAACTTAAAATATGTCTACACATTTGCAGATGTTTGATCTGATGACTGCAGAACCCCTATCTGGGGGGCAGCAACACAGAAGTCCCTAAACACAACCCAAAAAACAAGAATCCAGTATACTGACTCTTCTAAAGAAATCCTGTACATTCAAGGCTAATTAACAGAGGAAAAGGTTTTCTTACATGCAAAAACAAAAATACCATTGCTTTGGGGACCAGTTAAATGGGAGGGCTTGACCTCTTACAGAACTGCAGCATGAATGCTCCCAGCCTGTCAGCTATCTAAGAGATTGCCTTGTTTTAGATAAATAGAAGCCAAATCCTTGAAGATTCTGCTTCTTAAATTTTCTGAAAATCCATGGGTTCAGTTTGGTTGTCAAGGGTAAGATGACTACTTTCCCAGAGCTGAAAACTAGTTTCCTAAAAAGCTGATGTCCAACTTCTACCACTTGGTATTATTCATCATTTCTATTTTTGAAAGTTACAGGAAATTAAAATTATACGGTCTTTCCAGCCGTCCTAACAGGTACAACTCAGTATTAGTACTATTTCTTGTTGGTGTGTTTTTAATAAGATTCTTCCAATGCATCATAAACTGTAATCAAGTAATCCTTTTTCAACCTTTCAGAACAGTAAATAGATTTTAAAAAAAAGTCACCTAGCCCAAATAAATTTATTTACTTCTTATACTTAGAGAATCAAAACTGATCATGTTCTTAGTAAGTTCTGCACTCTCAGAATCATCAAATTTGCTAGAAACCTAAAAATTACTTTGAAAATTTTAATTTCTGATAGTGAAAACTCTAACCTGCGTTCATCAAATTCATCAAAACACATGTATGTGAAAAAGACTACAGAAGAACTGAAGAAGTAACTCGCTATTATTAGTTAGCCATCGACTGAACATCTCCAAATTATAGATACGAATGATGATTATCGTAATATGTACACGTTGAATTCCAAATATTCATTCGTATATACTTCAAATAGCATACACTTTAACTACAACCACCAAAAAAAGTGTCACTTTCAAGAAATACTGGAACCCGAAGAGAAAACCCTCATCTCAAGTGGCCCTGATTATTCACCTGTAGCAACGATTTTTCACTTCTGTTCTACGTACAAATTGGACCTCCCAGATCAGGTTACATCTCCTTTAGGAATTAAAGCAGCTAATACTTAGAAACCACAGATTTATTTCTCAGAACATAAGGCGTTATTTATAAATTACTCCAGATTTCCGTCACAATTTAGGGCAAAATTAGTTACCTCTCTTTTTTTCCCAATCAACCTCAAATCGGAATATTTGGATTTTTGAAAGATGAAGTTTTCTCCACAGTGTTTTTAGACGGGGTTCGTGAACTCTAACCTGTAATTCAGCACCGCCTCAGTTTTATCACATTTCAGGGAGAAAATGGGGCAGGGGCAAGTTTAGCGGCACCGCGACGGCATTGTCACCACACCACCTCCCACCACAGCCACCATTTTGAGCAGCAGAATTAAAGTGCTGAGGGTTCTGACCAACTAAGAGGAACGCGGGGTCTCCGGGACAGTGGTGGAGCCCGTCCTGACGCTCAGCCTTCCCAAATCTGCCGCTTCTGCCCCTCAGCCCGCGGGAACCGCCGTCCCGCTCACATTTTTAGAAAGAGCCGCGCTCGTCCGAGTCACGTCCCAACTTTGAGCGCGGCGTGCGGCGCCGGGCCCCGCACCCGAGGCCGCCGCATTGTCGCCGCCGCCGCCGCCCGCCGCCCGCACCGCCCGCCGCCGCCCGGCGCGCCTCCCTCGGGCGGCGGACCCACGGCCCCCGCGCGCCGGCCTCGCACCTTTGG
>ML663560.1:10583004-10691963 GCA_007570785.1 Antilocapra americana
GCTGATGAACTCCACGTCATCTCTGTGGAGAGCTGCTTCTAACTCCTTGATCTCGAAGTCCGGCAGGCGGAACGCCGTGCGGAAGAGCAAGCAGAAGTGCGCGATGGCCGGCACTTCCCACCACGAGCGCAGCTCGCCCAGCCCGGCCGCGCCGCCCTCCTCGGGGCGCATCTCCGGCCGCGCCGCCGCCTCCGCGCCCGCCGCCCGCCCGCTCCCGGAGCCGCTCCGGCCGAGCTACCGCGGCGGCTGCCCCGGGCCCATCGCGCCGCGGCCCGGCCGCCCAGCCCGCACAATGTCGCCGCGGCTCGCGGGGAACAGATGGGCCGGGGGCGGGCGGGGGCGGGGCCTCGGCACAACAACAACCCCGCCCCCGCCCCCGCCCGCCGCCCGCGGGCCGCGCTCGGGCGGGGGAGGGGCGCCCGCTGGCCGGGGGAGGGGCTGCGGTCGAGCTCCTCCCCCTGCCCCGCCGGGCCCCGCCCCCACGTGGCCGGGGGTCGCGTCCCCTGGAGGGCGGAGGTCTGCGCCTCCCTGGGAAGCGCCCACGTGGGTCCGGGGCGGCGGACCCTACCCCCGGGCAGATCCCGCGGCCTCCCGCCCCTCCCGGGCCCGGGGAGACCCCCCCCCCCGCCGTCCGCGGTGCGCGGGGTGCTGCGTGACGCGGGGGTTGGTTCCCCCTGGCCCGGGGGCCGCCCGCGCTCCGGTCCCGTCCGGTCTCGGGCGCAGCCGCTCGGGGACCCGCGTGGGGACCTCTGAGCGCGGACGCCCGCCGGACCGGCCAGCGCAGTGGCCGCACTCGGCTGGGATGTTGTGGAGTGCGCCTCCGCTTTATTCTCTCCCTCGTTTTATTCCCATCAATTTAGTAACCTGTTTTTTTTTTATATAAAGGCACCATAAAAAAAAAAAAAGATCTTAAACAACATGTATATTTAACTAGATCTTTCCAGGAAGAAAATACTCCATCCAACACTGCACACTGCCCCGCCCCTCGCCCCCTGCCCAAACTTAGGTAGTTGTGCTCGCTTATTACCTGAACTAATGAATGCTTTAAAATTCACCCTCAGATGCTACCACGTGTCCATCTTTGAAAAAAATGAGCGCCTATTTGAACGCCCCCAGGAGCAGAGGCTGCACTTGAGTATGTAACTCGCAGCTCCAAGGCAGATGCCCGGTGACCAGGTGAGGTGTGGGAAGGCTGACCTGAATTCACACTCTCTTCTGGGGACTCTCTAACCCCTCTCTGTCTGCATTTCCGCAGGGATCAGCCTGACTTTCCGCACCTTTCCTTCTCTTTTGTGTAAGGGTTCCTGCTTCCCTTCACATTTGTTTCTAATCCATTACATCCTGCCTCTCTGCTTCCCCGCCTTTTCCCGGTTCTCCTCTGGCTCCTCATCCTGCCCTTTACCTCCTTACCTGTCCCTTGGTGACAGGTCCCTGGTAGTCACAGCGCCTAAAAAGTCATATACCAGAAAGCAGAAAAGTGACTCTGGCCTGTTTGAATGAGCGCTGCCCTCCCCACACACTGCCGGGTCCTGAAATCCAGCCACACTGTCTTGGGGTGTGGGGGGCGGGGGCAGGGCGGGTGGTGGTCAAGGGGGTCAACCTTCGGTTGTGCTGGTCCTGCCCCATCCTCAGCACCCTTGTCCCCAGGCTGCCTTCTTCATCTGAGGGTCACCTCTCTGTGTGACCTATCCAATGGGACAGGCACATGGCTTCAGACCTCTTTCTCTCTCTACCCCCTCTGGCTCTGATCCGCTGTAACTCTGCCCCGCACCCCACCACCCTCCACCACCCTCCACCACCACCCCCCACCAGAGCAGGTCCTCCTCCTTCAGCCCAGAGGTTTTCTGTGTCTCCTTGGGGTTCCTCAAGTTCCAGCTCCATCTGGAGCCTCACATTTGTACCCACGCCTTCCTCTGCCTCTGATGGAGTTGATACCCACATCCTTGACTGTTTGTTCCACCTTTCCCCTGGGATTTAACTGCCTCAAATCTGTTTTCTGGGCTGGCTTCACCCTAACCTCCTGAGACCTGGATCACTGACCCTGGTGCCTCCCGGGATACCCACCTCCTTCCTTCTTCCCAGGACTCTCAGCGCTGCCTGCCCCTGCCTTTTTAAGGCTGGCCCATTTCTCACCAGTTGTTTCCTGTCCTGTTCCCAAAAGACATACAGCTCATACTTTCTCTGTCTCTCTCTTTTGCCCCCTCTGCCTCTTTTCTGTTTGTGAGCACTGTTGATCTGAGATGACCTTGGAAATAAATGCTAAAAGAATTTCTCTTCCAGATTTCCTACCACCTCCACTTCCATACCATCTTCTAATTAAATATCTTCCATTAAAAACACACACGATACTTAGTTTGACTAACCTGTTTCGCTTGTTAATTAATGAGGCAAAAAAATATTTGAATTTCTCTTTGCAAAATCTGCAGTAATCTTAGCTGTTACGGGATTACTTTAGCTTCCTGGAGGATAATCTAGGGAACTAACCACCGTTTTCTAACACCATTTCTTTGAGAAATACATTGCAAATTCTGTATGATCAGCTGAAAACAATTACTTGAACCTTGGAAGGCGTGTGACAAAAGTGTGGGTCTTCCAGGTTTCTTCCTGCTAACCAGGACTAAAATTCAAATCTTCTAACTGATCATCCAGTCGGATTACACTGGTTCTCACTTCTACTCCAGTTGCCCTTCCTACGCCTTTGCCTACCCACCCTGACTCCTCGATTCAGTCCGAGAGCCCAGCTGGAGCCACAGTGAGGCAGAACCATTATCCTATCACTTTAGTTGTCTCCACACCTGAGTCCAGGTCCCTCATGAAGTCTTGGCACACCCCTCCTTTCTCAATAGAGAGCTACCTTCCATAGGGTACTATTCCCACAGAAGACTGTAAGTCAGGCTAATTCTAACATTTTAGAGATCGTGGAAAGTGAGTTGTATTAGTAGTCAGGAAATTTGGCTGTCTCTTAGAAAAGGCTTAATCTCTTGCATGTGTATTTCATCTGTAAGGAGGGGCTTGAACTAATGGTTCCTGAATCCTATAGCTTTCACCTTTGGAGTACAGCCAGCTTAATGTTCTAAAATGTAAATTCAATCATGTCATTCACCTGCTGAAAATTCTATGACTCTCCCTTGAGCATGAAAGTCCATTGAGTCTTAACTCAAGCCATAGTTTGGCTCCCACCTGCCTTCCCAGCCTCACCTGCGATCCCCACCCCCACCTCATCCAACCAGTGACTCCTTCCCTCCTGTCAAACTGGTTCACTCACCCCCAGATCTTCTTGCTCCTCCCTTTTGATCCTGCCCTTTCAATTGCTTACAAAGACAGCTCAACTTCTTAGATCATGACCCACTCCAAACTCACCTCCTTCCTAAAGCTTTCCTGAAACACCCGCGCTTAGGGGTATTTGTCCAGGTACTCTGACTGGAGAAACTACAGTGTGTATGACTCACTAGTCAACCACTTCCTTGGGTCATCATTCTATTATTTATTTGGAAGTGCTACTTAAACCTTCGCTGTGTTTGGGAGTGTGTTTTCTGCTCATCCAGATTAGACCTGAGTACGTGGGAGCTACCTAATACACAGCAATTAAATGATTGATTATTTAATGATGACATAAAATAGTAAAAAAAATTAGAACTTCTTAAAATGACTGATGTTGATTTACCTATCTTTCCTTATTCCTTCCTCTGCCTTTTAGCTTTCTCCCTCCTGGAACTCATTGAGGCAGTCTCAAAGGTCATGCCTTTCTCAACACAGTCATGTCTTCAGGGGATTGATTGACTCCAGAACCCCCATGGATAACAAAAGTCACTGGAGTCCCTTTTATAAAATGGCATAGAGTGGTCAGCTCATATCCTCAGTTTCCAGCGTTCATGGATTCAACCAACCAAGGATGGATCCATCTTCGGCTTGGCTTTTCTCCTGAGCCCCAGGGTCATTTCCCCCAAATGCCAATTGGATGTTGAAATTCACCATGTTAAAAAGGAAGGTGGGAAACTAGCTCTGGATTTTTTCTTGACAAGTCACCCATCTTACTGACTTCATATTTCCTGTATCATAGTTCCAGACCACCAGGTTCACCCTCAACTCTCTGCCTTTGTCCTGGCTAGTTGTAACCACAGCTGTGTGGGTTCTGCCTCCATGAAGTCTCTTGTATTCCCCACTCTTTTTGACACCCCCAGTCTCCACCCCAACCGAGGTCCTTTCATCTCTCTAGTTGAGAAGCTTCCTAACTGGTTCGCTTTCTTCTGGTTTATCTCCTCCTCCGTCTCTCTAGTATGGCTGGATTAATCTTAGAAGTGTGCATCAGTTCTGAGAAGATAAATTTAATGTGTTCTTAAACCCAGTATATCCACCAGATTATTATTTCAACATGTGTTATCAGTATTAAAAGTATCCATGAGATAGTCTATATGCATTTTTCTTCACGGCAGTTCTTTGGAATCTAGTGTGCATTTTACAATTGACCACAGGCATCTCTGTTAGGACCCACCATCTCAATGCTGCGTGGGGCACTCGTGAGTGGTAGGTGCTATGTTGGGCAGACAGGTCTGCAGGTACCCACATGCCCAGGACTCACCCTGAGCACTCTGACCCTCTGGACTCCAGTCTGGACCCATCTACATCCTCTTCCCTGCACCCTCTTCCAGGCAGGCCTCCCTGAACACTCTAGCCTAGTGCTGAATCTCCCAACCAACCTCTTTTATCTATGTTTGGTTTTACCAAGAAAATCCCAGCTCTTTCCTCAGGAATAGCTCTTGGACTGTTCTCCTTGGAGCAGGCTACAAATAACTGGTCATATATGAGTGTTAATGAGATAAATGTATTTGTGTATTACTAATATCTTCACAGAAAACACTAGTTACTCTTTGAGCATAGTTTTTATGATGTAGAATTTTTTTAAATTGAGATATAGTTGGTGTGCAATATCGTATAGGTTACAGGTGTACAGCATCATGGCTCACAATTTTTAAAGGTGATACTACGCTGATAGTTACTATAAAATAGTGGCTCTCTTCCCCCTACTGTACAGTATATCCTCATAGCTTGTTTATAACATATTTTTATATGTTCTTCCCCATGAAGAACATTGGGGAATTCCCTGGCAGTCCAGCAGTTAGGACTCTGCCCTTTCACTGCCAGGGACCCAGGTTCAGTCCCTGGCCAGGGAACTAAGATCCTACAAGCTTCGAGTTGCAGCCAAACAAAAAAAGAGAGAGAGAAGAAAGTTGATGATCAAAGTTTGTAGATTATTTTTTAATTGTATTTATTTGCTTTTCGCGTGCTGGGCCTTCCTTGTTGCACAGGCTTTCTCTAGTTGCAGTACCACGGCTTCTCAGTGCAGTGGCTTATCTTGTTGCAGAACATGGACTCTCGGGCACGTGAGCTCAGTGGTTGCAGCTCCTGGGCTCTAGAGCACAGACTCAGTAGTTGTGGCACCCGGACTTAGTTGCTCCTCGGTGCGTGGGACTGCAAGGAGAGCCAACCAGTCCATCCTAAAGGAGATCAGTCCTGAGTATTCATTGGAAGGACTGATGCTGAAGCTGAAACTCCAATACTTTGGCCACCAGATGCGAAGAACTGACTCACTGGAAAAGACTCTGATGCTGGGAAAGACTGAAGGCAGAAGGAAAAGGGGACGACAGAAGATGAGATGGTTGGATGGCATCACCGACTCAATGGAGATGAATTTGAGTAAGTTCCAGGAGTTGGTGATGGACAGAGAAGCCTGGCATACTGTAGTCTGTGGATTCGCAGAGAGACAGACAGGACTGAGCAACTGAACTGAATTGAACTGAACTGTGTGGGGCATGACCGAAGCGACTGAGCAGAGTGAGGATGGTAATCTATTACTGCCAGGAAACCCCAGCCGGAGGCTGGAAACCCTCAGGCCAGCAGGGAGGCATGGAGCAGCAGGGCCTGAGGAGAGGACCGGCTGCAGTCCCTGGAGTAAAGCTCTGTCTGCTCTGGCTCAAACCAGCTGGCACCGGAGCTGGAGGCTGAGTCCTTGGCGTGGTTCTAACACCACATGCGGCCTTTAAGGAGATTACTGCAATGTTAGTTAACCTGATTCTCAGCCTCGAGACAGGGCAAAGGGGTGTCCTTTCTGCTGTGGGCATCTCTGTGGTTCAGGACTCAGAACCTCACCGGATTTTACTGCCTGCTGAAACTTCTTCAGTCCTCTTCTAGAAACTGTACCCAAGAATCAGCTTCTCTGCTGCCTCCGGGCGACTTGGTTTCTGTTGTTCTGTTCAGAAATTCCTTCCCGAATTCCTGGCATGTCCACCTCTGGCCTATCTCATTGTGGCATCTCCCCTTGTTCTTGACACCAGGTCAAATAGCTTTGTAGCATCTCAGTTCTCCGAGCCATTCAGAAGCTGGTGAGTCTTAATGAGTTCTTCCCTTAATCTCTTTTCAAAGGGCCTCCAGTCCTTAATTTCTTTAACTTTCCTTTTTAATTATTTTAGCTCCTTGTGTCATTCCTCTGGCCTCAGACCCTCCCTACTCAGTTTACCGGTCACATTATTTTGGTTGACAGAGTGCCCGGGCTTCTGTACACCTGGCCTCAGACTCCCTCACTGGGCCAGCGATGTCCCTCCTGTTGGATCCACATGATGTAGAAATAAGTGTTTGGGTAGAAAACTGTCTCTGGCCTCGAGGGTTTTCTAATGCAGTTGATAAGGTTATCTGTGCAGTACAGCACAAAAGTATGCTGTGAGATGTTCAAGTCATGAAGGGCTGCAAAGTCATGCAGCCCACGTGCTCCTTTGGAGAGGAGTTCCGAGTGGAATCTAGTGTGAGCCGGAGGGCTTGGGGAGGCCACCTTGACTTGGTGAGCAACACAGCTGGATATCTGCATTCATAGCTTCAAATCAATTTGTTTTTACTTTTTTTTTTTAACATTTGGCTGCACCTCATGGCTTGAGGAATCTTAATAGTTCCCTGACCAGGAATTGAACCCACATATTCAGCAGTGAAAGCGTAGAGTCCTCACCACCGGACCACTGGAGAATTCCCATAGCTTAACCTTTGGAATAAAATTCTCTTGATGTCAAAGCCGATTAAGATGGAATAATTTTTTAACTTAGAGTAATATTTAGTAGAGAAAGCAGTTGTAGTGGAGAGGCAAGTGTGGCATTCTAGATTCAGAAGGCCTGGGACTCAGGCTGTAATTTTAGTCCCAGCTGAACCAGCTGCTTTAGAATCAGCTGCCATGTGAGCTTGTTTCTTACGCTGCATTTTCTCAGATACTCAATAGGAATCATACAGACTCCTGTTTAGCTCCATGACTGATACATGGAGCAAAGGAGAAAATTATTTAAACCATAAACTGTCACATTCATAGGAAGAATTATTAGTTTCATTATTTTTAATCCTGTTCAATCTGAAAGTGGTATACTTCCTTAAAAACATGCACTTCCAATGTATCTAGACAGGTCCCAAGTCAGATCACTCTAACAGAGTATGCATGAGCCCATTCATTTGATGTATGCAACATATCTTAAGTACCAATCACCTTGAATAAGAAGATGCAAAGTCAAAGGTGAAGAGGGTCTTAGTTGCCATCACCATAAAAACCATTTATCAGCGTGTTCTGGATTTCTTGATCTGAGTGTATTTCTTAAAGACGAATATATAGAGGGGTGAGAAAAGGTGGGAGATAGGAGGGAGGTTCAAGAGGGAGGGGATATGTGTATACGTATGGCTAATTCATGTTGATGTGTGGTGGAAGCCAAACCAATATTGTGAAGCAAATTATCCTTCAATTAAAAATAAATGAATTTTTTAAAACTTAAAATATAAAAAAAAGAAAGCAAAAAAAAAGAGGAACATGGAAGTTAGCTTCTCTTGCTTATTATCTTTATTTTTAGGAGTAAAGAGTAAACACGTATATAGTATAGAGTAACTTTAAACAATTACAGTAAACACTTCATATTATTACTATATGACATCAGATTATTTTCTTGTTTAAGCTGACATCATTCTTTAACAAAAAAAAATTTACTTTTCTTGAATATAACTGTGAAATGAACATCATTTCCTAATTTGACTGCTCCAGGCACTCAGTCAATAAATGTTTATTGAGCAACTGCTATGTCCTAAGCAAGGTTGTAAGAGTTGAGAACACAGAAATGCCTAGAGCTTCAAACCTGTTATGTTTATGGCGTCATTATTTCTTAAATTAACAAGCCTCCCTTCACTTTCCTCACTCCAGAGCCAAGAAAGAAGAGCCTGTGAAATGGGTGCTTTTGTTTGGCTGGAAAGTCTGAAGGGGTTGGGAACTCCAGAGGGAGAGATTGGTTGGTGAAGGGGAGCAGGTCCTCTGGTAACCGCAGTTAGGTTGTGTAGACTCGGAGGTGATTATGCTACAAGCTTTAGTCACACCAAAGAGCAAGATCTTTCTGGTAAAACAGACAGAGCAGCCAGTAACTTGAGTTCCATTTTGCACCACCAAAACACAAGTTAATATGACGGCCTCGAAGTGTTCTCAAGACACATCCCTGCTCGGCTCACAGCCTGAGTTAACAGGCTTCGCAGTGAATGGGGGGAAGACATCTCTCCTGGGACAGTGCTGTGGCCAGAAACTCTGCAAGTGTCTCTAAGGACTCTGGGTCCCTGCGACGTGCCATTGGAAACCCAGCCTCCAGCCAGGCATGACCTCCAGCTAGAGGCTTGACGGTCAGCTGTAAAGAACTAATGGACACCAGCAATCCCTTCGCAGGGACCGGAGTGTCTGCACCCCTGACACGCGTGGCGCAGAGTGGCATTTCTCATTGGCCAGGTAAACACACCCAGTTCATTTTGTCAGTGTTTTTGTGTTTGTTTATTTGAAGCAGGACCCAGATGTATATTGAGATTCTTCATTTTGTATTCCCGGCACCTAGAGCAGCACCAAGTGTGGGAGTAAAATCAAACCAAACAAGCAGAGTCACGTGCTGAAGGCCTTTGCCGCTGCGGGCACAGCACCAGGCTCTTGATTCACATTTGCGAAGTTCCGTAAACCGGGGTCTGAGCACTTTGTGACAGTGTAGACAAGAAGGCAAACAGGTGCACTGAGGGTGTCAGTTGAAGTGTCAGTGGGAAGGGGTGCAAACTAGCATGGACACAGTGAGGTCTCCTTGGATGAGGGGGCGCTGGTGGAGCCTGGTAAGTGGACATGCAGCCCAGAGGCTATAGCAGGACTCTGGGCTGGAGCCTGGAGGCTGGAGGCTAGAGGCTACCCAGAGCCCAGGCAACAAGAAGACTTTGTGATGAAGCCACTGAGAGGTTTTGAGCAAGAGAATCACATGAACTGATTTCTCTTTAGAAGGACTTCTTAGAGTCCTGTTGAAGCTCTTAGCCAAGGTTCTTGGGATTGCAAATAAAAAACCAAATGAAAACAGAAGTGGCTTCACCAGTGCTCGGAGCTGTGATGCCCTGTCCCTTGATCTGGTAAGCAAGTTTATACTGTAACAACCAGGACAGCAGTAGCTTTGGGCGACTCATCCATCACACCGCTAGTTACGCTGAGCTAATGGACATCGAAAGTTCCAGACTTTTTTCTTTTTTTTTTTTGGCACATTTAAACATATTTTAAATGTTGAAAAGATAGCATAGAGTTACATCATAGTTATAAAACTTACAGAATTAAAAGATTTGTCTTGCTTTTATTTCTAAATGCAGAGAACAGGAAGCTGCTTACTGTATACTATAAAATTAAATTTTAAAATGAGTTCAAGCTTGAACCTAATTTTAAAATGCAAACATGAAGACCCCTGAATTATAAACCTTCATTCGAAATGCACTAATAATGGAAAATGCAAAAATGGTAGCATTTCCAAGGAACCTCAGATATTTCAACCATAATTATTTTCTGTTATAACAATTGTTCCTGTTTTGTCTTTAAAGAACTTTCTTTTTTTTTAAGACAATCAGCTTGAGAATGTTTTCAGTCACTATGATTTGTGACAATCGGAACAGTCTTCTAATGGGTCCTCAGTGTTCAGAGATTCAAGCTCAGTGCACTTCAACCTCCAAACTTCTAAGAAAACTGTCAGGCCAAGGGTGCCTCCCGCTTTGTTTTTGGAATTGACTTTCAGAACCTGATTACCCAATTCACCATTTACCTGCTGAAAGGTGACCCTCTCAGCCTATACTCCACAGGCTCTGCTACTGGCAGACAAAGATGTCACAAGTTACGATCATGTGGAGACCGCGAGGAAGTTTCAGAAAAGCGTTTTCAAATAGAACCTAGAGGAAGCAGCTTATGAGATTGCTGTATCATTGCTGCTGGAGAAAAAAAATCATGTTAAATGTGCTCGTTGTCTCCTCCAAAGACATCATGAGTCTTCAGTCTCATCAGCGCAGCATCCTACCTTGAGGACTCTGATCAGCACCCTCCCCAGCTCCTCCGTGCTGCCAGCCCCCCCTCACCCAGACCCCAGTCCGGCTCCTGACTGGCCCTCTCCCTGTACACACCAGCCCACCCCTCAGCTGGTGCCAAGGGCAGAGAACCGGTGTCACCTCTCCGACTGCTGTTCCCCTAGCCTCGAATGTGGCTCACATCTCTTTTATTAAATCAAGAAACAGAGTTTGGGGAAGGTTTTAATCTATTTTGGGGGCCACATCAGGTCTTTTTTTTAAAAAAACAACGTTTATTGATTTATGTCTGCAGTGGGTCTTCACTGCTGTACGCGGTCTTTCTCTACTTAAGGCGAGCGGGGGCTGCTCTTTGCTGTGGTGCACGGGTTTCTCACTGTGGTGGCTTCTTTTGTTGAAGAGCACAGGCTCTAGGCCCTCAGGCTCAGTAGTTGTGGCCCACAAGCTTAGTTGCCCCCTAGTACGTGGAATCTTCCCGAACCAGGGAAGATTGAACCTGCATCTCCTGCATTGCAGGAGGATTCTTTACTGCTGCACCACCGGGGATGCCCTCCTTGTGTTTCTGCACCCTGTGAAATCATCTTCTTCCTTCAACACCCATCTTACGAGTGGTATCTCTGGACTTCCTCCCAGTCCTCACTCTGCTGTGTACACGAGCATTAGAGCCTCGTTTGATTGTATACAGTGCCTAGGGCGTATTCACTCTCCTTGGAACACTGTTGCAATCCACTCGCTCCAGTGGGTAGGTGGTTGGTGGCTGACTCTGCAAGAACAAAGGGGTGCCTGCACACACATCTGTCTTTCCATCTAATCCATTGGCTGGTGTTTCTGAAGCATCTGCTCATCATGTGCAAGGCACTTGGACTTGACAAAAGATTTTTAAAATCTTCTTGTTTAATACAACAGTTTTTTTTTTTTTTTTGAGTGTTGTTATTTACTATGAGAGTACCAAAGAAGTAAGAGACATGGCTTCTAATCTCAACAGACTTTCAACCAGATTTCCCTGATGCTTCCAATGCTGGGGACATAGGTTCAATCCCTGGTCAGGAAACTAAGATCCCAGGTGCCATGTAACTTGGCCAGAAAAAAAAAAAAAAGAAACAGGCAAGTAAGCAAGAGATTGTTGTTAAAAAAGAGTGAGACAATTCAACCTTCAGAGGGAGGCACAACTTTGCTCCATACTGCTGCTGCTGCTGAGTCACTTCAATTGTGTCCGACCCTGTGCGACCCCACAGACGGCAGCCCACCAGGCTCCTCTGTCCCTGGGATTCTCCAGGCAAGAATACTGGAGTGGATTGCCATTTTCTTTTCCAGTGCATGCATGCACGCATGCATGCTAAGTTGCCTCAGTTGTGTCCAACTCTGTGTGACCATATGGACAGCAGCCCACCAGGCTCCTGTGTCCACCAGATTCTCTTGACAAGAATACTGGAGTGGGTTGCCATTTTCTTCTCCCTTTGTTCCATGAAACAAATGTAAATAATGTCTGCAAATTCCTATTAAGGAAGAAAGTGGGAGAGGAATGATCCCAGACAAAGAGCTGGTGGGTCTTTTTTGCATTTTCCCCACAAATAAACAAACTTTAATAGATATTACTTTGTATTTATATAGCGCCTTCTTCAAGAACCTTTGGTGCTTTACAAACATTTTATCTAATTAATCCCCACAACAACCCTGTGAAGCAGGTACTACTCCCATTTTACAGGATAAGGAGGCTGAAGCACCGAGAGGTTAAGTGACTTGCCTGAGATCTCACAGTTAAATTCACTGTGTGACTCTGGGTGGGTCTCGACATCACCTTGCTGAATCTGTTTCCCCATCTGGTGGAATTAATGCTTTGATTTCTGTGATGGCTGAGGGTTCCTTCCAGCTCTTTGGCTCAGCGTCTCAAGGTCATGGGGTGCCTAGAAGGGAGACGTGATTGTAGTTCAGGGTGGTTGAGGAAAGTTCCAGGCCAGTCCTAGCTGAACTTGAATGTGGGTGAAGTCAGGAGAGCCAGAGAGGAGGCAGAAAGGCGCAGCAGATAAACACTGGGACAGGCCAGGGCAGGTTGGCCAGCGCTTGGGAGGTAGACGGGACCAGGCTCCCTGGGTAGGGTGTTTGTTAGGACGATTGGGAAATGGCCAGGGGAGGCCACCTCAGGCCAGGAAGGACTCAGGGGAGAAGCACTGGAGTCACTGGGGCTATTTTAGGATACTTGCAAAAGGCAGCACGAGGCGCTAGGTCCAAGATTAGCTTTGCAGCCGCAGGAAGACAGAGCCATGGCCGGAGAGCAGCTTCAAAGACAGAATCAGGAAGTCGCTGGGCTCTGCAGGAGAAGGTGAGTCAATGACACCTTTGGGTCTTAGTCTGAGACTGAATAAACAGGCTACTGACAGGCTCTGATGCCTCAAGGCTGACAATGGCCCCAGCAGCCCTTGGAATTGAGGAGAAGCACAAACTGGAATCAAGATGGCTGGGAGAAATATCAATAATCTCAGATATGCAGATGACACCACCCTTATAGCAGAAAGTGAAGAAGAGCTAAAGAGCCTCTTGATGAAAGTGAAAGAGGAGCGTGAAAAAGTTGAGTGAAAAACTCAACATTCAGAAAGCTAAGATCATGGCATCTGGTCCCATCACTTCATGGGAAATAGATGGGGAAACAGTGACAGACTTTATTTTGGGGGGCTCCAAAATCACTGCAGATGGTGACTGCAGCCATGAAATTAAAAGACGCTAGCTCTTGGGAAGAAAAGTATATTAAAAAGCACAGACATTACTTTGCCGACAAAGGTCCATCTAGTCAAAGCTGTAGTTTTTCCAGTGGTCATGTATGGATGTGAGAGATGGACTATAAAGAAAGCTGAGTACCGAAGAATGGATGCTTTTGAACTGTGGTGTTGAAGAAAACTCCTGAGGGTCCTTGGACTGCAAGGAGATCAAATCCATCCTAAAGGAAATCAGTCCTGAATATTCATTGCAAGGACTGATGCTAAAGCTGAAACTCCAAAACTTTGCGAAGAACTGACTCATTTTAAAAGACCCTGATGCTGGGAAAGATTGAGGGAGGGAGGAGAAGGGGACGATAGAGGATGAGACTGTTGGATGGCATCACTGCCTCAAGGGACATGAGTTTGAGTATACTCCAGGAGTTGGTGTTGGACAGGGAGGCCTGGCATGCTGCAGTCCATAGCATTGCAAAGAGTAAGATACAACTGAGTGGCTGAACTGAACACACCACTACACTGGGAAAGGGAACTGCTACCCACTCCAGTATTCTGGCCTGGAGAATTCCATGGACAGAGGAACCTGGCGGGTTATACTCCATGGGGTCGCCAAGAGTCGGACACGATTGAGAGACTTTCACTTTACTACACAGCGCACTCAGCAGGCTGCTGCCACCAAGAACAGCCTAGACTCACTTCTCCTTTTATAATAGAACTATTTATAGTGTGGGTTTTTGTGTTTTTTTTCTTTTTTTGGCTGCTCCATGCAGCTTGTGGGATCTTATTTCTCAGACCAAGGAATGAACCCACGCCCCCGCACCCCTCTGGATCCCCAGGGACGTCCTAGTGTGTTCAAAATCCTTTTGAGCATGAAACTTCCGAGTTTTATCTTAACCAAAAACTTGCATGTTTTGCTCCTGTTTCCTGAGAAATTAAAAAGTATGTTAAATCAATGGTGTCTAGATTTATGGACCTGGAGGAGTGTGAATGCTGGTTTTATGTAGATTTGAAACTAGGTTGTATTAAAATGCCACTCCAAATACTATTCCCCCTCAGGAAGGGCATCTGGGTGGTTCATGGACAGAGGTGAAATGAAGAAAAGTGATCTATTTCAAATGCGTAAAACAGAAGGTCTAAATTTGGACTTCCCTGGTGGTCCAGTGGCTAAGACTCCACGTTCCCAGTACAGGGGACCCAGGTTCCGTCTCTGGTCAGGGAACTAGATCCCACATACTGCAACTAAGACCTGGCACAGTCAAATAGATAAATAAATATTTTTTAAAATAGTAAAAGCCAGCTCTTCTAAAAAGTCTTAACTATTACAGTGAATTGAAGGGAGGTATTTTGTTGGTTTCTTATATTTATCTATCAACATGTATTCATTCTTCAACTCATACCTGTACTTATGTCAAAAAAACACATTACGGGAATTTCCCTGGTGGTCCAGTGGTTAAGACTCTTTGCTCCCAATGCAGGGGGCGAGGGTTCAATCCCTAGTCAGGGAACTAGATCCCACATGCAGCAACTAAAAAAGGATCTGTATGCCACAGTTAAGATCCCGTGCAGCCAAATAAATAAATGATATATATAGATTTAAAAGAATAGATTACTTTATACCAGTGGATTTCTAATCCAGAGAGAAGCACACACACCAGTGCTGACAACCTGAGGGTACCAAGTGCATCACAGGAAACAGCCTGCTGCGATGTTCTGAATGATAGAAAGGCAGCGAGATGCTCCTGAACCTACTGCATAAAGTCAAGTTGGAAGATGCCAGAAACTGAAGCAGAGTCTGCCTGAAAGTGAGCGGCGTGAGATTTGGGCGGAAAGGAAGAGGGAAAGTCACCATCAGCACAAGCCTTGGTGCCACGGAGGGTAACCCTCCTCAGTGGGCGAGCAAGCGCACTGTGGGCTGAGCCGCCCTGGGTGCCCAGGAGATAGGGAGGTCCCGCTTTGCTCCTGTTTGCAGGAGGCGCCCTCTTTCCCCCTCACCCCTTATCTCTTACTGAAGCCGGAGCTGAAAGGGAAGAATACAGTTTCAGGTCAACTGATTTTCTGTTCCCCTGGGACTCAGAAGCACCATCTGAAACCCAGCTTCTGGTCCCCAGGGACCCACCATGGTGAGATTCAAGAATCAGAGTGTAACTGAAGGCATTGTGAAGAATCAGGGGTTATCTTATATACACTGTGGTGCGTAAAACAGACAGCCCTTCCAGGAGCAAGGGCAAAGCTTCTGTACAGCTCAGGGAGTTCAGTTCAGGGTCTGTGATGACCTAGAGGGGTGAATGGGATGGGGGGTGGAGGGAAGTCCAAGAGGGAGGGGATATATATATATATATATATATATATATATATATACATACAGCTGATTCACTTCATTGTATAGCAGAAACAGATCATTATAAGGTAATTTTACTTCAATTTAAAAAAAAAGAATTTGGGGAAGTCCTTCAGTGAGTACATGACTGGAACTGACTGACCAGGAGCCATGTGGTCCAGCTCAGTTCAACTCAATTTATTCTCCTCAAAAGACATAGAGGCACCTACTATGTGCTAGGAACTGTGTTAATATAAGAGACACAGAGGTGTCTCAGAAATGAGTGCTGGCCTCCGACAGCCTGGACAGCCTGGAGACGACAAGCAGGAAATTCAAATGGACTGTGCAGCTTCTTGGTTCTCAGGTGAGTGCAGGCAGGGTTTCCAGAGATGAGTCTAGAAGGTTATACTGGGTGCCAGAGGAAGAGGAGGTGAGGCGAGGAGCTCTCAGTCCTTCTGGCTCCTCTGGGTTTTCTTAGAATCACCCAGAAGAGCAGCTAGCCCAGCCCCTCCCTAATGGTGTGAAGGTTGAATCCCAGGGGCCCCACCAAACAGGAAATGGCTTGCAAGTGACTTAGCCATTGTCTGCTCCAGCCTGCACTATCTGCTGAGTCTCTCACTTCTGAGTTTCCCTTGTTCATTTTCCTGTTGGTTTCCCTGAATTTTTAGGAGAGTTCCCTTGGCAAATTCCCACTAGTCCCCAGCTGCGTTAGGAGGGGGCGGGAGAGGAGCTGGTGCTTTTCCACAGCTGGGCCAGAGGCAATGGCCAGCGATGGGAGGCCAGGCCTTTGCTGGCAGCTGGACTCAGCACCAGTGGCCCAGTACCTCCGGGTCACCAGCCTAGAGAGGGTCACAGTCTCATAGGGAATGGATGCTCCCTGATGGACGGAGGGACAGCCACTGGAGAGGGGGCTGAAGGCCCTCCCTGGCTGCCTCTGTGGGGCTGGTCCCTTAGGAAAGGGCAGTGAGGCCGAGTCTACATCACTCGGTTGCGGTGACAGCATACGGTCCTAACCACTGGGCCACCAGAGAGGTTGCCTAGCTCTGTTTATTCAGTGTTCTACTTTTCTAATCTTTTAATGTAAGCAAGTATTATTTTATAATAAAAAATTTTGACAACCCCAAATTTAAGTGTTTTGTAAATCTGAATTTGTGAGGGTGAGTTACGCGTCTATTAAAAGGGTCTGCACATCACCTGGTCCTGTCTGTATGTTACATCTTTAACTGATAGCTTTAATTTTCAGAGTCGACAGGGTCAGTGGGTACCATCCAGATGTGTGAGTGCAGCCACGGAAGCCTGCCCGTGGCTTTGAGCCCAAGAATCAGCGGAGACTGGCTGCCCTCTGGGTCTGGGGTTCAGCCTGCACCTGTGTTGGGAGCCGCGCACAGCCCAGTCTCCCAGCCTTGTTGCCCGGCTGCAGACTTGCGGCCTGAGCGGGGCTGGCGTGGCCGGCTCCCTCTGCCCGCTGTCCATTCACCACCCAGCGGCGGCAGCGTGTCCCCGCCTCCACCCTCCCCACGCGTGCTCAGCGGTGGAACTGCCAAAGGATGTCTGGCTGCTGTGCAGGCAGAACAGGTATGTCCTCGCGCCTCTCCTGTGGGTGAGGTGAGTGTGACTTAAGAACGAAGTTGCTGGGACCGCTGAGGAAACGAGATGTGAGTACCAGGCACGGCGGAGTCAGACAGACCTGGTGTCCAGCGAACCCAGGGGTTTAACAGGCTGTGGGGTCACAGGTCAGGCGAGGCCTGAGGGCTCCCCGCTAGGCAATGTGGTCTTCCCTCTTGAGTTCCCTGTGAAAGAATGGGGCCTTGATGAAGCCGGGCGACTGTTTTTCAGATCTGAGTTGCTTAGCAATGTCCTTGGCTCTGTGGAGGCTTTTCCTGATATATCTTGTCTCCCTCACATTTTCTTGTTAGTCTGGCCTGACTTTGCAAGAAAATGGATTGTCTTTGATGATTAGACCCTGAAAGTTAGTCCAGGAGGCAGCTGGAAACAAGAGGCAGTGTGGTTTGGGCAAAGAGAAACAGAATGGGAAGGACAGACTCTGGGATTGGTGACCCTCCCCCAGTATTTTATTATGAAAAATTTCAGACATAAGAATTGTAATCGTAATTACAATTACAGTTGGAATTGGAATTGGAATTCTTCAGACTCTAAGAATTGTACGGTGAACATATATACACATGACATGTACGTATATTCTACAACTAACATTTCCCTTCTGTTTGCTTTATCACTTACCTACCCAGCCGGCCATCCGTCTAGACACACAGCACTCGATCTTATTTTCTGATACATTTGAGATAACAGTCTACCTCATCTCTAAACGCTTGGATGAGTATACGGATAACTAAAGTCATTTATGGTTCTTTCTATTTACGTAAAACTCACCTATAGTGAAATAAACAAATTACCTACAGCACTGAGATGGTCAGATGGCATCATTGACTTGATGGACATGAGTTTGAGTAAGCTCTGGGAGCTGGTGATGGACAGGGAGGCCTGGTACGCTGTAGTCCATGGGGTCACAAAGGGTCGAGGACACAATTGAACTACTGAACTGACTGACCTACTGTATTCCCTCCGAGGAGCTTTGACAAAGGCTTCACCTCTGTAATGCAACCTTTGTTTTAAATCAAAGATTTTTTTTTCATTTTTTAAGTCTTTATTGAGTTTGTTACAATATTGCTTCTGTTTTATATTTTGGTTTTTTGGCCTCAGGGCACGTGGGACCTTAGTTCCCCAACCAGGGCTCGAATCCACATTGCCTGATTTGGAAGGCGATGTCTTAGCCCGTGGACCCCCAGGTGAGTCTGCCTGTTTTCTTTCACTGATCTATTTGATTTTCCCTGTGTCTAGGCCCAGATTGTGTGAGTGCTCCATTCAGTGATGTCCTGGCCTCGTCTTCCCATCCCCATGGTGAGTCCTGTACCTCCCTGACCTGAGAGGCCACCTTGTATCTCTAAGATCCTGTGGTCCTTGGTGCCTAGCACTGCACCCTATTTTCGATCCGCATTTCTCTGTTGATCTACAACTTGCTTGTTTTGAGAGAAGCTTTATTGACTTGAGGATCTGCCTGAATTCCCAGTCTCTCTTTAACTCTGGAGTCTTGTTTCTATCTTGTAATTTCAGAAGAGTGGGCCCCATCTTTTCACGTTGACCAGAATTCGCTGGTTTCTCTGGTAAGAATGTCGTATAAACAGAGACACCTGACATGAGAGCAGCCGTGACAATGCGGTGTCCTGTAAAGGGGGTACCATATACTTTACCTTCCAAACCAGGGCACTTTGGAGATTGAAAGGGGTCATTATTTACAAGGATGCCAGGACCCCAGGTGTAAACCAGGCCTGCCCCAGGGCGCACGGCAGCCCTGTCAACGCACCGCTCAGGATTCAGCCGGACACACTCCTTCAACAGTCATTGTTCAAAGGTCTAAAGGCCGAGAGAGATTCTAAGATGATAAACCTAAACCGTGAATTCTGTCCTAAGAAACCTGCAGTGTCGCTGGGCAAGTAGACAACAGACAGGGAAGGAGGTGAGTGCCACAGCTGGTGCTCACAGAGGGTTCCTTGTGAGGAGGTGGGGATCCCAGGACTCGAGCTGGGCCCCGGAGGGTTGGGGGGTGGCTGAGGGTATGTTGCAGAAAGCTTTCAGGTGCCAGGTGAGCAACTGAGGTAATGAACACGACAGTGTTACTCACAAGCTGGGTTTGCACAGCCTTTGACTTGTCAGAAATGGGGCTCTTGCCCACAAAGAAAAGAGGCAGTGTTGTCCAATCCACGGAGCCAGGAGAAGCAAGAGCAGCTCCCGGGAGCTGAGCACAGGGCTGCTCCTGCGTTGGCTTCCTTGAAGTCCCGTCCAAAGCTGCTTCTGTGGTGGGAGGGCTGCACTCCCCTGGACTACCGCATCCTGCCAGTGCTGGCACCCCGAGAGGGGATTCCAGCCCTGGGCTCTGCGGCTCCCCTTCTCTCTCCTGCCCACACCTTCTTTTGTGTCTCCTGAACCCTGCCCCACGTTCCCACCTGAGGGTGGCTCTTGTCACTTCCCAACCTGAGGTGCCACCACGGTCCCTCAGCGTACCCTCTGGCCTGCAGAGAGGGTTTCTAAACACCACCTACCCCCTCTCTGCCCTGCCCACTGTGCTCACAGGTCGCTTCCTTAGCTAAGTACCCAGGGCCCTGAGTCCAGGTGCACCGCTGTTCCTCTGGCCTCGTCCATGTCCATGCAGCTTCACCCCCAGCCGTTCATGACCACCCACCTTCCTCGCATGCTTCACATTGTTTCACACATCCCCCCTCACCCTGGGCCCTGGTCCTCTCTGTCCCCTCCTCTCCCCCATCCTCCCTCCTTGACTGGCCCTGGAGGCCAGCCCCCGACCTCCACCCTTCCTTCCTCCGGGTTCCAGGAACACGAGTGTCCACAGCGTCCATCTTCTGCGAGACTGGACTTCTCGGCTGACACTTTGGACCAGGCCCTTCTTCACTGTGTCTCCAAGACCACAAAGTGACATTGTCCCCATTGAGAACCACCAGCCCTGACGTCAGCTCCTTTGGGTAAGAAAGCCTGTCTGCACTGTTTACATCCCTAGGGCTTCTCCTGGTGCATTAGAGAGTGTACAAGTTCGATAAACACACGCATAGTAAATGAAGGGGAACATGAACCACTGCTCCCTTGATTTTGCCGTCAGGACAGTCAGATGGTAAAACCTCTGGGTAAGACAACTTAGCATTATCTATAAAATCACAATTAATATGCTCTGTGATCCAGTCATTTTTCTGTAGGAATTTCTTCTGCAGCTTTACCCTTGCACGTGTAAAATGATCAACGTTCCAGGTTATGTACTGAAGCTTTGTTTTAATAACAAAAGACAGGATGTCTCAGGGCCCATCTGTGGGACACATTAACTAAATCATGGCCCTTCATACCATGGAATGCAAGACAGCCACCACTAGAAGGAGAAACCCTCCATGTACTGACTTACAAGATGTATTATGGAACTTTAAAGAGCAGAATTCATAGTGGACTATTTGTACTTAATTGTATCTGTATAAAGAAACTCTGTTTCCATTGTTTCCCCATCTGTTTGCCATGAAGTGATGGGACGGAATGCCATGATCTTAGTTTTTTGAATGTTGACTTTTAAGCCGGCTTTTTCACACTCCTGTTTCACTTTCATCAAGAGTCTTTTTAGTGCCTCTTCACTTTCTGCCATAATGGTGGTATCATCTGCATAGCTAAGGTTATTGATATTTCTCCTGGCAATCTTGATTCCACCTTGTACTTCATTCACCAGCCCTGCATTTTCCATGATGTACTCTGCATGTAAGTTAAAATAGCAGGGTGACAATATACAGCCTTGACGTACTCCCAGTCCATTGTTTCATGTCCGGTTCTAACTGTTGTTTCCTGACCTGCATACAGATTTCTCAGGAGGCAGGTCAGATGGTCTGGCATTCCCATCTCTTTAAGAATTTTCTACAGTTTGTTGTGATCCACACAGTCAGAGGCTTTGGCATAGTCAATAAAGCAGAAGTAGATGTTTTTCTAGGATTCTCTTAGTTTTACTATGATCCAAAGGACGTTGGCAATTTGATCCCTGGTTCCTCTGCCTTTTCTAAATCCAGCTTGAACATCTCGAAGTTCACAGTTCATGAAGTGTTGAAGCCTGGCTTAGAGAATTTTGAGCATTACTTTGCTAGTGTGTGAGATAAGTGCAATTGTGCAGTAGTTTGAACATTCTTTGGCACTGCCTTTCTTTGGGATTGGAATGAAAACTCACCTTTTCCAGTCCTGGGGCCACTGCTGAGTTTTTCAAATTTGCTGGCATATTGAATGCAGCACTTTAACAGCATAGTCTTTTAGGATTTGAAATAACTCAGCTGGAATTCCATCACCTCCACTAGTTTTCTTCGTAGTGATGCTTCCTAAGGCTCACTTGACTTTGCGTTCTGGGATGTCTGGCTCTTGGAGAGTGATCACACCATTGTGGTTATCTGGGTCATTAAGATCTTTTATGAATAGTTCTTCTGTGTATTCATGCCACCTCTTCTTAATATCTTCTGCTTCTGTTAGGGCCACACCTTTTCTGTGTTTTGTGCCCATCTTGCATGAAATGCTCCCTTGGTATCTCTAATTTTCTTGAAGAGATCTCTAGTCTTTCCCATTCTATTGTTTTCATCTATTTCTTTGCATTGATCACTTAGGAAGGTTTTCTTATCTCTCCTTGCTATTCTCTGGAACTCTGCATTCAAATAGGTATATCTTTCCTCTTCTCCTTTGCCTTTAGCATCTCTTTTTTTCTCAGCTATTTGTAAGGCCTCCTCAGACAACCATTTTGCCAAAATTACTGCAGATGGTGACTGCAACAATGAAATTAAAAGACGCTTGCTCCTTGGAAGAAAAGCTATAACCAACCTAAACAGTATATTAAAAAGCAGAGACATTACTTTGCTAACAAAAGTCTGTATAGTCAAACTTATGGTTTTTCCAATGGTCATGTATGGATGTGAGAGTTGAACCATAAAGAAAGCTGGGCGCCGAAGAATGGATGCTTTTGAACCATAGTATTGGAGAAGACCCTTGAGAATCCCTTGGAGAGCAAGGAGATCCAACCAGTCCATCCTGAAGGAAATCAGTCCTGAATATTCATTGGAAGGACTGATGCTGAAGCTGAAACTCCAATACTTTGGCCATCTGATGTGAAGAACGGACTCATTGGAAAAGACCCTGATGATGGGAAAGATTGAAGGCAGGAGGAGAAGGGGACGACAGAGGATGAGATGGTTGGATGGCATCACTGCCTTGATGGACATGAGTCTGAGCAGGCTCCAGAAGATGGTGAAGGACAGGGAAGCCTGGTGTGCTGCAGTCCATGGCGTCACAAAGAGTCAGACACAACTGAGCGACTGAGCTGAACAGAAAGAAACTCTGGAAGAACACACCAGATGCTGGTACCAGTGGCCACATCTGTATGGGGGGTGAGGGGGATGGGGTGGGTCTGGGCAGCACAAGAGCAGCAAGTGGAGGAAGAGTTTTCACTGAGCTCCTATTTGTGCTTTCTGATTTTTAAACCTTATCTATGTATCACCTACTTGAAATAATTATTTTTTGGCTGTGGTGCGTGGCTTTTGGAATTTTAGTTCCTTGACCAAGAATCAAACCCATGCCCCCTGCAGTGGAAGCATGGAGTCATAACCACTGAACCTGCAGGGAAGTCCCCCAATAATTATTTTTATAAGGCAGAAAATTATAATGGAATTTACATGTAATAAAATGTGCACAATTCTAGTAATTGGTTAATTCAATAAAATTTTATTAAAATAGTTACTGCTGCAAAGAAGAGTTCTATATTAAAATATAGAAAAACCTTTTTCACATCCCTGCACATTCACATCCCATATAAAAATACTGGGTATTTCTAGTTTTGATAAAGTGCCCTCTAAAAAAAGGTTCTGGACAACACATGAGTCTCTAGTCCAGTGTAACGGTCAGTAGTTTTTCCCCAGTTATACCTGCAAGAAGCCACTGCCCTAATGTTTACTGAGACATGGCCAAGGATGCTCTGAGGGGCGTGAAATGAACAGGATACACCCCCCATTTCTGAGCTGTTTATATCCCAGGGTGAATCCCTTGCCTGGATCCGTCACAGTGCTTGAAACTTTGTCATCTCTTACTCTGAGCCTCCACTCTTTTAAAATTTTTACTGGAGTCTAGTTGATTTACAATGTTGTGTTGGTTTTTGCTGTACACCAGAGTGAATCAGTTCTGCATGTATTAATACATAGTCCCCTTTGGTTTAGATTCTTTTCTCATGTAGGTTATCACAGTATTGAGCAGGGTTCCCAGTGCTACACAGCAGGTCCTTATTAGTTATCAGAGCCCCTCTCTGAAATAGCTCCACCTCCACCTCCCTCTCCAGTCCCTCACCTCCTCCTTCCTCTTCAGTCCCTCACACTCTCTGATTTTCTCACAAATCATATTTCCATTTGATCCTTGTTCATCTTCTCCAGCTAGTACAGCTCCTGTCCCATAGCAGACCCTCGATAACTATCTGGTGAACAAAGGAATAAATGAGTTGAGAAAGGAGGGCTGAGCCTCCCCTGTTCTAGAGGATGGTGTAGACAGTACAGAGGCCAAATATGGTTGAGAAGAATCAGGGACCATCCGTGTGAGTTTGGACGGGGCTGGCTGGAGAGTCATAAAGACAATGGATCTGAGGTCTCCCTGGTAACTCATTGGGTTAAAAATGAACCCTAAGCAGCTAACAGCCCACCAATGGGGGACAGACCTGAATTCTGCACAAAGATAATCAGGTAGAATCAAAAACCCAAGCCAGGGACTTCCCTGGTAGACCGGTGGTTAAGAATCGGACTCCCAATTCCGGGAACATGGGTTTGATTCCTGGTCGAGGAACTAAGATCCCACATGCCTCGGGGTAACCTAAACCCAAGTACCACAACTAGAGAAAGCCGGTGCAGCAACGAGGACCCACCACAGCCAAAAAGCAAACAAATAAACAAAAAACCCAAGCCAGAGCCCCAGTATTATTGTTCAGTTACTAAGTTGTTTCCAACTTTGCAACTTCATGGATGGCAGCACACCAGGCTTCCATGTCCTTCACCATCTCCCGGAGACCATCCCACCTAGAGATGCCTTTGTCCCTGGCCTGTACCCCGACTTTGGAGGCAAAATACCTGGGGGTCCAGGACATGGCCCTCGGCTCTGGGCCTCGCTCGGGGTTCCGAACCTATTCCCTGTTTCTGCCTCTGATTCTACTAGTGGAGTTCCCCTCACTAGGTCGTTGTGAGAGCTACATGAATTAATACTCAAAAAGACCTCAGAGTTGTGCCTGGAATGTGATGAGCACTTAATCAACGTTATTTGTGGTCATTTTGTCCTTGGATTCTCTCTCCTTTTCCAGTTCCTGGAAGGTGACTCAACTTGGCCTGTTTACCTTTCCTCTGAGCATTTTCTTTATCATGTAATCCTTCTGAGCTCCATCCAGCATAGGCAGTGGGCTCTGAGTCCGTTCTGCTGTCCTCCCAAGCTCCAGCCCTGATCCCGGTACCCCCAGACCCTGACTCGGTGGCCCCTTCAGCACTAGCATCAGCACTCCTGGATCCCAGTTTGTTGTCTCTGGAAGATGGGCTCTTTGATATCTCCCTGGACCTTGACGTCCAAACTGCTGATGAGTCCTCCACTTGTCTGCTTCCTGCCCGTGCTGCTGCTCCCCTGGATCGGCGTTCTCACCGCGCACTGGGACGAAGCTGTAACTCCTGCTTCCTCCCACCTGTACCTCACCACCAGTTAATTACAAATTGTACAATAAATCTCACATGACTTTTTTCTGCTCAGAAGCCTTTGGGCTCTCCTCCTGTCCAATCTACTAACTCCAGGCTCCCAGCAGCTTTCCCAGATCCGGCTCCTAATGACTCCTCTGCCAGTTCAGCCTCTTCAAGCTCTAAGTCTTTATCACATCACTCAGCTCAAATGACTTTTGACCAACCTCCACTATTTATTTATTTATTGGTTGCATGTGGGATCTTAGTTCTCGGAACAGGGATCAAATCTGGGCCCTCATGCCTCCTGAACTGGAGGGCAAAATCTTAATCTCTGGACCAGAAGGGAAGTTCTCGCAGCTCCACTACTGAAATCCCAAGTCCTATTCGCCCTCCAAAGCCCAGTGTATGCAACACCTCCTCCAGGAGGCCCTTCCTGACTTACTGACCCGCTTAAGCTCTTTTACACTTTCTACCACTTTTATTCTACTTCTCACTTAGTGCTTTGTATTGTAATTGTTCTTCATTTCCACGGCCTGGCCCTCCTGACAGATCACAGACTTTGTGGGCAGGGACCCTGTTCGGTGTACCTCTGTGCATCAGACAGTTGACATAGTAGATTCTTCATACACATGAACAAATGAGTAAAATCATAGTGTTTTGAACCCAGTTCTGTGTGTAATTTTTCCAAAAAACCTGATAGCAACAACGGCTGCCACCCAGTCATAATGTAAAACCAGAAAGTACACTTTAGAGGATAATTTAATTTCCTTGGGTCATTAAATCCCATAATTTGGGAAGTGGCTTCAGGGATGTGGTCATTTTCCTTTTCAGCCCAACCCAGACCATTACCGCATGAAGAGTCAACATGTGGGAATGTTTATCAGCTTCTAAATGCCAGCACAAAAGTGCTGCTGCTGTTAATGGCCAGTCAGTCAGCAGACACAGTCCTTCACACGCCCAGAGGCTCGTGCAGGAAAGAGAGACATGCAAAACCCATTTAAGATATCCTCACTGCCTGGAGGCTTTTCACCTGATTACAATCCAAAGTCAGCACCCTCAAAATAATTAAAAATCAGTAAGGCTAGAGAGTTCTCCGGTGGCTTCGTGAGTAGGATCCTTCTGGTGCTCTTACTGCCGGGACCTGGGTTCCATCCCTGGGTGGGGAACTGAGATCCCACAAGCTGTGCAGCCAAAATAAAACCAGACAGGGCTAGTGTATATGGTATTGGTAATGTCAGAGGAATTTAGAGAAAAGAAGGATAAAAATAATACCATTTGAGTGCTTCGTATTTGTCAACTTACTATCGTTATTTCATAGGATTTCCCCTCCCCCATATCTTATGAGCTAAGTATTAATATTCTCACTTTACAAATACAGAAACCAAGGTTACAGGTTAGGTGATTTTTCTCAAGGTCTAGAAAAAAAAGATTGTCCTCTACCAGTTGGGTTTAAACACACTCTGCTTCCATCCTGGCTCAGCTCCCTGGAGCCCCCTCTGAAACTGAGCCGCTATTTTGCAGAAAGGGCAATAGTTCTTTACTTTTTAACAATGTTGCTCCTGACTTCCCTGTGCAGCACTGAGGGCCTCCAAGGGTTCCAACAATCTGCCCTCCAGCCCGAAGGCCAAGCACTTCCTACTTTGAACTCTGGCAGAAGGGACCATCTCAGACCCCACTTCCTTTTACCAATTCCAATGTTTAGGCCACTATGTCTTAGTTAAATGTCTTTGATGGTAAGTATCTGAAAGACATAAGCAAGCCAAAAAAAAAAGAAGGCTTGTTATAAGGATGTGAAGGAATGTCATCAAACCCCAGGTGTCACATCTGGTCAAGCTTCCCAAGGGACTGGGGTCTGGGCCTGGGAGGTGCTGCCCCCTATTCTTCCCTAGGTGTTGGTTCAGGTCCCCTGCTGGCACAGGCAGAGGGTGCTGCCTGCATTCCCAAGTTCAAAGACATCAGCTGCTGTGAAAGAGATTCACTAGCGCCCGGGAACCCTGACTTGAGGCTTACAGGTGAGAAAGCCGGGGGCTGCCCGGGTCAAGTGTCCAGGGAGGACAAGGTTCTTTGTACACATGTAGCCCTTGTAGTCCTTCCCTGTGTGTAGGGGACCTGGGGGGGGGAGTCTTGAAAAAATCAAATCCAACCAAACAGACCTACTGCAGTCTACCTTGTCCACCTACCTCACCCTAGAAAAATCCCCACCTTCCTTCCAATCCCAGCTCAAGAGCCATGTTTTTGATATTTTTTTGCCTTAGAAAGACCAGCTTCAGGACCTCCCACCTTGCAGTTTCTGGAGCACAGTCGCTCCAGAAACATAGATTGAGTGGAGCTGCGGTGGGCCTTCAGGCCCTTACAGTGGGGACACGATTTCCTTCAGGGGAGTGGGCAGGAGGTCAGGGGTTGGGGGTGGCCCCCTTCCTGGGGTCATGAGGAGACCAAAGCCCAAGGGAAGCCTGGGGGGCGGGGGGCTGCAGGGAGCGGGGCTTCAGGCAAATGAAGGCAGAGCAAGAAGGGACAGAAGAGCTTCTAGAGCAGGGATCGCTGTGGGCGGCGGGGCCGGGGGTGGGGGGTACACAGGCATGCACCGGCGTGCGTGCAAAGCACACGCACAGGCACGCGCACGCATATAGGCACACGCACACAGGCCCAGGCATGCGTAAGGCACACGCACACACGCACAGTCACAGGCTCGCGCAGAGCTGCCGCAAGTGGAGCCAGCGCACAGAGGCCGGAGGCCCGGGGCGAGCAGGTGACTGCGCCGGGCCTCAGGCGTGGGCAGGTGAGACCAGGCTGGGGTCCTGTGAACAGACCAAAAGGAAGGGAGGCCAGGTGCATACCAGCCCCTGCTGTGCATCTCCTTCCTACCTGGTACCCTCACAGCCCTCCTTGTAAGCAGATAAGTGAGCCCACACTGTTTGGGAAGGAGCCGGTCCCTAGGGACCTGACGGTTTACCCACCTACAGACAGGAGGGCGCCTTGCTATTCTGAGGCTTCACCAGAGTTATTCCCGAGCCGGGCTCTGGATCACCCCTCAGAACCCATCAGAGCAGCAACCACTTTACTCCCCAGCTTGCTTTTCTGATGTATGTTTTCGGACCAAGGATAAGAGACAGTTTATCTCAAACGTAGGCCCTGTGCCGGGCCAGTTTGGTGCTTCCTTTATTGTTCAAGGCGGCTCTTAAAGGCAGTGATGTGCCGATCACCAGGAATTGTCTTTGATTAAAAATAAAATAGACTTCCCTGGTGGTCCAATGGCTCAGGCTGTGCACTCCCAGTGTAGGAGGCCCGGTTTTGATCCCTGGTCCAGACACTGAGAGCCTTGTGAGGCCACAAGGAAGACCTGGTGCAGCCAAATAAATGAGTAACTATCATAAATAAAACAACTTAAAATACAAACGCAACATCCACCTGGTCAGATATTTCTCTGTCCTTTTATTTTTCTTTTCCTTACACATTAGCCTGTTTGCAGAGAAAACTTAAGAGGGACTTCTAACCCCTTGTTAATACACAAGTCCCTGTCTTGTCCAGTTAAAATTCTGAGCTTCCTAATAACAGACCCTATAGGTTAAAGTGTCCAAAATTATTAATTAGAAGCAGAGGCCAGTAAATTATTACATGTCTTTTTGTTTCTCTTCCAGACATTTGGCCTTTGAAGATGATACAGACTGTTATCTAAACAAGCAAAAAAAAAAAAAAAAGAGAGAGAGAGAGAAAAAAAAAGAAAAAGGCAATTAACTTGGTTCCAAAGAGGTGATCAAATGCTAGGAACAGATCAGTGGGTCGGGGGAGGAAACTTAGATCAGAGTAAAGAGAGGCTTAACCTCCCCCATCCTTCTCGGCTTCTGTTCTCTGCAGGTGGCACCTGCAGGGTGGTTAGGGGAGAGCAGGTGAGCTGTGACCTTGAAAGCTGGGGTTCAGGTCAGGCACTGGCGAGGGCTCTGAGTGACCAAGACATGCTGCTGTCTTAGCAAGAGCTCTCCTGTGAGCTGAACTTAGGAAACCTAAAAACAATTTAATCAGGGCAGTTATTAAGTTGGCTTAAGTGAACTTAGAGTTTCACATCGGATGTCATGCCCAGAGGGGTGATTCTGGTTAATAACACGCATTGTACACTTGAACTTTGCTGAGAGTGGATCCGGGGTGTCCTCACCGTACACACAGAGGTGCTGGGGAGGTGGCGGGTGGATTCCACACATACGTACGAGTTTCTTGTCAATTATACCTCAGTAAAATTGGAGGACTTAATTATAGAATCGGAGTTTTAGATCTGAAACTGATTTCAAAGGCATCTAGTTCAGTCCCTTCATTTTGTAGAAAAGGGAAAATAGGGGTGGTGCTATCACTGACAGCTGCCCAGCAGGTCAGGGAAAGGACACCAGGTGCCCCATCACAGGTGCGTCTTCTGAGCTCAAATCCCTCTGTTTTCTTGCTCTCCAATGGCCTGAACTCTTCAGCAAACTGGACCTTCCTTTTCTGACCTTCGCTTCTGGTCCCTAACACCCAGGAGTCTCCTCATCCAGAGCTGGGAATGGAGGGCTTTCTCCTGCCAGGCAGACGGGAGGTTTTGAATTTACTGGAGTGGAAGCAGACAGGTGATCTGCTTCTGGCGATAACTAACACTGTGGTGACCAGTGGGTGGTCGTGGCACCTGCAGCCAGGAGCACAGGGCAGGACATCTCAGACTTTGGTGGCACGGAGTGTGGGGCTGGGACCCTGTCGCAGTCCACTTACCAGAGACTGCATGCAAGTAGCTCTCATGGTCTGGGGACTGAGCGTCCAAGATAAGTGCAGAGTTGGAGTCCAGTGAGGGGCCCTTCCTGGTTCAGAGACCCCCATCCTCAGTCGTGTCCTCACTGGCGGGAAGGAGGGAGGGCACTCATCCTGTACACAACCTGGTCACCCCCACGCCCTGACCACCTCTCCAAGGCTCTGCCATCACCCTGGGGATCAGGATTTTAGCATGTGAAATTTGGAGGGACATACGTGTTCAGGCCATCACAGACCCAGTCCCTTAAAGTCATTGTATTTCAATATGCACGTTCAGTTGCTAACTCACGTCCACCTCTTTGCGACCCCATAGACTGCAGCACACCAGGCTTCCTTGTCCTTCACCATCTCCCGGAGTTTGCTCAGATTCATGTCCTTTGAGTTGGTGATCCCATCCAACCATCTCATCCCCTGCTACCCCTTCTCCTTTATTTCAATAATGCCCTGTATTTCAGTAGATGCAGGTTATGTATTAATACTCACACAAAGCTTTGCTTGGGCACTGCAGGGACAAAAAAATGAGAACCTCCCCGGCCACAGTTACAGCTGAGTTGGAACCTACTTTCACACTTGAGAAGAGTCGAAGTCTCTCTTTTTTGTGGTTGTTTTTCTGTTCTTGACCAAAATATCAGACCACCGCCCCCTGCGTTGGATGGTGAAGTCTTAACCACTGGACTACCAGGGAAGTCCCTGTTTTTGCTGGTTTTCCTGGGGAAGTAAAATATTAAAAATTCACTCCTTCAGCAGAAGGAATGGGATGACACGGGCAGCAGGCTGCAGTGAGAAGCAACCTCTCCGGGGGGCTGACTGCCGAGGCGGCTGCTTGGTTCCAGGACCCTGCCGGCCACTTGGCCACTGAGCCCGGAGGTGGCAGGTGGTGTGATCACTGAGGCGGGAGCTGACTTTGGAGTTCGCTAAGGCACAGGAAGCTCCCAAGGATCCTTGTTTCAAAAAAGGAAACCAAATAAACCTAGTTGCTAACCTTAAACAGCCTATAGCAGCGTCATTTAAAAAGGTAAGTTATACCTACATATGTGTGTATGCCTACATATGACACAAATCAAACAAATATATACTCCGTATTTAATTTTTCCCTTTTTGCAAAGCTGAGGTTAAAGTGTACATCTGATGCTTTGTTTATAAACAACCACAAAAGATTTCTGCTAACTGGAGGCAGGTGTGGGGAGTGGGGAATGGGGAGAACAGCTCAGAAACCAAGCAAAAGTGAAGTGAAAGTCGCTCAGTCGTGTCTGACTCTTTGTGACCCCATGGACAGTCCATGGAATTCTCCAGGCCAGAATGCTGGAGTTGGTAGCCTTTCCCTTTTCCAACCCAGAATGCTGGAGTGGGTAGCCTTTCCCTTCTCCAGGGGATCTTCCCAACCCAGCGATTGAACCCAGGTCTCCCACATTGCAGGAGGATATTTTACCAGCTGAGCCACAAGGGAAGCCCCAGAGAACCAAGGCAAGGATCCAGCCTCTGACTCTGAAAGGATTCTCAGCAGTTACGCAGCTCTCAGGTGCTGATTCCAGCTTACCTTCAGCCCGGGGTTTCTGCTCAGTATTTACTGTCTAAGAGAGAGCTACCAATGGGCTTGGCTGGGGGGTCAAGTGCCCTGTGTGATCAGGGTAGGGACCCCTGGGGTTGTGCCCCATCTAAATTAGATGAGATGGGGGCATTGGTGCAGACAGTTCCCCCAAAGGAAGGACACTGGGCCAATATTAACATAAGAAAAGCACAGGTGCCCCATGGGAAATGAGGCTGGGAGTGGCAGCTGGTGAGGCCAAGGAAGCCTGAAGACAGTGTCTCAGCCAAGTGGTTAGTAACTCAACCTGGACTCGCAGCCTCACCACGTGGTCACTCCCAGGGTCCCGAGAAGGAAGACAATAGCCACCTTTGCTCCAGACCCCTGGGGAGGGGTTTGGCTTTGTGTTCAGATACAGGGCTCTGCCTCTGGCTGCCTGCGGTAGGGATGGGGTGACCGTGGGAGGGAAGAGCAGCTCAGAAGAGACCACCTCCCTACATCTCATGTCATCCAACTACTGACAGTTGGATGAGGAGGGACATGCCATGATCATGAATGTGGAGGCGAAACATGCCAGCCTCAGCCTTGGCCCCCAGCACACACAGGTGCGCACACACGTGTGAACACAAACGCGGTGGTGCGGGAAGGAAGCTGTGGTGTATGGAAGCCAGGTTCAGGGTTCAGGTGTGACTGGGGGAGCTTCCTGGGCTGCTCTGAATGCTGGAGGGACAGTGCTGACTCTGTGCAGTGGGCCATTCATCTCGCCCCTCCAGTATCCATGAGAAAGTTGGATGATCTGCGAAGGTAATTAAGAGAGTTTATTTGTCCAAGAAATTCCATGGTCTGGGAGCTGTCAAGGACTCAAGACTCCCCCAGGAGCCAGGAGCCTGGGGTGCTGACCGGCGGATCTTGTGACCAGCTCTGGTCTGGATCTGGATGTATGGGTGACCAGAGGCCTCCTCCTGCCTGCCCCACCCCTACCTGCATCCAGGTCCCCCCTCGGCTAGTGCACTCAGCGTGGTGCTCCCTGCTTTGGCTCTGGGAATGAGGATGTTTTCACAGGACTGAGGGGAAGGAGGTGGGTGTTCACCCATACCTGACACACGTGGGGCTTCGCTACCTTTGTCTTCAAGCCTCCGCCAGCATCACACTGTTCTTCACCTAGAACTGTTGCTCTGCAGAGGCTGGAATGTCCTTCTTCTCTGCCTTGGACCCACAACCCATATAGTGTCCTATGCAATAAACACCGTTTGGATTAGGAATAAAATTTATTGCCCATTTTGTAAAGTAAGGACCACAGTTGCCTACTAAGCCATTTTAGATCATTAGGGAGGAAAGAGGCAAATAAAAATAAATTAGTAACTTACAAAACAATTGCCTTTTACAAAAAAAAAAAAAAACCCTGTGAATACTTTCCCTTTGTGGTTTTCTGTATTGTTGTGAATAAAGGTTACTCTAATTTATGTATCCCCATGAATACACCACCCACAGCACCTAAACCTGATGTTGTGATTTTGTTACCAAAATGAAAATGGCTTTTTTCTTTTTCTGGGTGAAGTAACTACTGTTGGATTTTATCAAAGTTAAGTAACAATTTTCCCAGAAAGGAAACATGTTTCTCCTTGTTCACAATCAGTTTTGACCTACTTTGGGCATTGTACACAGTGTACCTGTAGGAGAGTTTTTATTTTCTCTCTGCTGTATGTTTTCAGCAGGAGTCAGGACACGTGAGCACAGGGTGCAGAGTCTGTTGTTAGCGATGCACCGTGCAGGTCCTTTACTGCCTCACTGGTCCCTCTGAGTAACCTGGGAGGAGGGCATCTCTGCTGGATGCTGTGTCCGCAGGAATTCTCATCACAAGGCCTCCAGTTCACAGGAGTCTTGAAATCAGGTGGTCAGGACCTCGAAGACCGCCTCCCATCACCCCAGGTGTGCACGCTGGGCCAGGAGTGGAGACCCTGGTGCAGAGGTGGACATCATGGATGGTCCCAACAGATGACCTCCCTCTGGCCATGGTTGGCCCCCTGGCAGCTCCCTGGCTCTACCAGGGTTCTATTCCCTGAGAGACTGGCCAGATGCCCGGAGACAGCTTCCCTTCCTCAGACCCCTTCCAGCAAGGAAATGATTCCTGTGTCCTCGTTGCACACTTACCCTGGATGTACATCTGCTTTCCTTCATTCTAGTAATCCCAAAACTGTGACGCTAACAAATGCCCTACACACCCCTAAGGTGTCCCATAAACATTGTTTTACAGTGAAAGAAATAGCATGCGCTGCTATCCCAAGATACCATGGTCTCCTCAGGAACCTCTCAGTGGACAGGTTAAGCGAGGAGAGAGAAATTGTGTTTGTTTTGCTTCGAGAGTGTTTTCTTGATACCCCACCCTCAGGACTGATAACCTGGAAGGGGAGCAGGGATGGGAAGAAAGAGGATACTGGCTAGAGAACGAATGTCGGAAAAACCTCAAATACATTTTTATTTGTTTTACTTACTCAAGAAAGGTATGTTCCATGTTTTAAAAGTACGGAGGTGATAGTTTAGTCGCTAAGTCGTGTCTGCTTCTTGTGACCCCATGGACTGCAGCCCTCCAGCCTCCTCTGTCCATGAGATTTCCCAGGTGAGAATACTGGAGGGGGTTGCCATTTCCTTCCCCACCCAGGGATTGAACCCATGTCTCCTGAAATGCAGGCAGATGCTTTACCACTGAGCCACCAGGGAAGCCCTTTAAAATGCATGCTTTCCCCCAAAGATATTTTAAATCCAGTTCAATAATAATGGTCAAATCTTTTAAAATCAATAAAAGCACCTGATTATTGTTTTATTTCCAAAAATAATACATCTAGTTGTTGATTCAGGAAAACAACAGAAATCGTTTAAGTGTTTTCTAAAACTGTCATGAATATGGGGTATTTTCTGACTCGTATCGGCAAATAAAATATGAACGTGTTGAGGTCTCCTCCACCAGCCCCAGGCCCCATCCCCTAGGCTTCCTCTGGTTTGTACTTTTGTAACAAGGTGGAAGGGAGGAATGTCAAGGTCTTTGGCGTCACAAAAGCTGCTGCACTCATTTCTGCTCTGTATTTTGCAAAGGCTCCGTCTACGAATAAAATGCTGGGATTTAGTTTCCCTACAAACAGCCTTTTCCACAGAAATCCCCATTTCGAGGATGGATTCCAGCTCACAAACCTGACAGTAACTTTTGGCATGTTTTAGTATCTGTGTATTATGTGTGAGTGTATTTAAATATCCTCTCTTTGGGGAGCCAGAGAGGTTGCTGAAGTTCTCACTTGTCAGTGAGATAAACATCAGTTCTTGTCACCCAATCATGTAGATGGTGTGACAGATCTTGTGAAGGGCAGACCTCAGCCTGAAACAACTGAGAGATATTTTAATTGGCCGTCCGCATTGTGTGGGCTCATTAGATAATCACTGCCTCTCCATTCTTTTCCCCAGACCTGCTAAAGGTCTGGAGGAGAGGCTGCTGGGTGAGAACACAGCAGGGCGGTGGGGAGGAGATAGGGTGTGAGGGGACGGGGCTGCAAACTAAAGAACCCGTGACAGAGGCCCTGGAGGGGCCCCTGAAAGTTCCCCAGAAGTCAAGGTTCAGAGGATGCAGAGCACAGAGTCAAGACAGAAGCAGTCCAGAGGGGCCTGGCTGGCGGGCGAGGGGAAGAGGAGACGTCCTGGCCGCTTTGTCCAAAGGGCACCTGAGAGAAGTGGGTGGGCTGAAACAGGAGCCTGGCCCGGCCCGGCCCAGATTGAAACAGAGAAGTGACACCTTTCCCCTTCAGGATGGGGCTGGTGGGTAGGGGCAGAGGTCAACATGGCACGAGGTTGTCCAGGCTGAGCCAGTGCTAGGCAGCACTAGCAGTGCTGGAGTCTGTGTGCTGCACTTGTTTTTTTTTTTTTTCTTCTTTTTTTAATGCTACTTTTTAAAGATTTATGTATTTATTGTTATTATTATTTTGGCTATGGTAGGTCTTTGTGGCTTCAAACAGGGTTTCTCTAGTTGTGGCGAGCAGGGGCTACTCTTCACTGTGACGTGTGGGCTTCTCTTTCCAGTGGCTTCTCTTGTTGTGGAGCACAGGCTCCAGGCACACGGGCTTCAGTGGTTGGGCCACACGTGGCCCCTACAGTGCTGGCTCAGTAGTTGCGGCACACGGGCTAAGTTGCTCTGAAGTCATGTGGGATCTTTCCAGACCAGGGATTGAACCAGTGTTCCTTGCATTGCAAGGTGGATTCTTAACAGCTGGACCACCAGGGAAGCCCTGTGCTGCCCTGTTGAAGAAGGTTTTCTAAGGAGTAAACTTATCCACCTTGTAAAGAAGTTGCCCGCGGAGAAGGCAATGGCACCCCACTCCAGTACTCTTGCCTGGAAAATCCCATGGGCAGAGGAGCCTGGTAGGCTGCAGTCCAGGGGGTTGCACAGAGTCAGACACGACTAAAGTGACTTAGCAGCAGCAGCAGCAGCAAAGAAGGTGCTCAAGGTAACAGAGCAAAAAAAGAAAAGGAGGGGACCCCAATATCCATTGATAAGGGAAAAATTAAACAAATCATAACCCCTAGACTAAGTCATACTGTGAAGCAGCTAAAAACAACAGTTGAGCATACACCCTGGACAAGAAACCCAGAGTGGAAATCTGGGTCCAGCAGGCAAGTGGGTGTGTTTGAGTGAGGTGACCCCTGGACGGCGCACCCCAAAGGTGGGCAGTGGCTACAGGCTGGGGGTGGGGAGATGGGAGCCGCTGTGCAGATGAGGAGGAGGAGGGGACTTGATTTGTTCTGAATGCGTTATATCTGTTTACTTGTAAAGGAGGAAAAAGTCACCCATGGCCACGATGAAGGTGATGGGGAAGCAGGGATGGCAGACAGGGCTCTAGATCTGCAAGGTCAGCACAGGAGGGGAGGAGGGACCTGAAGGTCATGGGAGGAAGAGGGGGACGGGATGTTTCCAGCCAGTCTGGCAGGGGACCGGGGCATGAGCGAGCAGAAACGAGAAATGGTGTGTTGTGAGTAATGTAACTGCATGCTGGGCTTGTTAACACCTGGGAATCTCAAAACACCTGCTCTTATCCCCCGAGCCAGGCTGACAGCATCGTCCATGGGGAATTCAGGGGCTGCTGGTCAGGCCACAGGATGAATCATGGAAAGCAGCAGAAAGAGAGGGGCGTGGAGCGGGCCAATGCTGACTTCAGACTCCAGCTGGGAAGCCCGGGAAGCCCGCCCGCCTCACCTCTGCTTCTCAGTTGGGAGCCCGGTCCTCAGAGCTCCTCTCCACCGTGTTACTCTGCTCCTGCTGCTGCCTGTTCTCAGGAGCCCACCTTCCCTTCCTTTCTGCACTGGGCTCGTCACCTGCAGGGTCCATGCCTGCCCCCCACCCCGACCACCTGGATGGGGAGCCCAGTCTTCCCTGCAGCCCCCTCTGTCCCCAACCGACATCAGCACCTGGGTTCTAGGTGGGTGGGTAGCCAGGAATGTCCTGGAATGTCTTGGCAGGTCGGCAGGCACAGGTGCCCACCCACATCTTGCCTGGGTGCACCCAGCCGTTTGGTGGGACTGCTGCCTGGCGCTTAGATGTGGTGGCCCAGGCAGACCAGAGGGCAGGCAGGGCCACGGGGGCCCTGGCCTGGCCAGGCTCAGGGCAGCCGGGGACCAAACAAGGGTGTCACCAAGGAGGGTGACCGCCCCACCCTTGGGAAGGACCCCTGAAAACCCCTCTTGGAGCCTCTCCTGGGCACCGTGGAGGAGGCACCCCGAGAGGCTGTGGGCCTGTGACTGAGACTGGGCTAGGTTCTCCCCAGGGCCTCTCACCTCTCAGGTCGGGGAACAATGGCAGCTGCGGGTGTTTGCCCCCAGCTGCTCCTGCCTCTCCTGGGGGTGGAGACAAGAGGGTTGGGGGCAGGAGAAATGCCTTCATAGCATCCTCCAGCCAGCATGCTCACTGAGGGTCTGAGCTTTCCAGCCCCGCAGGATGGGCAGCGCCTGGGTTCCACGTTCTTGTGCTGACCACTTCGAGGCTAGGACCCCAAATATCGGGCCCAGGCCACCTCCCTGTGCCTTGACCCAGCCTGCATTCCCCAAGTCACTGGACGCTTCTGCTGGCTTCACTTCCCTCAGCTCACAGCCTGGAGCGACAAAGCCAGAGAGCTCCAGGTTTAGGTCTGCGGGACTCACGGCTCTGGTGGCTCAACTGGGAACTCTCTCTGATGGTACGGATTTCCAACCATGGCAGTCTCAGAGCACCACGACTAGCAGGGCCGGAGATGTGGGGGGCCAGGTACATTCCTGGGGTGTGTCCAAGGAAGTGCAGATTCCTTTGAGGTTCTAGGGAGGCTGAGCTCCAGGTCCCGGGTATTCCTTGGGGATGAAGGGATCCCTGCCCTCCTCTGGTGGGGTTTGGGGGACCCCATGCCCTTGCTGTTCAGGGGTGGGTGAGGTAAAAGCAGAGTTCTTTCCAGAATTACTCTGAAAACCTGTAATCGCAGCACTGATAGACGAGAGAACCAACCCTCACTTCTGTCTTCCTACAGGAGAAGTTAAGAGGCCACTTCTCAAGATGCACATTTTCTCAGAAAATGTTGATATGATGTAAGTGGCCGGCATGAAGCATGGCTGGATCATGGGCCAGGACTATCCAGCCAACAGCTCCAGAGCTCCAGGCCAGCAGGCATGGGCTCCAGGCCAGGAAGGTGGCTGCTCTGGACCGTCATCCTGGGACAACTTCCACTGAAGGGCATGACCCTGCTGGGTGCTGATATTGAGGTCTTCCTCCTGCTGTGGTTCTGATGTTTCCAGATGTTTCCAGGCCATGAAGCAGACCTGGCATCTGCCCGTGACCAGGACACAGGGTCTGCTGTGTGTTCCTAGCTATTCCCCGCCCCTACCCGGGCCTCAGTTCACTCCTTTCTATTCGAAGCCTCAGCAGATACTTTTACGGTTGAAATGAGGTAAGTTTAGCATGGATGCCCCCCATAAGCAAGGGTCGCTCAGGAACTTTTGTCTCGCCTTCCTCAAGTTCCCCCCAGAGCAAAGCTGGGGGATGTGGGGGTGGAAGGGCAGTATGCCGCCCCCATTCCACTCCACTCCACCCTGGCCACCATCTGACACTGGACACCAGCTGCTTCTTCCTGAGGGTCTTCTGCTGTGGGGACACCCCTCGAAAGCACAGACGCCGTCCCTGTTTTTTTTCAGAGAAGGAAACTGAGGCTGAGAGGATTGGAGCAGCTTGTCTGAGGTCATGGAGCCCGTCAGTCCATCCATGCGGTTAACCCGCCAGCAGCGCTGGCGTCTGAAGCACTCCTGCTACATTGTGGGGGGGGCATGCGGGTGGAGAGGTGTGGGGGGCTAGCCGGCCTCGCAGGGACCAAAGCGGCTCAGGGTGAAGGTTGGGCCGGCTGGGAATGGAAGGTGGTCTCCTCTCGGGCCCTGTCTTGGCTGCGATTCTCTCTGAACCCCTGTAGGTGCCAGCTCTTCTGGAGGGGAGCTTGGGGGCAGTGTGGGGGTGGGGTGGAAGGCTGCTCTGCAGAGCAGGGAGGAGGGTAGTGGTCAGGGGCAGGCAGACCTTCCAACCGCTCAGACCAGCTCTGAGGGCCTGGGAGCAAGCATGCGTCTTCCCACTGCCTCCAGCAGCCCTCACTGGAACTTCAGGAAGTGAAGCTGCTAAGGACCTCCCCCCGCGCCCACCCCCCTCACCTCCTGCCGAGAGTGTCCTCTGCAGAGCACTTCCTGGCCTAATTAAGCAGGGTAATGAGCAGCTGGGGTGAGGGGATGAAAGCCCTGGGTGGCTGGAAGCTTGGACCGTTTATGATGGGCGTCTGCAGCTGGTGACACTCAGGGAAGTCAGTTCTCACAACCCTGAGGGGGCTGCCTGCCGCTCCCACAGCAAGCCCAGGGAATGCTGGGTCTTAGAGGGGGGCCTGGCGGGGGTCCTGAGGGGCTCAGGTCTGGGTGAGCAGCTGGTCCAAGCTCTGGCTCAGGCCCTGGCTTCCCCCCGGGCCGGGGCGTCCTTGGCAACCACCACGTGTCACCCCATTTCGTTTGATGCTATGGCAGAGCCAGGGGCGGCTTCCTAGGACCATGGGCTCAGAGTAGGAAATCTGAGTTAGAGCCCAGGCTTCTGGGCAGTGGGCTGCAGGAGCCCCCAGGCAGGAGCCCTGGGGGACTGGAGGCTGACTGCAGGCCTGACTTTAAGAGACACTCGGGCCTAAGGTCAGCTGTTACCACCCCAACCTGTGCCCACAGCTCAGAACCCCCACTCCACAGCTACAGCCTCTGCATTGCACCAGTGTCTGTCCTTCTGTCTGTCTGTCCATCTCTCAGCACTCACTGGTCAGTGCCCAGGGGAGGAACACTGAGCTGGCCATCCTGTCACACAGCTGTCACCTTCCCATCTGTAAGGAGAGGGTTTGTGGGTGCCCTCCGCCCAGTGTATTGTGAGCCCACAGCCTGCACTGTCCCTGGGGCTGGAAGCCTGGTGAGCATTTGCCATGACCACCCGGGGCAGAGCTATGTCCCCTGGGTCGTCACCGAAGGCAGGAGACACAGGACCCCTCCACACACAGAGTTGACACTTTTGCCTTCTCTGGTTTCCTATTCTGTTTGGGGCCTAGTCTTCAGAGCCTTGGCTCCTCACTGGGACTAGGGCCCAGGCCGGCCACAGGGAGTCTTTGGGGTCCCTGCTTCTCCACCCCTTCATCTCCTCTCTGGACTCTCAAATTCCCGTCGGTTCTCCTGGCCTCTTCCTCTTTCTTTTCTCCTAGTTTTACTGAGAAACAACTGGCACGCGACACTGTGAATTCAAGGTGCACAACACAACGACTGGGTGTGTGTCCTGCAAAATGTTCCTCTTTCTGGACAAGGGCGGTCAGGCCACAAGTAACCACAGTTCGGGTTTCTGCCCCCAGAAACCCATGTTTGTGGAGCATGGTCTGTGGTCTTTGGAGATGCAGCGGCCAGTGCCTGAGCCGGGCTCTACCCCTTGGGCAGGTCCTGGCCTCTCTGCCTCCCATGGGCAGGTGATGCTGCTGAGAAGCCACGGGCAGAGGCCTTGGCGGGACGGATAAGAAGCGGTTTTCTCGTTTGCAGTGAATCTTCCCAGTGGCCTGAGCTGGAGCCTTGAGGCTGGTCAGTCTTGTCCAGAGATGGAGAATCATGGGCATTTAGGCTGAAGGTCAGGAGCTGGAGAGGCTGCTCTGGGCGGGTGGGTTCTGGGGAGCTCAGGGCCTGTGAAAGAGCCCTTACCTGGAAGCGAGGGTATGTCAGGGGCAAGCAAACAGAGGGGCCATCCCAGGAGGCCCAACGCAGCCCCCAGAGTGTCCATGGGGGCCGGGGACTCGGGGAGATGCTGCCCTGAAGGAGACAAGCTCGCCACCCTGTAGGGCCTGACTTCCTTCTCGTCCACACGCTTGAACTTCACAGCTCACTTACCTCTGTGTTAACACGCCATCTGTGTTCAGAAGGGACTCCAGGCCATTTCTAGGTGATGGTGTGGCTCCAGGAATCCAGAGCAGGTGAAGGGTTGAGGTCCAGGCGGTCGGGGAAGCAGGGCTGTTGAGAGGATGTTGCCAGCAGAAAACACAGGTTCGAGGAAATGCTGTGACATCTCAGCCTGCAGAACCGCTCCCAGCCACCTGCCTGGTGGTGGTGACACAGAGGGAAACTGGGTGTCTGATGGAGAGGGCTCCCTTCCCACCCCTACCTGACGTGCAGCCTTGCTCAGATGTGCTGTTTTGCTGTCGACAGGGCTCTGACTCCCTCACCAGGCTGAAGGCCACTGGCCCTGCTTCCAGACCCAGCATGGACATCCCTGTCAGCATCCACGGTCTGGGCCAGATGCCTCTGCAGTGTCCGTCCAACAGCTCTGCCAGGGCCCCAGGTGACCGTAGACCTTGCCTCCAAGTGCCCTGAGCCAGCGCAGTGCCCCGTGCCTGGAACCCAGTAAGTATTTGCTGCCCACAAGTTTTTTTGCCCTAAATTATGTGCCAACACCTCACTAATTACCCTATGTATATTCTCTCCTGTGGCTCTGATAATTACCCGGTGACGTGACATGCATGCCATCATTATGTCCAGTTTACAAATGAGGAAACTGAGATCAGGGGTCGGGCCTGAGGGCTCCCACTGGTGGACCTGGCTTCCTAACTCAGGCTACTGGAGACTGAGGGGAATTTTCTGCTTACAGCCTTTAATTGTGATGATTTTTCTCTACAACCAGACAGTGTGCCCTGAAGGAACGGGAAAAGGCCTCTCCTCAAGTCCATGGTGCTTGCTGTGTCGGGGGAGCGTGGGGAGTAGTTTTGTCCATGACAGAGGAACCTTTATGACCCTGCGTGAGCAGTCGGCTTGACCAAAGTGGCGTGTCCCAGACACCGGGATGCAGGGCTTCTCTCAGGCCACAGAGCACAGGGCTGGAGCAGAGCCAACTCCTACTCCTTGTCATTTTCCTGTTTACTGAAAATTCACCTCAGTTCTGCAGACAAGACGGTGAGAAGAAGGTGCTGAAGTAGGAGAGGCCCACCAGGACAGAGTCAGGGGTCTGGCCTGTGGACGGCAGACCCGTGTCCCCCTAGCAAAGCCGTCTCCGTGGCCGTGGCCACGCCCTCCCCCCGAGGTGTGGCCTTCTGCGCTCACCGAGTGAGGCTTGAGGAGCCTCCTTCGGACCTCGTGGCCTCCCTGCCTCCCCAGAGCAGCCAAGGCTCTTAGCCAGGGCCCCTGTGTCCTCCTCACGCCCAAGACCCTGGGTCTGGAGATATTTTGATTATTGTAACTGGGGCCACATCGAGGAACTTCTTGGCCCCAGTGTCAGTAGTGTGTGGACAGCAGCTGAGGACCCTGCCCCACGAGCAAAGAGGGACCACTCGCCAGCACCAAGTGGACCTCCTGGGGCACTGGGGGTGGTGCCCTTTGCTCCTCCCACTTCCACTGTCCCCATTCCACCTTGCCTCCCATGCAATTTACAGAAAAGGACATGATCTTATTTATTGATTTATTTTCTGGCCTCTCCATAGTTGTCCCCTGCCCCCACATGCCCCGCTCCCTAGCAGTGGAAGCACCAGAATGCTGGTGTTTTACATAGATCACTTTCATGTCACCTGGAAAATTAAGAGGAGCTGAAGCTGTGAGGTAGACTGTGTTTTCACTTTGCCACTGGGAACACCTAGGCACAGAGAGGTTACGTGGCCTGTCCCAGATCACACAGCCATCAGAGTCTGAGTCCAGCTCCCAGCCTTGCAGCCCAGCGCCCCTGTTGCTTTACACAGAGCAGCATCAGGCTGTGTGGACAAAGGGCACACGGTCGGCACATGGCCAGGAGCCTGTTTTCCTCAAACAGGAGGGGGTGTGGGTGCTCGGGGTAAGACAGGCTGTCATCGTCCTGTGCCACGTTCAGCTTCTCAGAACTCAGGTGAGCCGGGAGTAACCCAGACTCAAACTCCAAATTGCCGTGGAAACCTCTGGGGGCCCTCAGCTCTCCCAGGACGGGCCTTCAGTGGTACAGCCCCGGGCGCTAGGGGCTTGTTACCCAGAGCCGCCCAGAGCTGACTGCCAGCCCAGAATCTGTTGTGACAACGTTTAGTTTGTTAATGAGAGCGTGTGTGTGTGTGTGTGTGTACACACACACACGAGAGCACTACCAGCATGGTGGCCTGTTTTCAGGGTTTCCCCTGGGCCCTGGCCTCTGGCCCCCCTCCACCCCGGACACCTTCCCCTGCATCCGGATTAGATGGACCCCTTCCTTGTGGATTTCCTGGGCCTGGCAGCCTCGTGTTCCTCAGGGACCAGGGGCTGCACAACTGTTTGGTTGGAAGTGGCTGCTGGGGGTGGGGTGGGGGGAGTAGCGCTCCTCCCTAGCCCTGGCAGGGGTGGAGGGGGTGAGCAGCTGCCTCTGCAGGGATCCTGGCTGCTGAGGATGGAGGCGAGTAGGGGAGGAGGGGTGGGGCTTGGGGACCTCAGCGTCGCCGCCGTTGCTGTCGGGGGAGGAGGAGGAGGAGCAGCTGCAGACTTGTTTATCTGCTCAGCTGTTTGTGTCCAGGAACCCGAGAGAGACAGAAGCAGCTGGGAGCAGAAAAAGCCGCTCGGCGGGGCCGGCGGTCCTTCTACCTCGGCCACAGGTCCTGACACCAAAGCAGAACCGCCAGCCCAGGAGAGATTGGAAGGGGCCTCCCTCCCCCCACCTCAGAAGGGCTTCTCTGGGGCCCTTGTGCTTGTCTCTGCTGTGCAGACACCCATGTACTGTCCTTGCAAGGGCAGCATCCTCACAGGGTTAGGGGGGCGGGGAGGCGAGGCAGGGTCCTCCCTGGGGGTAGGGTCCTCGCGGGGGAGGGGTGGCAGGATCCTCCCCCGGGGTAGTGTCCTCACTGAGTGCGGGATCCTTACCGGGAGGCAGGGTCCTTGCCCGGGGCAGCGCCCTCGCCAGGGATAGGTTCCTGGCGGGAGGCAGGGTCCTCGCTGAGGGCAGCGTCCTTGCTGGGGTCAGAGTCATCCAGGGCAGCACCCCTGGGTTAGCACTGGCACAGACATTCCCGGGCCCCTGTCTGCCCTGTCTCCCTTGTGAGCTCCCAAGTCCCTGGGGGACAAAGCTACGAGGTGCTGGACTTTGCATCAGCTGGACCAAACCGGTGACAGATAGTCTCCAGCAGGCCTGCCCCAACCCTGCTCCTTATCCCCAGGGCCCCCACCGCTCACCTCTTTCACTGCCCCAGACCCGGCAGACTCACCCACTGGTCCCCTCCCCGGGGGCTCATAGATTGTTTGGTTTTGACCAGGTTAGTAAACACACCAGTCCTGGCAGCAGAGTCAGCTGTAATCACAGTGCAATTTCAACAGTTTGCTTATTTTTCCTCTTGGCTCTTTTTCCACCTTATTATTTCCTTCTCACTGTTTGTTTACTTGAGAACATGGCTGGAACTCCTTCCCCACCCCCTACCCGAGACGAGTCTGGTGGCAGAGGACACTTTTTGTCTCTTTCTGGAACTCAAAGTCAGGGTCCCTCTGTTGACAGAGGCTCTGCTGCTCAGGCCCTGGGCCTGGCGGCTGGGGCTGTGTGAGCATTGCAGAGGCTTGGACATCATTGGCGATGAGGCCTGTGGCCAGGACGCCCACAGGGCCCAGCTCTCTGCTACGGACACAAGGCCCCTTGGAAGTTGCATGGTGCCCATGGACAGAGTAGAAGGCTGAGCAATCTGAGGAAGGAGGAACCAGAGACTGTTGGTCCGTGGGCGGAGGGTGGGGGGGGGGGCGGCCTTTCTCTGGAGAGGCGGAGGGTGGGAGAGTGAGAGCATGGATCAGCAGGCCCTCCTTGGCTGCTAACGAGTTAGGTGGTCTGGGCAGACACTTCCCCTCCATGGGCATCCTGCTTAAAGGCAGGATTTGGGGCTCTGATCTCTGGGTCCTTTTCTGCTTTACGGATTTTCTCCTTTTAGAATGCTAATTTCTTTGTCTATAGCCCATTTCCTCCTCCAGAGACCAGGTAGCCCCATAAAACCACTGCTTAATGGTGCTGGTAACCCAGCTGGCGTGGATGACTGCCTGTTTCCCTGAGCCCGGATGCTCTAGTGAAGACTGGTTAAAACTTTGATCACCGGGGAGCTCTGGAAGCTTCCCTCCGACGGGTCAGGGGCTCCAAAGGGCAGGAGGGCCAGGGTACCATGATCCTCAGCGTTTCCTGTGCTATTTCTATGGAACAAGGGCCCCTCCCCCAGACCTCTCACACCGCCACACCTCCCTCCAGGCACGTTCCCTGAGCTCTGCTTGACTGAGCTTGACGGAAGTCAGGCTGGGGCTCTTTGCCTTTTTAATTTAAATTTTATTTGTATTTGCACATGGGATTCTCCATATTCATGGCGGCAAGCAGGATCTTTAGTTAGGGCGTGTGGGATCTGGTTCCCTTATCTGGGATTGATTATCCCAGGCCTCCTGCATTGGGAGCACAGAGTCTTAGCCACTGAAAGTCCCCTTCACCTTTTTAAAAATTTTGTCTGCACCATGTGGCCTGGGATTGAACCTGTGTCTCCTTCAGTGGAAGCACGTAGTCTTAAACTCTAGACTTCAGGGAAGTCCAGGCCAGGACTCTTGAGCCCCAGATGGCATTCCCGTCAATTTAGCGATGTTTCTTGGGCACTTACTCAGAGACTGATGTTGCTGGACACAAAGGGTTACAGCAGACACACGCGGCCGAGTCCTGGGAGGACACATCTGTCCTGGGTCCCCCATCACTCCCCACAACATGGGAAACATGGGAAAGGACATCATTACACTGACCAAAGAATGTATTTCAAAGGGGAGGGTGGAATTTCTTCCTTATATTTAAGAAAACTGGGTCAACTATACTCCAATAAAATAACTAAAAAAATAAATAAGGGAACTGGAAACTAGAAATTCATTCAAGTAGGAGTGCATTTGCAATCATATATATCTATATATTTTAAGCTGAAAGTTAGACCTCAAAGGCCTGATTAGATTCTGATTAAAGCTTCATGGCAAGAACACAGCCTACGTGCTGCCTCTGGTTCTATTACTAAGGGAGGCATCCTTGCGGGCTGGGGGGGCAGGGGTGGGTGGGAGGGGGCAGGGTTATCACAGGGGGAGATGTCTCCAGGGAGGGGGACAGGCAAGAAGGAGGCAGATGTGGGCTGGTTCCTATGACAGGCTCCTATGACAAATCTCAAGACATGTGCCAGGGCAAAGGGTCTTCCTTTAAGACTGGGGGCCTAAGAGGCAAGCTCAGACTCAAGGCAATAGAGAGCAGCCATCCAGGGAGCCCTGAGTTGCCGCCCAAGGCCCCTCCCAGGAGCTCCTGGGGATCTGAGTGCAGTGGGGCAAAGGACCAGGGCTGACGCAGAGACAGGCAGACCCAGTGTGGCAGGTTCTGAGCCCTTTGGTCTTAGGGAGGTGACTTGAACTCCTTGAGCCTTGGTTTCCCTGGCACTGTAATTATCCTACTTAACAGAGGAGTTTTAGAAAAGACCCTGATGCTGGGAAAGATTGAAGGCAGGAGGAGAAGGGGACAAGAAGAGACAGTTGGACGGCATCACTGACTCGACAGACATGAGTTTGAGCAAACTCCAGGAGATGGCGAAGGACAGGAAAGCCTGGAGTGCTGTAGTCCACGGGGTCACAAAAAGTTGGACATGACTGAGTGACTGAACAACAAAAGAGGAGTTTCAGGGACTAGCACCCATGAGCAGAGACAACAGCGCAGAGGGTGCCCGTGAGACGAGCTCATGGTAGTGGAAAGATTGTGGACACAGCAATGGGCCGGGCCGGGTCCATCGGGTGGGGCTGCCCCTCCTCCCAGCAGTAGGGTGCCCCAGGTGCTGGGTGAGGTGAGGCTTGGAGCAGCTGGGGCTTTGCCACATAAGGGGCTGTGGATTCTCTGATTAGGAGGAGCTGGTGGGTGGAGGCTGGCAGGACAGAGTCATGTCACGTGTCTTCAGGGCCAAGCCCCTCTCCACCCCCTTTTTGCTGGTGGGGCTATACCTGCTGGGACAGGTTCCCTGCCTTTGCTGTTTGAGTCCTGGGTTGACCCCATAGTCCTCTGTGATCTGGGTGTTAGGGCCTATCAACTATGACGAACTCTGGATTTAAGTCAAGGGAGAACTCAGCTCTTGAGATTTAAAAATAAATAAACATTCAAACATAAAATGGTGGCTGTGCCCTTAAATATGAAAAACCCACCCTGAAATGTGGGTGATGAGCTGAGAGAGTGGTGGGAACCAGGATGAGAACACGACTCTCCAGCCAGAATTATTTTGGTTTCCAACGGCAGAACATGTAGCTAGGAGGGGCCTGAACGGCAAGGTGTCTAATCCCATGACAAGAAAGTCCAGAAGAGGCATTCAGACAGGTGGGTGCTCAACACTCTCACAGCTCTGTCCTAGCTTCCCTATGGTCCCCTCAGCTCTGCCCTCGTGACCCAAGGTGGTTGCTGCAGCGTCCCCTGTTACATACATTGTTCATTTCAGTTGCTCAGTCCTGTCTGACTGTTTGCAATCCCATGGATTGCAGCACACCAAGCTTCCCTGTCCTTCACCAACTCCACAAAATGCCATTATGACAATAAGCAAAGGTCCGGGGGGTGTCTGCTCCAAAAGCCCCTGCCAAGGTCAGGGTCACCTTGTACTCCAAACCAGTCACTGTCTAAGTCGCCAGCTCCCCTCTCCCAACATGGCTCCAACCAATCACATTTCACCCCTTGGGGCTGGGCCCACCTCCCCTGAAGGTATTACTTCTGTGCAAAACAAAAGAAGTCAAGCATAAGTTGGTGGAGGGCTAGCAAGGTCAACCGTGGTAACCAAGGAGCATCATCCCCTGAGCCACTGTCACGAGGTCCCTGGGGAGAGAAGCAAGATTCGAGGAAGGCCCCGGTGTGCGGAGAGCAAACTTGTGTGCAGGAGAGCGAGAGAAGGACAGACCTGACTGAGAGGTGGCCCGGCCTTTGGGGAAGGTCACCAAGTGAGAAGATTTCCTCCTTTAAGAGAAATCCAAGAACTGCCTCTGTGGCAGCAGGGGCAGCCACAACGGCTGTGCCATCTGCCTGGACCCGGAGCCAGGTGTCAGGCCGTGGTCTGGGGATCCTCCTGGGCCCCACGCTGAGGATCTGGGAGGGGGAGGCGGTCGTACGCTTGTCTGAGAGGAGCAGCTGGTCTTGCCTGGTCTGGAGGGTCCAGTTTGGCCCAATCTGCTCATCTTTCAAAAGAAGTTCAAACTTTAAAATGTCATATGAAATTGTCTTGCTTTAAAAAGCTATAAATTAAAAAAAAAGAATTATAATTTGGTGGCCCAGGGACTTCCCCAGTGGTCCTCACTCCCAGTGCTGGGGACCCAGAGTCAATCCCTGGTCAGGGAACTAGAGCTCACATGTCACAACTAAGACCCAGCACAGCCAAATAAATAAATAAATAAAATATGGTGGCTCAGATGCACCTGTTAGATTTTGACCTGCAGGTAAACAGGTTAGGAAAATGGGGAAATGTTACTGGGGTAATGAAGATATTCTCAAACATATTTATGTTAATTATTGTACAACTTGACTGTAAGCTTACTAAAAACCATCCAGCTGTATAGTGAAATGGATGAATTATATGATACATCAATATGCCTCCATAAAGTATGAAAACATTCGGCCTGCAGACCAGAGGCATATTCTTCCAAAGTCCTCTCCTGACCTGGTTTTGGGTTTTCTACCACCTGCCCTTGACAGCAGATCAAGATGACCTTCCCTGGTTGCCAAGGTTACTCTTGCTGGTGGTCCACCAATTCCTCAGAGCTGACATCTATTGATGGGGGAGGTAGGACGGCCTGGTGATGACCTGAGGGCCATGGGGTCACCTAGCCCCTTCCTTTGGCCAGCCCTGTGACCCTGGGCACGTCACCCTTTGGCTTAGCTCCTTGGTTTCCTTATATCTGCGATGGGAATAGCTCCTGGAGGATTAAACGAGATGATACATGGGACATATCCTCACAATGAAGCCCTCGGGGACTAGACAGTTATCACTGGGAGATCTCACCTCAGAATGGGTGCCCCCTTCCTCCGCCTGCTATCCAAAACTCCATCACTAAGCTCCACTGTGCCCAAGGAGGGGGCTCCCCCACACCCCAGGGGTCCAGAGGCTCTCCAGATTTCAGCCTGAGTTTCATTACAGAAAGGCTTAGATGTGGACCTTGTGGGTCCTCGGATGTTGTGGGCAGGGCTGTGGAAGGGCGCGAGCTGAAGGTGTTTCCTGGGAGGTCAGATTTAGGCTTCTTTTCTTTAGAAATTCAGGGAGGGCTAATGGATACCCTCTGCTCCTGTTAAAGCCAGATAGATGTCTGCAGAAGTGATGGTACCCTGGGGTCACAGTCAGACGCAGGGGACATTACGAGGGGAGGCTGTGACCCCACCAGCATCGGGGCATTGGGATTCCCAGGCCCGGGAAGCTTGCCCTTACCACCCATCCCCCCGACCCTGCTGCCCCCATCCTCCCAGGCTCCCTTCCACCCCCCCCACCCCTGCCTGATTCTGCCCTGCTGATCTGAGGTCCACCTACCAACATGGCCCCTAAAAGGGCCCTGGGACCCTCACTCACCTTCCCAGTAAAAGCAAATTCTAATCTTGGTCCAGGCAGGCCTGTATTCACTGCACAGTACCTGAAATGAAAGCACTTTGGGGCTACATGACTGGGAGTGAACACAGGGGCCTTTCAGAGGTCAGTGTGGTGTGGGGCATGCGGGGCTGAAGGCCAGCAGGGGGAACCAGGCCAGGTCAGACCCTTGACCCAGAAACCGCAGGGGAGAAAAAGGTTGTACCAGCCCACCTGGCTGATCCTCAGTTCCATGAGTTCTCGTCCATCTGTCTGATTCCATTTGTCCTTCCCTAATCCTGTAGCCTCTTCCTTCCCCTCTGCCCTCAACCTGTGGACCAGGGCCTGCGTGATCAGCAGGGAGCCTGGGGGGACTCCTGCTAAACAAGCAAGGGATGCTGGGCTGGGATAGGCTCCACGGATGAGCTCCAGAGGCCCGCAGACAAGGCAGGGTGGCAGGGAGTCCCTTTTCTCTTCCACGCTGAGGGTGGAAAGTGTCAGTTTACACCTGTTGTTGGGGAGTGGGGGATGATGGTGAGCAGAACAAGCCCGGCAGTTGTCTGGAGGTTTTAGAAACTTGAAATGAAACTCTGAGATCTTGAGTCATCCGTGTGACAGGCCTTCTGACAGCTTTCACTGTTTTAAACAGAAAGACCTATAGCAGGAGCAGCAGCTGGAGACCCCTGGCTGCTTCAGCCCCAGCCTCGTGGCCCACCTCTTTCTGGATTCCAGCAGGACCTGAAGTCTGGCCACCTGTGGAAGCAGATCACTCACCACCGGAAGGCTCCTGTTGCTTTCTAGGACTTTGTCTGTCCCCTCTGCCCCCAGCAACAATCCCAGCTCCCTCAGGCCCGGGGTCCAGGTGTCTGACCACTGTCCACTCCCAGGAAGCTCCTCCCACTCAGACCAGACACCTCTGCCCTGCCAGGGGCCCAGTTTCAGCAGGTGGATGGGACGAGACGTCCCCTGTAAACAGACAATGAGATAGCCCTTCCTGGAAGCCTGGGGTGCTTCATTCTGAACTCAGTCGACACATCTGTCTCCTTGTCCCGTTTCTCTCCTTCAGTTAGTGAAGTGCTTTGGGGCTGGAATTCCAAATGGTGTCATCTCCAGGTTGGGTCATGTCCCCAGATTCGTACCTTGAGACCCAAGATGGGGCTGTACGTGGAGATAGGAGTCTCCTGTATGTGGAGTCAGCAACTGTACGTGGAGCAGGGCCTTCAGAGAGGGATTAAGTGTAAGTGAGGCTGTTGGGGTGAGTCCTGATCCAATCTGGCCGGCGTCCTTACAGGAAGAGGACATTTGGACACAGAGAGACCAGCGGTCCAGGTGAGGACACAGCGAGAATTGGCCGCCTCCAAGCTGCGGAGGGAGGAACCAAACCTCTGACACCCTGACCTTGGACTTCCTGCCTCTGAAACTAGGAGGGAGTACATCTCCATCATTCGACACCCCTCCCCAACTCATTTTTTGGTATTCCGTCCTGGCAGTGCCAGCAAGCTCCTGCAGAGAGAGATACTGAGACCCCCCAGAAGGAAGTGTCACAGATTCAGTGCCCCGCCTTCTGGAAATCCCCCATGGCCTTGTCCTGTGCCCGTGGGCAGGGTTCCCCGAGGGCAGGGTTCTCTGAGGAGCTGTGGTCCACCTGCATCCTGGATCTCCCCCTACAGACAAAATGCGTGTGTGTCCATCAGAGTCCTCCCCTCTCCTGGCCTCCCATGTCCCTCCTGCTCGCTCATACTGCACCCCCACATTGCATCCAGGTGCCCCCGAGTGTCTCCTCATTTCGTGAGGAAGTGCATAGCTCACTCTGCACTGTGGCTGAGGGGGTCTTAGGAACATTCTCTCAGGGCCCGGGTCTCTGCCAGGTGGACGGTGCCTGGCAACCCACCCGTGCCCTCGCCAGCTAGCTGAGCTGTCACCACCTTCAGCTAGGCCATCTCCTGGTCCCAGCCAGGAACCTGTGACTTGGAGCTGGGGGTGGCCACAGAGACGTGAACCCAAACAAGTCCTGGGGAAAGACAGGGAGACAGGAACAGGCTGAGACTGAAAGGCAGCTACAAGGGGAGGCGGGTGGGTCATGTGGACCATCACCTATTTGTTTATAGATGCAGCAGAGGCCTGGGCCCTGGGCCATGGGTGAGCAGACACCCCAGGATCTATTTAACCCCAGAGGCCGTCCTGTGTCTACTGGCTGCTCTTCCGTCTCCTCCTGCCAGCACCTGGGGAGGCTGTGTTCTCACCTGAGTTCCCACTGCCTAGGGTCAACTTTGTGTCGGTCACACTGGCCTAGCTTTGCCCAGCCCAGTAGGATCTGCTCTGAGCACACAATCCCTTTCCAATGTTCAAAAACATTCTGCAGGGATCCTCGCAGGCAAGCTCAGCTCACCAGGAAGCCTTGTGTGCAATCAAGAACGGTGTTTTGGGGACTTCCCTGGTGGTCCGGTGGTTAAGACTCAGCCTTCTAATGCAGGGGTTGTGGGTTCGATCCCTGGTCAGGGAACTGAGATCTCACACTGCTGCAAGGTGTGGCCAAAAATTAAAAATAAATAAACCTTAAAAAAAAAAGAAAGAAAGAACAGTGTTTTCTCGGCAGGCCTGTGACTGCAAACCTACACACTGAGCCTGCATGGCCTGCCATGACCTTAGTGACATCTGTAGAGTGCCCTTTGCTATAGAACACAAAACAGCCTCAGATCCAAAGACTTCTGAGTTCCCCCACAATAAGTCATATGCTTGAAAGGAGTCAGAATCACACGAAAGTGTTTTCAGACAAATCCCGCCCCCACACCCCGTCCTCCCAACCTGATCCTGAGCAACCAGCGCACAGAGCCAGGCCACCAGCTTCCTGCCTGTGCTCCCAGAGGGGCTTTCCGCAGATGGCCGTGAAGATGTTCTACTCTTCCTGCTTCCTTTCTGAGACTGGGGTGGCCCAGCACCCCTCTCTGCACCCTTCTTTTGTCTCTTGATGTGAATGAAGTTTGCAGAGAAGGAAGGATTTCCTGTCTGGATAAGGCACAGCATCCCCTAACAGTCTATCAGACACCCAGCCTGTCTCTACTGGTGGCTTGCTGGGCTTTTCCAACATTCGGCTGGGTGCTCAGCGGCTGTCAGTGACCAGCTTCCCATGGTGTCATTTCCTGCCTGTGACCACTGATTCCTCTCCCGTCCTAACATCTCTAAGGCCAGTGACCAGCTGGCTCGGTGACAGTCTACTCCAGGCATGGAGGCTAGAGCTGGAATTTGTGAAGCTGAGTCACGGCTGGATGGAGAGATGGTCTCAACACCTCTGAGAGTGCTCTCGGATTTTCTGTAGGGGCGGCCCTTCTGCCCAGCCCCAGGTCCTCCAAGCTATGCACCCCAGGGTGGTGTGAGCTGTGGCCAAATCCCCAGCCCCAGAAGGAGGCCCCAGCTCGGCTGTGGTCCTGACCCCCTCCCAACCTGGTGGTTCCCTGCTCTTGTTGCAGGGAGGAAGCCAATTCTGACTCCATGTTGGAAACTGTTTCCTTTGACTTGCTTTTACTATTATAATCGTACTCAATGGCTTGCCTGGAGGCTCCTGCCCTGCTGCTTGACTGCAAACCAAAAGTGCCTTTGTTCATCTCCTGGAGAGATATTTTGTCCCTGCCTACCTGTGAACAGAAGAGATTAACACACCCCTTCTGAAGGCTGGACATTCCCTTGGAGATGCTTTGCAAGACTGAAAACCCTTTCCCTTTACTTCCCACCGCATCTCCCTCTTTATTCTGCTTTTTGACGTTAGTTCCTCATTGCTTCTTTCTCTCTGATCTATAAAAAGAACCTGGCATCCAGACCCCAATAAGATGGTTATTTTGAGGCGCTAGCCTGCCCCCTTCTTGGTCTGCCGGCTCCCTGATTAAAGTCTCTTCCTTGCCTCAACACCTCGTCTCTCGGATTCACTGGTTTGCCGTGCAGTGAGCAGAGTGAGTTTGGACTCGATAACACTCTGACTCATGGGCTCACTTCCTCTGACCACTTCGGCCTGGTCCCCCTCCTCTCCTGATTCTTCTGAGTTGTCAGTTGCCTGGAGAAGGTTCACATGCAGATTCCTCTTCACCTCAAATGGTCAGCTCAGCCCCCAACAGGGCACACACATCAGCCTGCAGCCTGAGGCCCTTCCCAACCTCAGCCTTTGGCCTCCTTAGGCAGAAATGACCCAAGTGCCCTGCAGGCTCCTGAAGGGGTGAGGGGGCTGTCCCTTTCTACAGAACATCTGGTGACACCACTCTATCGTCACCCCTGGGGATTCCGGGGGTGATGGGGGCACCGTGGGGGAGGCTGAGGGTGGCTCTTCAAGCTGGTGCGTGGCTGCGTATTGATCAAGGCTGGGCTGAAATGGGATTGTTGGCTCTGGATGCCCTGCCGCATCCAGCCTGGAGCCAGGCACCATTTCCCTCCTTCCCTCCCTTCCTCACTCTTCCCCAAGGCCTCTTCTGTACATACCGCCTCTGCCCCACAGCGAGGATGCTCTTCCTCCCTCTATCACTTCTACCCCTCCACCCCTCATCCAGTCTCATTTAAAATGTCACTCCCTGTGGCCGCTGCTGGCTCCCCTGCCCTGGGTGGTTCTGCCTCCTACACTGGTCTCATTCCTCCAGACCCTAGATATGATTCTTTCCATGCGTGTGAGTCACCATGCTCTCCTCTCTGTACAGACTGCAGAGGGAAGGACTGCCCCTCAGGCACAGGGCCCGGCACGGAACAGGTCTCAGAAAAATCCGGTGAATGAACAGAAGAGCAGGAGAAACTCAGAGGCTCGACATTGCTTCATCAGTGAGCACTCAGTCAGCCGGACGCTGGGAACATTAAAATAAATTCTGCTTGGGGGTCCCTGTGGTCAGAACCCACAAGGAGCTGTGAGGTAGGGTGCGGGGCAGGAAGGGGCCTCTGGTAGGGAAGGGGGGGCTCTGGTGGGGAAAGGAAGGCTCTGGTGGGGAGGGTGCTCCCCATCTCCCTGTTTGATCTGAGTTCCTGCACTCGGTCGAGCTTGCAGTTCTGTGCCCATTCCTATCCCTGACGGATCCCCCCTAGCCCCCCAGTTTTCTGGTAGAATAAATGTCCTCCGTGTCACCTTGAGTTACTGACCACGGGATCCTGTCCTCGGTCGACGCCCTGGCTTGTCCCAGGAACTTTTCATCACCTCTCCTGGGATCTTGCGTCCCCTTTCGATCTCTTTCTTCTCAGCCCTGATGGATTTTTTTTTGTTTTGTTTTTTTAATAAAGTGCTGGCCCACCCAGTCTGTCCCTCCCCTCCAGCCGGGTCAGCTCTTCACCCTGACAATAACTGCACTTAAAGATTCAGTATTGTCGTTTGCATTTAAAAGGTAATCCCAGTGGCCCCGGGGCAGATTGTTTCTGGTATTGCAACTTTAAAATATTTAAGACATCTGCATTTGCATTCTAATACACGCCTCTCCAGGTTCCGTGTTTGTGGTGGAGTCACCCCAAATCGTTCTATTTGTGTTGGGGGAGAGGAAGCGTGGCAGGGCGCTGGTGTGGGCACACCTAGGGGCAACTCCAGATGCTAATGCAGGTGCTCGGCAGGTTGGGGGTGGCCAGGGTGGTGCACTGGATCTAGAAAAGGCAGAGGAACCAGAGATCAAATTGCCAGCATCCACTGGATCATCGAAAAAGCAGGAGTTCCAGAAAAGCAACTACTTTTGCTTTGTTGACTACGCCAAAGCCTTTGTCTGGGTGGATCACAATAAACTGTGGAAAATTCTGAAAGAGATGGAATACTAGACCACCTGACCTGCCTCTTGAGAAACCTGTATGCAGGTCAGGAAGCAACAGTTAGAACCGGACATGGAACAACATACTGGTTCCAAATAGGAAAAGGAGTACGTCAAGGCTGTATATTGTCACCCTGCTTATTTAACTTCTATGCAGAGTACATCATGAGAAACGCTGGGCTGGAATCAAGATTGCTGGGAGAAGTATCACTAACCTCAGATATGCAGATGACACCATCCTTATGGCAGAAAGTGAAGAAGAACTAAAAAGCCTCTTGACAAAAGTGAGAGAGGAGAGTGAAGAGTTGGCTTAAAATTCAACATTCAGAAAGCTAAGATCGTAGCATCCGGTCCCATCGCTTGATGGCAAATAGATGGAGAAGCAATGGAAATAGTGCGAGACTTTATTTTTTGGGGCTCCAAAATCACTGCAGATGGTGACTGCAGCCATGAAATTAGAAGACGCTTGCTCCTTGGAAGAAAAGCTATGACCAACCTAGACAGCATATTAAAAAGCAGAGACATTATTTGACCAACTAAGGTCCATCTAGTCAAAGGTATGGTTTTTCCAGTTATCATATATGGATGTGAGAGTGGAACTATAAAGAAAGCTGAACGCTGAAGAATTGATGCTTTTGAACTGTGGAGTTGGAGAAGACTCTCAAGAGTCCCTTGGACTGCAAGGAGATCTAACCAGTCAATCCTAAAGGAAATTAGTCCTGAATGTCCATTGGAAGAACTGATGCTGAAGCTGAAACTTCAATACTTTGGCCAATTGATGTGAAGAACGGACTCAATGGAAAAGACCCTGATGCTGGGAAAGACTGAAGGTGGGAGGAGAAGGGGACAACAGAGGATGAGATGGTTGGATGGCATCACCGACTCAATGGACATGAGTTTGAGTAGGTTCCGGAAGTTGGTGATAGACAGGGAAGCCTGGCATGCTGCAGTCCATGGGGTCGCAAAGAGTTGGACATGACTGAGCGATTGAACTGAACTGAGAGCGCTGCACCCCGGGTGCACCACCCCAGGCCCCAGTTGGGAGCCTGTCTAGGCCCCAGGCTGACTGAGAGCTGAGCAAACAACTGGGGGGCTCTTTGGCAGGTCTTGGGAAGTAATCATCACTGTGGATTTGTTCTCAGCGTTTTCTGGGTTTTGTTTTGAGTCAGAGGCAGCCCTGTTCCCCATCTCTGCCCACCTGCATGAACCAGCCTTGGGGGGTCTAGTCTGAGCTGGGAACTTCCCCTAGGCCACTGTCCACAGAGGGTCCTCCCACCGCAGACCCCAGGACCCGCAGCACTCCAAGGGGCATTGTCTCTGACAACAGTTGACATTGACAGTGTTGGGAACACATGGGACACCCATCCAGTCTCAGGCCTCCCCTCTGATCCCTATGGCATCCTGAGCAGCCCTGTTTCTATGACCTCCACTCTCAGTTCAGGAAACTGATTTCCAAACATTGAAATGAGGCCACAGGCTGTGAGTGTTCAGGCTGGTGTGGAGCTAGGCTTGGCTGCAGCCTCGGGGCGGCAGTGTTTGTCCACTCCGCCCTCCCCGCTGGAGGGGTGCCCCTTCCTAGCTCCCTTCCTCGTAGCCCCTCCACCTGCCACCCCCATCCTCCACTGTCCTGTTCCCACACTCGTGATTCCTCTGAAAATGTCTACTTTTTATTTATTTTTTGGCTCCACTGGAGGTCTGTGGGGTCCTAGTTCCCCAGCACCAGGGACTGAACCGAGGCCCTCAGCAGTAAAAGCACTGAGTCCCAACCTCTGTACCACCAGGAAATTCCCAAACACGTAACTTTTGTCACTTCTACTTTTTCACCCACTGTCCAGTGGGTTGGCCCATGCTTCACCCCATATTTCTGAGGAGGACCACTTCCTCATGAGCAGGTTCATGAGCAGGTTCGAGTGCCTCCAGCCTGGGGGCAAAACCACTCACACCCCACCCACAAATGACATGACCCACCTGCACACTGACATACATACACAGCACACACCCGTGTGGCTCTCACATGGATGCTCACACACACACAGAAACACACATGTGTGTACATATAGCCACCGTAGGCCACACCCCACCCCCAGGCTACAGGGAAGTGAAACCCCATCCCAGGGAAGTGAAAGTCTGTGAGCCCCGGCTTCCAATGGGCCTTTGTGGGAACAGAACCCAGTCACTGTCTCTGGAGCTGTCCCAAGGTAACTGGGGTCCCTTGGGTGGGGCCTGGGGTCGAGGCGTGTAGGTGGTTGGGGGCACTAGGGACTCATCTGGGCGGGGGCCTGCCCTTGGGGTGATCCTGGGGGTGGGAGGGGCAGGGCAGACAGGGTTGCGCCACTTGCCGAGGCCCCAGTTCGTGACTAAGGCTCACAGATGCACAAGTTCCTTTCTTAGTCGGCAAATAAGCTGTTTTTGTAGCATTTTTCTGCGCCTTCTTCTAAAAGCGTAAGTGCCAGGCCCCAGAGGGAGGAGATGAGTGAGCACCTGGACGGGATGACTTCTCCCGCTCCGCTGGGCTGCTCCTGACCAGTGCTGGACACACGTCTGGCCGGCTGGGAGGCGCTCTGGGTGCTGGCCATATGGATGCTGTGGGGTCCGTGGGGAGGATGGAGTGGGAGGTTTGGGGGTGGTGGCTCCTGTTCAATGTCACTGGGGAAGAGTGGACGAGGGGTGGGGTCCTGGGTGGAGAAGGTGGGTGGGATAAGACGGCTCTGTGATGGGTAGGGGTGTGTGAGGGGCGGCGTGACTGTCCCCTGCCTGGAGACTTCAGGTTGGGCAAACACTGTCATCTGGGGAGAGATCTGAGGACCTGGTGAAGCAGCAGGGATTTTCCCAAAGCCCAGCTCTCAGACTTGAGGTCCAGGCCTGCCACGCTGGAGTCATATAACCACTGAATCAGCACCTAGAATAATTGAAAGCCAGCCCTGGAAAGGATCTTGGACAAGGTGTTCTGATGATGATTATACTTTCAGGTTTTAAAAACATATTTACTTACTTAATGAATTTGTCTGACTGCCTCTGGTCACAGTTGTGGCACCGGGGATCTTTATTGCTGCCTTTGAACTCTCAGTTCTTTAGGCATGCTGACTCTCACTCGCCTCCTGTGGGATCTAGTTCCCTGACTGGGATTGAACCCAGGCCCCCTGCATGGGGAGCATGGCATCTTATAAGTGTGTTATTCCACCTGAACAAGGTTGACACACGATTCCCACTTTGAGAAGCACTGGTCTCACCCTGTTCACCCTTGCTGCAAGTGAGGAGACGGGCCCACCGACATGAAGCGAAGAGCCCGACGTCTCGCTAGGATGTGCTCGTTTGGGGCTGGGCCTGGGGTCTCCTCATTTGCAGCCTCGATACTTCCTGGGAGAAAGGAGCATACCCTCAAGTATGCATTAGGAATTCCACATTTATGTGGTTCCAGGAGTCAGCCCAGGTCAGGGGCTGCCAGCAGGCCTGACCGGGGAGCTTCTTCCTGCTGCCCACAAGGCCCGCTCACTGGCCACCCGGGCAAGCTGCTCTTTGGGAGCTGCTGGAAGCTTCAGTGCTCAGTTTCCCAGATGTTGCTGTTGAGTGACTGTGCTGCGTGCTCAGCAAGTCTTGCACAGCCAGCGGGGCAGATCTTCAGCATTGGGACAATTTCTTTTTTTTTTTTTTTTAGTATTTTTTTCAAGGTCTTTATTGAATTTGTTACAATACTCTTTCTGTTCTGTGTTTTGATTTTTTGGCTATACAGCATGTGGGATCTTATTAGGAAGCAAAGACTTAACCACTAGCCTGCCAGGGGCGCCCCTGGACAAATTCTTGTATTATTTGTTCCCTTTTCTCTCCTATCGTTTCTTTTTCCTTCTGAAATGTCTGGGGTTTTTTGGGTGTTGGGTTTCCTAAAACCGATATTCTTCTCCTTTTCTTCTGTCCTGTTTTGTCCTGCCTTCTAAAATCTTCTCTTCAGTTCCATCTTTTAATATTGCTGGTAAACATTTTAAATTTCAGCACTCACACTTTTAATTTCTGAAAGCTCTTTCCTGTTTTGTGTATTTTTCACATCGTGCTTTGCCTGTTTCATAGATGCATGTTTTCCCATTCCTGTGAGGAGGTTAACCATGGTTCTTCTGGACTTCCTTTCATTTTCTGTGCTAGTTCCTTCTCTGTGCTATTTTTTCAGTTCCTTTCTCATGTTGTGGGCTTTCTTCATAAGCCTCAACCTTCTGCTTTCTGGTTATTAAGTGGAAGTCGCTCAGTTGTGTCCGACTCTTTGAGACCCCATGGACTGTACATTCCATGGAATTCTCCAGGCCAGAATACTGGAGTGGGTTACTCTTCTCTTCTCTAGGGGATCTTCCTGACCCAGGGATCCAGCTGGGGTCTCCTGCATTGCAGGCAGATTCTTTACCAGCTGAGCCACCAGAGAAGCCCAAGAATACTGGAGTGGGTAGCCTTTCCCTTCTTCAGGGGATCTTCCTGACCCAGGAACGGAACCAGGAGACCCTGCAGTGCAGGCAGACTCTTTACCAGCTGAGCCACCAGGGTTATATTTGAAAGTAAATCCCCAACAGTCTATGGTGTCTTCCTCGGAATGTGAGCAGGGCTTGCTAAGGACGAGCTCCCATCTGGAAGCCTCATGACGAGTGTCTGTGTGAGGAGACTGTTCTTGTCTGTCTTCAGGGGTCTCCTCTCCTGGGTCTCGGAGAAGAGTGTTTTGTATGCTGCCTCCTGGTAATCTATTGAGCCTCCTCCGGCTTCAACACTTAGATCTATAGTTTCCTGTCACCTCCCCACCTCAAGTCTACAGCTGAGTGATCTCCTCTTCCAGGTATCTCAGCGTCCATGTCGGGGCGGCTTGCCCTGCCCTCCCTGCTGCTGGCTGTGGTCATGTCTTCTTTCTGCCTGGCCACATCCATGTCCGGAGATGAAACGCGAAACCAGCTGTTGACGAGAGAGAAAATGATGCGGGTAGGGGGTCCGTTGGTGCTGACGCAGGAGGAAGAGCTGGCCAACCAGAGGCTCAGGGCCCTCAAGGAGGCTGAGATGCATGAGGCCCTGAGTACAGGGAACATCCTGCCCAGCATGCACTTCTTCCAGGCCAAAAACCTCATTGAGAAAAGCAAGGTGTTTAACATCCTGAAGAAAATGCCTAAAGGTAGGGGCCTGGAGGGGAGAATTCTGGGGCCCTGGGCACTTGGAGGAGCTAAATTGCAGCTGGTGGTTTCTCTTCTGGTGGAGCACAAACTCCTTGGGGGCCCTGTGTGCTCCATCTCACTGGTGGACAGGGGGTGGGGGTCCACAGGGCTTCTGTCCACCCTGGAAACCAAAATTCCGGCTCTGAGGGGACCCAGTATCAGACAGACAGGGAGGGGGCCTGGGTGTCCCCAGGCACCCCTGGTGGGCCTGCAAGTTGTCCCCCACAAGAACCTCACCTTTCATATGCTCTTCTAGCCTTTCCAGGGGCCAAGTTACCAAACAGGATACATCCTGGACAAACACATTTCTCGTAGTTCATTGCAACCATCCACTGGGAAAAAATGCACAACCTGAGAGTTGTGAGTTAAGTTTTATTTGGGGTAAAATGAAGACTATAGCATCTCAGATAATTCTGAGAAACTGCTCCAAAGAGGTGGTAATGGGGAAGGGGGTGGTTAGTACATATGTGGTTTTGGTGAAGGGGAGTCCCTGCAATCAAGCACACATTTTTTGCAGGTTTCTGCTAGTCAAATGCAGATTACTGCTAGTCACGAGGAGCGGATGTCACCATAAAGGATTTAAGTGCTTTTCTAGATATGAGGAGATGCAAGGAGTGGGTTCATAAGCTCATCTCCTGAAAATATCCAACTATCAGAAAACTGTCCAGCCAGTTTTTCCTAGAGCACAGAGGGCCCCGTTTCTGCTCTCCACACTGAACTCCTTTCAGGGGTGTTGAAGGCCAACGGCCGCAGCAGCTCATAATTTAATCCTTGTAGAGGTAGGTGGCAAGTGCCCATTTGCAGCTGAGACTACCACAGAAATGTGTCGTCACTGTGAACAGTAAAACGCACACATAAATTGCAGTTTGCAGCTTGTCAGGACTTTTCTGTACTTTTTTTTTAGTATTGTAGAGATTAAAAAATGTAAAAACTGTGAGGTCGGTAAGGTTGCCTCACCGTTCAGGGAGGGAGCAAGGCGGAGCTCATACAGTGTGACAGCTGTCATGGGGTGAGCATCAGAGCCAGAGAGCAGAGGAGGTAGACACGGAGCCTTGAGTCAGGGTGAGGTCTGGAGGCGGCTGCTCGATGCTGGCAGGAAGCAGGGAGCCGGCAGGCTGTAGATGGGGTGATGGGGAACCGAATGGGGGAACTTGAGGATCCTGGGCAGACAGGCCAGAGGGAGGTGGGGCTCCTCTTCTTAAACCCCCTCACATAGCACTGGGCCACTTGAGGACTTGTTTGGAGGTCAGGCTCCTGACAGGAGCTGGAAGCCAGTCTTCCAACTCCAAGCCTGCCTGCTGCCTCTTGAATGAGACCACCTAGGGCCCCTCCTGGTGAGAGAGGAAGTCAGGGAACCAGGAGGCTGTGGCTGGCTCTGAGCCACAGAGGGAAAGGGCCCTGGGTTTCCAGGAGCTTCACCCTATAGAAACCCCGCCCACCCACTCTCCCCCTCAGGGGCTGCCCTTCATGTCCACGACTTCAGCATCGTCAGCCCGGACTGGCTGGTGAAAAATGCCACGTACAGGCCCCACTGCTATTTTTGCTTCACCCGGAGGGGGACCCCGCAGTTCAGATTTGCTCATCCAACTCCCCCCATCCCGAAGCCAACAGAATGTCCCCAGTGGGTTTTGCTGGAGAAGTTTCGGAAGGGGCTGCATAACGTCTCGGAGTTTGACAACAGGTGGGTGTTGGTTTGCGAAGAGCTTGTCCCACACCTGTACAGGTGGGGGTGGTGTGCTGTGTCCCTATGCGACAGACCCTTCTAGAAACACTTGATCTTAAAAAAATCAAGAGGCTTTTTCTCTTAACTGTACAGGATGCTTTGCTTTACCACAGGTTTCCACGCCTTTCCCATCCAAGGCAAGCTCCTGGTACCTGTACACCTGATTTGATCAGCAACTCTGCTGCTATGTCTGGACCCTCAGCAAGGGTAGAGACAAGGGAATTCCTGGCTCTCAGAGCCGAGAGGATCCCAGGTGGATAAGATAGCTTGAAAACATAATGAGCAGCTTCCTAACAGACCTATAAAGAATTACTATAACTCTTCTAATCAGAGAACCATCTACAGAGGGCTTTCTGGGACTGTTTCCTTTATGAGTAGGAAAATGCCGCTCAGCCTGGGTAAGGAGGTTGCCCAGGGCCACACAGCTGGTGAATGAATGGCTAAACAGGGAAGTAACTCATGTCTTGGGCTGCCAAATCCACAGTCATTTCCATCAGACCTTAGGTGTGAGCTTGCTGGGGCTGCCCCAGTGGGATGCCAGAGATGGTGGCTTAAAGGAGAGAAATGCATTTTCTCACAGTTCTTGGAGCTAGAACTCCGAGATGAAGGTGTGGGCAGGTTTCTCTGAGGTCTCTTTCCTGGGCTGGTGGCCAGCTGTCTTCTCACTCTCCGTGCTGTCCTAGAGTCTAGGATGCTGGCCCTGTTTGTGCAGGTCTCTGCCCTTGGTGCTGGTGGTTTAGTGACACAGTCGTGTCCGACTCTGTGTGACCCCATGGACTGTAGACTGCCAGGCTCCTCTGTCCATGGGATTCTCTGGGCAAGAATACTGGAGTGGGTTGCTATTTCCTTCTCCAGGGAATCTTCCCGACCCAGGGACCAAACCCTCTACTCTCGTGTCACCTGCATTGGCAGGCAGATTCTTACCACTGAGCCACCTGGAAAGCCACCACTACTACCTCCTGAAAGGCCCCATCTCCAAATACAGTCACACTGCGAGTTAGGGTTCAACATATGAATTTAGGGGATGCAGTTCAGTGCAAGACACCCTCCAAGGAGAGCTTGACCTGGGATGTTTGTTCTGTGGGGTCAGCCTGGCTAAGAGGCAGAAGGCAACAGGTGGGCCTGGCTGTGGGGGTGTGTGTGTCCTGACTGCTGCCTCCTGGGGAGCAAGTGCAGGTCCTGGGGTGAGGGGCCTCCATCAGGGTGCCGGAGCAAGGGTCTTGCAGGGCCTTTGGCACGCCTCACCCCATCCTCTGTGTCCTGACAGCCTGATGAGAAATCTCACTCTGATGACCGAGAACCCCCACGTGACTTACGCAAACCAGGATGCAATCTGGGCCAAGTTCAAGACCATCTTCTTCGTGCTGAGGGGCCTGGTGAGCTACGCACCGGTGTTCCGGGACTACCTGTCCCAGGGCCTGGAGGAGTTCTACCAGGACAACGTGCTCCACCTGGAGATCAGAACCTCGCTGTACCCGGTGAGCCATCTCTGCTCACCTCTGCTTGGGCCAGGTGACAGGGTACACTGGCTCCTCACCCTGGTGCCCCGCAGCACCAAGCACCAGCTTCACCCCCAGGGGTCTGGTGCCTGTCCAGGGGCCATGTGAGCGTAGAGCCCTAAAACGCGCTGGGCTGCCCCTTGCTGCTGGTCACCTCCCTTCTCCTGTGACCCCCACGTCCCGTCGCAGCAATCCCAGACACTTGGGGCCTGCTCATGCCTGGACACCTACCTAGGCTCTGGGCAGTGCCTCAAGCCTGGACGTCGTCAACTGTCTGCTTTCTTGTCAAAGCGTGCTGCAGGATGGTGACCTCAGTGCAGGGACACTGAGCCATCTGGTACGCGGGTCTGGTTGCATGTAGATTGAGAGCTGGGAAGTCCCTGGGGGTCGGTCTCTTCTGTGGGCAATAGAGACGTCTGATTCGATTTTGAGGAAGTAAGGTCAAAGGGAAAGGAATGGAAAAGATTAGGAGTCCAAAAATATCCCAAAGTGTTAAAGTATTAAAAAAAATCGCTGAGTAGGACCTTGCATGTTGGCCAGTGGAAAAGGGCCACAGAGTCTCAGGTACATGAGCTGGGCCGACCTCAGCTTTGCTGGGGGGTCTTGGGCTCCAGGCTGGGGGCAGGGTGGGCATCCCATGAGGAGCCCAGGGGAGCCAAGTATGGCTGAGAGAGGATGCTCCTGGGGGGTCTTTGAAGAGGACTTCTGGGGGGAGGTGGGGTTGGGGTGTCTTGGGTACTGACTGACTCCCTCTGGGGGACACTCAGGAGTGTGAATGTTTGTAGTGCAGGGGAGCGGCTCGCCCTCAAGTTGTCCCTCTGCCTGTGGGTTATTTTGAGCAGAAATGGTCGAGGCCCATAGGACTCAGGAAGAGCCTTTGACCTTCCCCCTAAGTAAAAAACAGCACTTTTATTTATTTACCTATTTTTGGTTGCACTGGGTCTTCGTTGCTGGCCGGGCTTTTCTCCAGTTGTGGTGAACAGAAGCGATCTTTCATTGTGGTGTGTGGCCTTCTCATTGTGGTAGCTCCTCTGGCTGTGGACACAGGCTGTGGATGTGCGGGCTTCAGTGGCTGGGGCTCCTGGGCTCTAGAGCAGAGGCTCAGCAGTTGTGACAGATGGACTTACTTGTTTCACGGCACGTGGAATCTCCCCAGACCAGGGAAGAGAGACCTGTGTCTCCAGTGTTGGCAAGTAGAGTCTTACCCACTGCGCCCCTGGGGAGGTCCTCCTCTAAGTTCTTAAAGAACCTAGATGAACAGCCAGTTCCCAGAATAGACCTGTCACCAGTCTCGGCAGAGAATATGGTGAGTGTGGTATGGAGACTTCAGGGCCTGAGACCAGAGTCCTCTCTGTCATTGTCCCTGCGGGTCCAGAAAATGTATGTTCTGTTCACCAAACACTTGCTGTTTATCACCCCGTGAATTGCCTTCCTCCCCTTTGAAGTCCCAAACCCCCACCCCCAACACCCTCTTTGTCTTGAGCTGAAGAGGGTATTTAAGAGGGCTTCAGCCATTTGGGTGAGTGGCTCCCTCTTCCTGGGTCTCTCCCACATACAGGTGTTATGAAGCTTGTGCTTAATTTTCTGCTGTTAATCTGTCTCATGTCAGCTTAATTCTTAGACCAGCCAGAAGAACCTAGAGGGGCAGAGGGGAATGCCACCCCCACTCCCCATCTACCCTGTCCCACCCAGTCCCCACCCCACCCGCCCTCCACCCTCCTTGACAGCTGGCCAGTTGCCTAGGTGGCCCCAGGCTGCTGCAGCTCAGAAACCCTGGCAGAAGGTGAGAACCATTATCCATCAGTCAGTCCCCGGATCTCTGCCTGCAGGGCTTCTGGAAGCAGGAGTGGTGTCTTTTTTCTCCAGTTCTAAAATTAGGTCAGCAGGAGAAAATATCTGTGGGGCTGGTTCCGTGGGGCTTAGAGCTTCTGGGCCGGTGAAGTTGGTAGAGCTCTAGGCTTGTTAATCCTTTTCCTCCCAGAGATGGTATCTGTTTTCCTGTGTCTCTGTCTGTTGTGTCAAAAAGAGGAAAACCTTTGGCATGATGCTTTTTCCTTTTTTCTCATTCTGTTTTGAGAGCTGAGCCTCAGGACCAGTGAGAAAACTTGCCCTGGTCCTGCCTTACAGAAGGTGCAGGCACCAGGGCATTTGGTGGCCAGTTGGATCCAGTGGGATTCTGGGCTGTCACCACTGGTGGGAAGCACACAATCGTGCCGGCTCCCAGGAGGGTTTGTCACAAGGGGTCCCCATCCATGGGGGGGCATCTGTCATCTCAGCCTTCACTACAATCTTTGCTTTCTCAGACCATCTGGGGGAGCGAACTCTCTGGATCTGGTGCGGCCACGTTCTTTGCTCTCTCCCATGACACCCCTTGTTCACGTCTAATCCACGGAAAGCCTGATTGGTGTGTGTTGGTGTTAAGATCCTACTGTCCATGGCGGACACTTTGAAGTGGAAAAACTTCTAAATTGGTAGATGTTTTAGTGACCTCTCTTTGTAAACATCTGTCTTATTGGTACCAATGTTAAGACCAAAAGGTGGATACAAAGAAATGTAACCTTAACTCAAACAGAATGGTTTGGGAAGCAGAATGGAATGGGTCTTTCAGATGCTGATAAAGACGGTCTGTTAATCAGCAAGCCAATGGGAAGAAGGGCCCTGGAGAAAGGAAAGGGGAAGAGGGGAGCTGTTATGGACTCTTCCCAATAAGGTGGACAACTGTAAAGGGTCATGGGGGACCACAGGACTGGTCACAGCAGCGTGGGAAACTTCAGATGGTTGTTAAGAAGTGGGATGAGAACAGTGGACAATGGGATTAAAACAGGTTTTGATACAGCACTCCCTAAGGTTGGGTGGGCTAAAGGGACCCCCTACCAGTTTCCCCAACATGAATGGGCCCCAAGCAAGTCTAACCCCCTCTTTACCCCAGTTTGGAGAAATTTAAAAGCCAGGATGCAGAGATGATAGCAGGTAAGCTGACCCATGATCACCAGGGGCAACAGAGGCTGTTAACCAAGTAAAAGATTGACAGGAAGGCTTGGGTCTCTGGACGGGATCCCTGGCCAGGATCCCAAAGCCTTTTGCAAAGACTAGTGGAGGGAAGTTCCCCCGACTCCTCAAAGCAGGGGCCCCATGAGTTGCGGCACCAAAGCCACTAGTGGAGCTGACTAGGGTTGTGAGGGTAGACAAAGTTATAAAGGTCAGAACGTTGGAGCGAGTGTTTGATGGGAATGGCTGTGATGTCCAGCTGACAGTTTCCAGACTGCCCATTCATCCAAATTACTGAGCGAACCAAGGCCTCAGGGACTGACTCCAAGGGCAGCAGTATTTCGGTTTTGTTACCAAATGCCATGGTCTCTGTAGGCTCAGAAATTCTGCTGTTTGTACACCCAGAAGTAAAAGGGCTCCAGAGACTGACACACACATTGACGAAAGTCATAAGTGACAGATGTATACAGAAGAAAGTCAGAATACAGTTTTCAGAGAAAATTATCAATTAGACCAGACACGTAGGTTTCCTGATTGGTAAGTTTCTCTCTTGAAGGCAAATCTGTTTCTTTTAAATTGAAATATAGTTGATTTACAGTGTTGTTCTGGTCTCTGTTGTACAGTGAAGTGACTGCATTTTACACACATCCATTCTTTTTTAAATACTCATTTCCACCATAGTTTATCTTGGGAGATTGAATATAGTTCCCTGTGCTATGCAGTAGGATCTTGTTGCTTATCCATGCTATATATAATAGTTTACATCTGCCAATCCCAAAGTCCCAGCCCTTCCCTTTTCTTCCCAACCCTCCTTAGCAACCCCAAGCCTGATCTCTGTCTGTGAGTCTGTTTCAGTTTTGTAGATAGGTTCATTTGTGTCATATTTTAGATTCTACATCATTTGATATTTCTCTTTCTGGCTTACTTCACTTAGTATGATAATCTCTAGTTATATCCATGTGCTGCAAATGGCACTATTTCATTCTTTTTAACAGCTGAGCAATGTTCCATTGTATATATATACCACATCTTCTTTATCCATTCATCTGTCAATGGGCATTTAAGTTTCTTCCAATCTGGGCAATTGGAAATAATGCTGCTATGAACATAAGGGTGTATGTGTCTTTCCAACTTAGTTTTGTCTGGGTATATGCCCAGGAGTGGGATTGCAGGATCATATGGTAGCTCTATTTTCAGTTTTTTGAGGAACCTCCACGCTGTTCTCCATAGTGGCTATGCCAACTTACATTCCCACTAACAGTGTAGGAAGATTCCGTTTTCTCCATATCCTCTCCAGCATTTATTATTTGTAGACTTTTTAATGACAGTTTTTCTGACTGGTGTGAGGTGATACCTCATTGTGGTTTTTGTTTGCATTTCTCTAATAATGAGTGATGTTGAGCATCTTTTCATGTGCCTACTGGCCATCTCTATGTTTTCTTTGAGGAAATGTCTATTAAGGTCATCTGCTTATTTTTCTATTTTTTTTTCTTGCTGGATTATATGAGCTGTTTGCATATTTTGGAAATTAAACCCTTGTCTATTGCATCATTTGCAAATATTTTCTCCCATCCCATAGGTTGTCTTTTCATTTTTTTTTTTTTTATGGCTTCCTTTGCTATGAAAACCTTGTAAGTTTGATTTGGTACTATTTGTTTATTTTTATTTCTATTGCCTTGGGTTGAATGCAAATCTTTTAAAAAATTTTTAATTTATTTTTGGCTGTGCTAGGTCTCTGTTGTCACAAGTGGGCTTTCTCTAGGTGTGGTGAACAGGTGCTACCCTCTAATGTGCAATGAAAGCACCTCTCATGGTGGGTTCTCTTATTGCAGAGCACGACCTCCAGAGTTTGGGCTCAGTAGCTGTGGCCCAGGGCTTAGTTGCCCCATAGAACATGAAATCTTCCTGGACCAGGGATTGAACCCATGTCCCCTGCATTGACAGGCAGATTCTCAACTACTGGACCACCAGGGAAGTCTGAAGGCAAATCTTAACTTCTACTGAAGCCAAACTATCTGATGTTTTTCTCATTCAGTTCAGTTCAGTTCAGTTGCTCAGTCATGTCCGACTCTTTGCGACCCCATGAACCGAGGCACGCCAGGCGTCTCTGTCCATTACTAACTCCCTGAGTCCACCCAAACCCATGTCCATCGAGTCAGTGATGCCGTCCAGCCATCTCATCCTCTGTCATCCCCTTCTCCTCCTGCCCTCAGTCCTCCCCAGTATCAGGGTCTTTTCAAATGAATCCACTCTTCACATCAGGTGACCAAAGTATTGAAGTTTCAGCTTCAACATCAGTCCTTCCAATGAACACCAGGACTGATCTCCTTTAGGATGGACTGGTTAGATCTTTTTGTAGTCCAAGGGACTCTCAAGAGTCTTCTCCAGCACCACAGTTCAAAAGCATCCATTCTTCAGCACTCAGCTTTCTTTATAGTCCAACTCTCATATCCATATATGATAAGTGGAAAAACCATAGCCTTGATTAGATGGACCTTTGTTGACAAAGTAATGTCTCTGCTTTTTAATATGCTATCTAGGTTGGTCATAACTTTCCTTCCAAGGAGTAAGCGTCTTTTAATTTCATGGCTGCAATCACCATCTGCAGTGATTTTGGAGCCCAAAAAAACAAAGTCAGCCACTGTTTCCCCATTTATTTGCCATGAAGTGATGGGACCGGATGCCATGGTCTTAGTTTTCTGAATGTTGAGCTTTAAGCCAACTTTTTCACTCTCCTCTTTCACTTTTATCAAGAGGCTCTTTAGTTCTTCACTTTCTGCCATAAGGGTGGTGTCATCTGCACATCTGAGGTTATCTATATTTCTCACAGCAATCTTGATTCCAGCTTCTGCTTCCTCCAGCCCAGGTTTCTCATGATGTACTCTGCATATAAGCTAAATAAGCAGGGTGACAATATACAGCCTTGACGTACTCCTTTTCCTTTTTGGAGCCAGTGTGTTGTTCCATGTCCAGTTCTAACTGTTGCTTCCTGAGCTGAATACAGCTTTCTCAACCATCTCTTCCAGAATGTTCCACAGTTTATTGTGATCCACACAGTCAAAGGCTTTGGCATAGTCAATAAAGCAGAAATAGATGTTTTTCTGAAACTCTCTTGCTTTTTTGAAGATCCAACAGATGTTGGCAATTTGATCTTTGCTTCCTCTGCTTTTTCTAAAACCAGCTTGAACATCTGGAAGTTCACGGTTCACGTATTGCTGAAGCCTGGCTTGGAGAAAGCGTGTGATATTAGTGTAATTGTTTGGTAGTTTGAACATTCTTTGGCATTGCTTTTCTTTGGGATTGGAATGAAAACTAATGTTTTCCAGTCCTGTGGCCACTGCTGAGTTTTCTAAATTTGCTGACATATTGAGTGCAGCACTTTCACAGCATCATCTTTCAGGATTTGAAATAGCTCAACTGGACTTCCATCGCCTCCACTAGCTTTGTTCGTAGTGATGCTTCCTAAGGCCCACTTGACTTCACATTCCAGGATGTCTGGCTCTAGGTGAGAGATCACACCATCGTGATTATCTGGGTCGTGAAGATCTTTTTTGTACAGTTCTTCTGCGTATTCTTGCTACCTCTTCTTAATATCTTCTGCTTCTGTTAGGTCCATACCATTTCTGTCCTTTATTAAGCCCATCTTTGCATGAAATATTCCGTTGGTATCTCTAATTTTTGAATCTGATAAATTTTTAAATCCTGGGTGGGATCCCTAAAGGGACTCTATTGCTCTAGTGTGACTGGCTGGGTTGGCAGGCCCTGTCCTGGAGGCTGGTCCTGCCCTGAGAACCAGTCATTCTAGAGTCAGGGCCCTTTGCCCCCACCCTCCAGGTCTCTACTCTCCTGTGCATCCTGGACTAGCCTTTTTTCCCTTGGGTATGTTCATCCTCCTCCAGGTCATCCTAGGTGAGGGTGGGCATTTCTACCAGAATCTAGTGTTTGTTTTATGGTTTAATGCTGAGTACAGACTTCTGTTCCTATTTCTGATTCTTAGGAAGTGGGAGTGGGACTGACCTTGCCCCCAGGAGAATCTTTGCCATCCTTGTGAGCAGAGTCAATAAGTACAAATGCTCCTTTCAACAGAAAAGAGAGGGTCCAGTCCACCTTCTACTAGGAGAAGAGTTTTGGAAAGAGGTGAGCTGGCCTGTGCAAGGTGGAGGATAGGGCATCTCCCAGAACCTTCATTCCCAGTTTGCCCTGAAATCCCATCTCTACCCCAGCCTCGGCTCCCCACCTCCAGTCCATCCTCCTCTGGAGTCTGGCTTAAGCGCCCCCCACCCCCTTCCTGGAACTGGCTTCCTCCCAGCTCTGGATCCCCAGTTAGACTATGAGTCATTCCAGACCACCTCTCCCCACCCAGGTCCTCCAGAAGCCCCAGGAGTGGTCATCACACTCAGGGTGGCCGGTGTACACGGAACTAATCTGAAAGTGCTCTTTGGCCCTCGACCTCCCAGGATCCCAAATCTGGGGTCTTGAGTGGGGCCAGGAAGCTGCCTATTTAATTAGCCAGCCACCTCCGCCCCCACCCTGAGGTTCTGATTCAGACTCTCTGACCAGACCACACTTTGAGACCTTTTCCAAGTGCTTCTTCTATACTGTCTCATCTGAGCCTCACAACCTGCATGTTACAGCCATGGGAAGGAGGCGGGGAAGGGTCAAGGGGCCTGGACCAGGCCACGTGGGCAGTGGGCAGGGACTGGGCTTTGAGACTTGTGGGTCTACAGGGCATCTCAAGAGGCGCTCCCCAAGGGGGTCAGACCCGGGGTCACTTCCTGTGGTCACATCCTGCTGGCTTTCTTAGAGTGGGTAGTGAGAGGGAGGCCTCCACACAGGGAGGGGACTTGAGCCCCAATGGGAGGGGAAGAGGGGAGAGATGCTGGGAGAGAGGGTCTGAGCCCGTGGAGGAAGTTGCCAAGGAACTGCACGGAGGGTCAGCTTCCTCTCCCCCTCCCCCTCTTGCCATACCCCCTGGGGACAACTGGCTCCAGGGTCTCCCCTGGGGAGCCGCCCAGTTCCCCTCTCTCCCCACCCCCTCTGGACCCAGCCAGGATTCCTAGAAGGTGGAGGCCCAGGGGCATGGGATCTGCCTAGGGTTCTGGCCTGACCCTGAAACAAAGGCCCCTTCCCATGGAGAGCCTCTGGCTGATGCCCCCATTCCCCAGAGTAGGGGAGCCATCAGCACATTACCAATCCAGACGTCTGCCCTGGAATTCTCTTCTGAGCCCCGGCCTCCCCTCCCTGCTTGTGGGGCTAATTCAGGGCCTGGGACGAGGTTTGGTGGACTAGGCCGGCCTCCTATTGTGTCACTAATGCTCCATCACAAAGGCCCCTCGTCCTTAGCAACAGTTGCTAGGCGGGTCGGATCTCCTCGGGCCCCATCCCCGCCCCCACGGCCGGAATTGGAGGCTACAACTGGATCGGGCCAGCCTTCCGACTGGAGCTCCCAGGGGTTTATCCTCAGGCGCTCGCCCGGTTGGTCCTGATCCGGGGGCGGTCTTGCAGTCGGAGGGGACTTGCCCGGGAGCCCAGGATGGTGGTTCCCAGACACCTTCTTGGATGCTGTCACTGGTGTGACCAGCGGTCCTAGTGCTCCCCTGATTCCCGTCCCGCCCCCCCACCCCCATCCTGGGTTTTGTCCTGGATTCTCAGCAGACTCCTTCCCTAGAAACTCCGCCTGGCTTTTGCTATACTGACAGTGTTTCCAGCTATTGCTGCTGCTCTGGGGAGTCCTGAGGGCAGCACCTCCTACAGTGTTGTTCTGTGACTGTGCTCCTCCCAAGACTGTGAAACCTAGAGGCCCAGGCTACAGGAGAATCACCTGGGCAAGTTTTAAAAAAACCAGCTTCTACCCAGGGAATCTGATGTAATTAACCTGGGGTAGGACCCAGGCATTTCCTTCTCCCTGGGTGGCTGGAGACTTTGAGACCACCCCCCACCGTGCCTCCAAGTAAACTCCACCCCCCCACCCCCCACTCCAGCCTGGGAGCAGGAGCAAGTTTCTTACCCCTTCTAAACCTCAAAGTTCTTATCTCTAAAATGTGTGCTAGTGGAGCATGTTTACTAAATCTCTGCAGTCGTGTCTGACTCTGCAACTCTATGGACTGTAGCCCACCAGGCTCCTCTGTCCATGGGATTCTCCAGCAAGAACACTGGAGTGGGTTGTCATTTCCTCCTCCAGGAGATCTTCCTGACCTTAGGGATTCGAATTTTCGATCCCTTCCGATCCCTAGAGCCTGTGCTCTGCAACAAGAGAAGCCACCGACATGAGAAGCCCACGCATCGCAACTAGAAAGTTGCTCCCGCTGTTAGCAACTAGAGAGATGGCTGCATAGCGTCAAAGACGCAGCACCTCCAAAAATAAATAAATAGTTTCTTGTAGTGACCGTGTTTCACGCCATTGCTGAATTCTAGGGATCGAATTCGGAACTCCTGCATTGCAGGCAGACTCTTTACTGTCTGAGCCAGCAGTGTTCTTCATCTTTAAAATGAGACCCAGCTGACAGCGCAATGCCTGGAGCCCAGGAGAACCTCCGTTAGTGCTTGTTCAGAGAGTCAGGCTCTCCAGGTGGAAGCTGGCTGTGTCTAGAGTCAGAACCTCTGGGAGCTAGTTTCTGGTTTGACACAAATGGATTGTGTGACCTCGAGCAACTCTGACCCCAAATGTCCCTTCTGTTCCTTCTGCTACATATTCTCTAATTCCATGATATTATAGACAATGGAAATTCGTAATCTTATGCTGGTTTATGAAAGTTCTATGTAGGTTGAATAACTTCCCCACAAATTTAGAGTTCCTCAAACTATAGTTAAGGCTTGAGATAATCTGAATTGAATCCAATTTTTTTTTTTTGATGTGGACCATTTTTAGAGCTTTAATTTGTTTCAACATTGCTTCTGTTTTATGTTTTGGTTTGGTTTTTGGGCCACAAGGCATGTAGGATCTTAGTTCCCTGACCAGGAATTGATCATCTCTTACCATCTGCACTGGAAGACAAAGTCTTAACCACTAGACTGCCAGGAAATTCCCGAGGCCAACTTTTTTTTTTTTTTTTTTAACACTTTTACTAAATCACTTCACTTTAAGAAATTGTATTTATTTATTTAGTTTTGACGATGCTGGGTCTTGGTTGCTGCTCGGGCTTATTCTCTAGTTGCTGAGAGTGGGTGTTACTTTCTAGTTGCGATAACTAGAAGGTGGGCTTCTCACTGCGGTGACTTCTCGTTGCAGAGCACAGGCTCCAGGCACGCAGGCTTCAGTAGTTCCAGCACTCCGGTTCAGTAGTTGTGGCACAGGGGCTTAGTCACTCCACAGCGTTCTGTTCTTGGGGTCTGCAAATTAAACTTGCAAAAGCCACATTAACAGGAGAAAAGGCATAGCGATTTTATTTGATGTTAATGTTTTAACTTTATGTGCATGGACACCTTCATGGAAAAGAAGTGAAGACCCAAAGAAGTGGGTAGACCAGGTTCTTATATACAAGTTTAACAAATGGTGATAAACTGTGGAGAAGCAGTAAGACAAAGGAAAGGGGGTTTGGCTTCTAGGAGTAGCAATTTGTGGGATGGTAGTGTATGGGGGAACTAATAGAAGATAGGGACTATTTTGTCAGGTTTGTTTGTTCAGACCCAGCTTGGTGCCCAATTTTTGTCTCTGCTGGTCAGGGTGGGTGTCCCTCCTTCTGGAATAGGAGCTGGAAGGCGGTGCCTTCCAGACAGAAATATACGTCCTGCTCTGAGGCAGACGGGCAGGCACGGAGATCTGTTTGCCTTTGTGTTTCTTATTTGCCTTCAGCTCAAAATAGTCCTGCAAAAAGTGACAAGTTTGGGGGTGGCACGTTCTGATACCCTTAAGGACCCCCAGAGATGGAGAAGCAAAAAGCCTGCTCTTCTCCACTGTGTTTTCTACTCTGTCAAATCTACTGTGCATCCCTGGATATTCCCACTCTGCCCCTGGTCATGTCACCTTGGTGTCCCTAGTGGCTTGGCTACCTCAGGGTCCCCCGCCTGGGGGTGAGAGTGGGGAGATTAAGAGGGACCTCAGACCACCCTGGCTGGCATCCTGTCCTCAGCTGGCCTGCAGCTCATTTGCTGCACAAATACTTCCTGAGTACTGACTGCTTGCCAGACACTGTTCTAGGTGGAAGGACCCAGGCCTGAATGAGAAACAGACATCCCAGCCTCACAACACCAAGACCATCATCCCATTCAGGGCTGGGACTTCTGGTCAACCTCAGAGGCCGTCAGTCAGGCTTTGGAGATTATTGACAGTTGGGAATGGAGTTCTGCCTTGCTCACCTCTGACATCTGGCTGGGACCCTGCTTCCCTCACAGGTGTATGAACTGGATGGGACGGTCTACAGCCGAGAGTGGTTGGTGAGGACTTACGAAGAAGTGGCTCATAATTTTGCAAAAACGCATTCTGGGTTTATTGGAATCAAACTCATTTTTTCAGATCAAAGGTGAGAGTGAGCTTGAAGGAACTGGGAGGGCAGGCTGTGGGCAGAGCCATGGGGATGGGAGGGGATGGGACAGGAAGAAAAAGGAGTGATGAGTGGCAGGGAGGCTGTGGCCGGGGCAGAGACCCTCCAGGGCTCAAGCACCATGGGCTCCATATGTCATGGAATTCCAGGATGTGACCCACCCTGGTCTGGGTGGTCAGTTATGGGGTTAGTGTTTTCCCCTGAATGTTTCGATGGTTTTGTTTCAATCTGTGGCTGGGTTCTGCCTCACAGCAGTCCCATCTGTATGGTATGCTCATGCACTGTGAAGACAGATCCATCCTTGCTCTAAGCAAGTGCAGAAAGCCTACAGGAATTCACCTGACTTTACCAAGGAAGAGTCTCCCTCTTGTTGAGGGGCAGTCAGTCTGGATAGACTGTGCCGTGTCCAGCTGGAGGGCTGGGGAGGGACAGCCGCCCTACCTGCTAAGCCTTGGGAGGTGGGAGGGCAATCAGACCTCCCTGGAGCCCCTCCCCTCCTGGTGAGACCTGCAGCCGCTGGAGCTGGTGGGCCAGGGTGGAGTTGGCAGGAGTGGATGGTGAAAGCTCCCTGGGGGCTGGTGGCAGGAGCTCCAGGGCAGGGCTTCGGTGCCAGCTGCTGTGGGTGCAGGGAGGGATGGGCAGGTGTGTGTGTAGGGGGCACAGAGCTAGGGATCAGAGTGGGTGGACCAACACCTTCCCCCATCATGGGCCTGATCCTTTTCTCTTGGTGCTCCTGTGGTGATTCTCTTGCCTGATCCCTGGCCTGGGCTGGAAAGGAGAGAGCTTTGGGGGAGATGAGGCAGCCTAGTCGTCTGGTTTCCGGAGCCTTTTTGACTGAAGCAGGGGCCAGGCCCAGGTGCCCAGAGGGACTGGGTGGTCATGGCATTTCACAGGTGCCCAGAGAGCAGACAGCTGGATGCTTCCAGGACCATCTCTCAGGGACGCAGGGCAAGTTTTGATCATGGCCACTTTTCTTCATCCAAATGCAGACAAGTAAAACTTGCCCTGTGGGCACCTACCCCACTGGCTTTCCAGAGACCTGGGTCCTTCTAGAGCAGAGGGGATTTGACAGAAATGGATTTGGGCAACATTTCTGTTTAAGAGGGACTCAGCAGCCTGGATGGAGTGGGGTCACATGCCGTTGTGCTAAGGATTTGAGACATGGCAGCTGGGAGCCCTGGACGTGGTTGACTGTCCACTTGGAAACTGATGCCCATGCTTCTCTCTGTCTCTCCTGCAGAAACAAAAATGAGTCCTTCATCAAGAAATCCATCCAGACAGCCATGGATCTTCGAGCCAAGTTCCCTGGGATAGTGGTGGGGTTTGACCTGGTAATGGGCCCAGCACGAAGCCCCCAGGGAAGGGTTGAGGGGCACCATTGAGACCCTCCTTTGGGGTCTTGGGGGGTGAAGGAGAGCAGAAGAGGTCAGAAGAAGGCTGGAAAGGGTAGTTCCCAAACAAGAAGGGCCACAAGAAGGGGCTGTCCCCACTCCCCGGTCTCCACACTGGGCATGACACCTGGCTCTTCAACCCGCAGCCCAGGGTGGGTGTCTGGAAGCTGTGGTGTGGCTGGGCCTCGGGGGGTTCTGTCTGGGATTCCAGAACATCCTTGGGTGGTGTCACCCCCCCTCCCCTAAGTAACAGCCGGGCCATACTTCCAGGTGACAATTTCTTAAATCTCATGAAGAAGCTAAGTTAGTGTAACCAGCTAGATGCACCTGACTCCCCCTTCTGGAATCTGCACATCTTACCCAAGACAGCTCACGTTCTTGCTCTCAGACCCACCGGGTCCTTGGAGCGGGTCTCAAGGGCTTGTTTTCTCTGGACCAGGGTGTCCTCTTGGGGGACAGGATCCAGCCTTCCCCAGATAAGGCAGGTGGTTATATAAGGGCCACACTGCTCTCTTTTCCTCCCCAGTCCTGCTACTAGTCTCTCTTTACAGCTGTGACAGAGGCCTTGGCAGTGGTGGCAGGTCCAGGGCACACCAGCAAGGTGAGGCAGGGGGCCGGCAGGCGCCCCACATGCCTGCTCTGTCCTGCAGGTGGGGCGCGAGGACACGGGCCACACCCTGTACGACTACAGGGAGGCTTTGATGATTCCAGCCTCGCGGGGCATTCACCTGCCTTACTTCTTCCACGCAGGAGAGACCGGTGAGCCTGCGACACCGTCGGGCACAGGGCTGATGGGCAGGGGCCCCTCACCATCTCCGAGGCCACAGACAGGACCCTGGCCGGTGGAGTGACAGCCCTACGGTGGCTCACGGCGCATGTCCACTTCACACACATTGTTGAATATGTGCTGAGAGCAGTGCCCAGAGAAGGGGGCACGGTGGTGCTAGGGCAGCTGCGCTTCACACACCCTACCTGTGACTCTCACCTGGTCCTGCCAGGAGGGCGCCCCACCCCCATCTCCAGGCGAGGAGCCCAAGGCTCCAGCCAAACAGGGTGACTGGTCCACCAGAAGGGGCTGGGAACCCTTTATGATGATGTCTATTTCATAAGGAGCAAATCGTGCTTTTGAGGTGGACTCATGTGCAAAGTCATACTCTGGGAGGTTGGGGGAGCGGGACCAGCAGGGCAGTTCTGTGACTGGGAGGCACTGTCCACCCCCATCAGGTTGGGTGAAGGGGTGCTATAGACTCCTACCAGGCTGGGGTGGGGGCACTGCCTGTCCATACCCACCAGACTGAGGGAGGGCTGCCTGTCCACGTACATCAGGCTGAGGTGGGGGACCTTAGTCTGTACCCACCAGGGTGAGGGGGCCCAGCTCCGCTCAAGCAGCCTGGCTGCCCTTGTTTCTGACCCGCCATCCGCTCTGCCAGGTCTCTGCCCCTCAAAGCTCTGTCCATGGGCTCCCTGGTCATCGCTCAGCCTCCAGATGCTCCTCAAAACATGTAAATCCTCAGCAGAAGCAGCAGGTCACGGCTTCAATGTCCAGATCTCGGGGAAGATTTGGGGGGCTTAGTTAGACCTGCTGCATCCCACCCCCGCACCCCTCAGAGCATCCGAGGCTCCGGCCACCTGAGAGGACCAAGGAGCCAAGGGCAGAGTTGGGATTTCACAGCCTGGCTGAAACCTGGCATCTCACACCAGCTCCAAAGCAAGGGTTCCTGTGCATTTATCTCTTTTTCCAGATATTTCAAATCCATTTGGAGCCAATTTAGATCAAAGCTGTTCTAGGAGATGTAAAGAATGGTTTGTGGTGGGTGGGAAGCTGGGATGGGTCAGGGTGGGGCAGGGGGCGTGGCACTTGTTAGCCTTGAAGCCCCTGAGGTTTGGTTGGGAAACCATAGTCATTTCTGAAATCAACTCAATCCCAGGACATGGTCCTAGGAGAGGATTTTGCCAAGACTTGAATATTTAATGGGCTTCCCAGGAGGCTCCAATACTTTGGCTGCCTTTTGCGAAGCGTAGACTCATTGGAAAAGACCCTGATGCTGGGAAAGATTAAGGATAGGAAGAGAAGGGGACGACAGAGGATGAGATGGTTGGATGGCATCACTGACTTGATGGACATGGGTTTGACCAAAGTCTGGGAGATAGTGAAGAACAGGGAAGCCTGGTGTTCTGTAGTCCATGGAGGTTGCAAAAAGTTGGACACAACTGAGTGAACAAAATCCAGGTGGCTTAGTAGGTAAAGAATCCACCTGCAATGCAGGAGGCCAGTGTTTGATTCCTGAGTAGGGAAGATCTCCTAGACAAAGGCATGGCAGCCCCCTCCAGTATTCTTGCCTGGAAAATCCCATGAACAGAGGAGCCTGGTGGGCTATATACAGTCTATGAGGTTGCAAAGAGTCAGACACGACTGAAGCGACCTAGCATGCACCTTTATTAAAAGAAAAAAAAAAAAATCTTTGAAAAGAAAGTGTTAGGAAACCTGTGAACATTCGCCTAAAGCACATGCCCTCACCAGCAATGGGAATTCTTGGGCTTCGTTCCCAAGAGAAATGTGGGATTTTCATAGTTTACTCGTGGGTCAGTTAGGGTGCTTTCGGGGTCCAGCAATGGTGCCCACACACCTGGTAGGCCCCACGTTCAGGTCTGCTGTGACCGTTCATTGTTGTCCTCTTGGGCCTGAGCTCTCTCCCCATTTGTTCACAGATATCACTATCTGTGTCATATCTGGGTGTGACCACATCCAGTGAAGCCAAAAAACAGTTGTTTCCTCCAGGCATCTCCCTGATGGGGGAGTGGGGAGCTGTAGGAACCCCCGACCCCATCCCAGGCTGCTGGGAAAGCTGGCGGAGTCAGAACGGTCTTCTCACCTCTAACCAGGAGGCCCTGCCAGTGGGAAGCTCCAGCGGGGTGGCTGCCTCCTGCTGGCTATGCCTACCTTGCCATGGGTTGTCCCAGGAATTTTGTTAAAGATGGAAATTAAAGTAAGTGCGCATAATACAAGTTGTTATAGTGACAGAGTCGGCAGCACAGTGTATAGATCTTACACATAGAATTCCGAGAAAACAGTTTCTAGAAACAAACATAAGATGGAAAGAAAGAGTATGGGGAAAACCGGGGCAGGGAATTCCCTGGTGGTCCAGTGGCCGGGGGTCTGTGCTTCCACTTTGATCCTTGATCAGGGAACTGAGATCTTGCGTGCCACCTGGTTTGGCCAAAAAAAAAAAAAAAAAGAGTACGGACTGTGGGTTAAGCAGACCAAAACTTGAAACTTTTTCTGCTCTCTACATGAGGACCTTCTCTTAGCCTATAAAGCCTGTGTGGATTTTTCTTCCTCACCTGTTACATACATACACACACACATAGGTACACACAGGCAGGCCATACCCCCTCTGCAGCACTGTCAGAAGGAAAAGTGTACGCGCATTTGTGTTAATGTTCATTTCTCTTCCTTTTCCTGCCTGGGAACTCTGGAACCTTCACTTGCCGAAGGTCTGGGGTCCCATCCATCCTACTGAAGACCCCTCTCTATTCCCAGATTGGGAGGGAACTTCCGTAGACAGAAATCTTCTGGATGCCGTGATACTGAACTCGACCCGGATCGGCCATGGGTTTGCTTTGAGCAAGCACCCGGCAGTCTTGGCTGAAGCCTGGAAGAAGGACATCCCCATCGAAGTCTGTCCCATCTCCAACCAGGTATTGGCCTCCCCAGCCTCCCTCCCTGTGGTCGCTCCGTGACACCCGTGTTCTCTCTGTCCCTCCACTCTCTCTCTCACTAGCGTTCATGAAGTTTTTTAGGAATGGCCTTTGCTTAAACTGTTCCTAGTAATGAGGGTCCCCAGTGAGGCAGGACTGTGGGCAAAGCTGTGGACAGAACTAAAGGGGCCCTGGGGAGCACGCAGCAGGGAATGTGGAATCCCCCACTGCCACATGGCTCCTTGGGGCTCTGTGCTCAGGACAGCGGCTCAAGCTGGGCCAGGGGAGACCAGATGTTTGAGTAGGACTGGCTCTTTCTGCATCAGGACTTTGCCCAGAATCGTCCTGATGCTTGGAACAGTCACAGGGAGAGAAGGGCCTGCTCCTGCTCACAGCTTCACCTCCCTCGTGACGAGTCCTCAAGGATCCACGCTTGTCTCTGCCCGCGCAGGTCCTGAAGCTGGTGTCTGACCTGAGAAACCACCCTGCCGCCGTCATGATGGCCGCCGGGTACCCCATGGTGATCAGCTCAGACGACCCTGCGGTCTTTGGGACCAAAGGCCTGTCCTACGATTTCTACGAGGCCTTCGTGGGCATAGGCGGGATGTTGGCCGACCTGAGGACGCTCAAACAGCTGGCCATCAACTCCATTAGGTGAGTCTGCCACATGAATTGCTCCATCACCACCCAAGTCCACCGCACTGAGGTGTGGGCAGAGGTCCAGAAGGTTCCCGTGAACTTCTCTGCCTCTCATGCCATGACTGCTCTTGGACTGGGGACATGGAGCCCTGCCAGCACCCAAGGTCCCCTCCCGCTCCCTTCCCCGGCTGACCTGGGCATCCCTCCCCCACCATAGGTACAGCGCCCTGTCGAAGACTGAGAAGAAGTCTGCCATGGAGACCTGGGAGAAGAGGTGGCAGAAGTTTGTAGCTGGGTTGGCCAGGGGCCCCAAGTGAGGGGACGGCTATCCGTCACCCTCCACCTCTGCTTCTATCCTCCTAATGGTCCAGAATCCAGGGAAGTCACCTTCGTTTGTCCATAAGGCCACTGTGACTCTGGCCTGACTCAGATGAGCCCCTAACTCATCTCCCTCGTCTCTTTGCCCTCTCCAGCTCATTTTCCCCAGAGCAGTGACTGTTTCAAGTTAAATTAAACCAGGGTACTCCACTATGACAATTCAGAGCTCTTAAAACCTGCCCCCCAATCCCCCACTGAGCTCCCAGCATCCTACGAACAGGGGTCCCTCCCAGTCATCCCACCCCAGGTGCCTGAGCACACTGGCCTCTGGCCTTGGGCCCCTCCTGGCTCTCTCTGCCAGGAATGTTCTTTCTCCCCACTTTCATCTGCTGCCTCCTGTCACCCTCAGGCTTCGTTTCAGGTCCTAGTCTCAGAAAGACTTGTCCCTTGGGGCACCTTGCTCTCTCCCTCCTGACTTCACCCGATGTGTCATTATGGATTTATTTCTGTGTGGCCTCCCTCCCCTAGACCTTCAGCTGCATGGGCACTCATGGCTGGTTCACATCCACTGCGACCCAGGAGCCTAGCCTGCCCCTTGCTCGGTCGGCCCTCAATAAACGTTGTGTTGCAAGAATGCCTGTGCCCTGTCCTGCTGAGCTGGGTCAGATCCATCTCCCAGCCTGGCCCTTGGGAGAAAGAGGGCAAGGAGCCAGCCTGGCTTTGCTGGGCCCTGGGTATGAAGGAGAACCAATGCCTTCCTTACAAGGCCCAGTCTGTGAGTCTTCTTCTTATCCCCTGTCCCCTGCATAGAGCCCGCAGGATCTCCCCCCGGGCCCGGGCTCCTGATGCTGGACAGCCTGCTGACTGGGGTCCTCAACCACAGGCTGGTTCCCAGAGGGAGTCAGATATTCTCGAAGACCTTTTGATTCACAGCGTTCACCAATCCCACAGTGGGGCATACAGGTCCCAGCTCAGCTGACTTCGATTCAATGAATGGTGACAACAGAACATAGCAGAATGGGCTTCGGCAGCATGTTGCCATGGTCACAGGGGTCTCCTAGGAGTGTAGGGTCTCTGATTTGGGAAAACAAACCAGCTGTGGTGCCTTCGTTCCTGTTAAACAGGCAGAATTTAAGCAGAGAACCAGAAACACCAGTAGGGCCAGACCTGAACTCAGCAGACTGCTGTGGGCAGAGAAGGGAAAGCTGGTTTCACACACACCTCCTGGGACTTCCTGAGGGGCCCTGACATGCTGATCTTCTAACCTGTGTTAATTGAATTCTTATAAACAAAATCATGGTGCGTGGTGGGAAGGGGGCTTGCTGTTTCAGGAAATCTGTAGCAAAAGCTCCTGTTCACAAAACACCTTTTTCTGATTTGAACTCCAGGAGTCTATATTTCTTAGACTTAGGTCAAATTCCTTTTTAAAACTCTTTTATTATCATTTTGGCTACCCTGGGTCAAATCTCTCTAGGCTGAAGATTCTCAGTTTCAAGAGGAGGGGGTAGAAACCCTGCCTTCTGATGGAAGATGGTCAAGGTCACATTAGCGGAAGGACACGAAAGATGATATAGAAAATATCTGGAAGATACAAACGTCATGTAGTGATTTTTCTGGTTCTACTATTTCTTGTATATTTTTTAGCTGCCGTTCTTCTGCAAGAACTTATTCTCATTGATCGATTTGTTGGTTACCAGTATGGCTCATGGATTCTGACTATCAGTGGATTATAATCTATGACCATTGTTATTTATTTTGATGCTCAGCTTTTGTAGACGTGGCTACGGGAACTCTGTTAAGCTGGCTCCTGAGACTCTTGGATAAATTCCTATTAATCTTTGAGCTTTTATTTGCTTTCTGACACAACAAAATGTTTTATGTTCATTTCACCCTTTCCATGTCTGTGGCTGAAGATCAACCATTTCTCCAAAGAGCTTTGGTTCTTTTTCATAGAGAATAACATTTAGAAGCCTTGATCTGGGCATTAGATATTCCTGTTGCTACTGATGTGTGTAAAAACAGTCTGACATACATAAATACAATTTATATACGTATGTGTGTGCTTAGTCACTTGGTTGTGTCTGACTCTTTGGGACCCCATGGACTGTAGCCCACCAGGTTCCTCTGTCCACGGGATTTCCCAGGCAAGAATACTGGGGTGGATTGCCAATTCCTTCTTCAGGGGATCTTCCTGACCCAGGGATCAAACCCAGGTCTCCTGTGTCTTCAAGATTCTTTACTCACTGATCCATTGGAGAAGCCCAATTTATATATGTTAGAATGCAATATATATTTAGATACATACATTTTATCTGTTTCCAAATTTATCTCAGTTTTAAAATAAACCATGGGTCTATACTATATCCACATCTCCAGTTCTATTAAAGACCTTGGGTTGATTTTAGCCTCAGCCCTCCCATATCCCTCTGTCCCCCACCAGTGAGAACCTGGCACCCATGACCTCCAAAGCATCTTCAAGGCATCTTGATAGTTGCTGATGCCCTTGTTTGTGGTCCATCTTGGACCTCCACTGCTGCCTCTTCCACTGGCCCCTCCCACTGGTCCCAAATGCCTCCAGGGAAGGGAGAAGACAAGGGAAACATTTGGAAGAGAAATCGTGGGCTTTCAGTGCTCAGGAATGACTTAACATGGGAACAGATTTACTGGTGTTATTGAAACTCTGTCTCAGGGGCATTGACCTCCTTGCAAGAGAAACTGTGTATTAGTGATTTTAAATCTTCTCTAAGAGGGACCTTCAAACTTGTTGTGAAGCCTCAGGGGCTCCAGTCCAGGTGGGCTTTCATCCAGGATGAGGGAGATGCAGAGCCAAGAAGATCAGTTACAGTGAAGTCAACACTGCAGCCTGGAAGGGAACCTGACGCTCTGAAACAATCTTCTACAGTCGGGAGGCACTGCCAGAAACTTCCTCAGGAAGACCTGCCTGTTGAATTTTTACAGCTCACCAGCAAATAGGAGGGAGAAGGAAATGGCAACCCACTCCAGTATTCTTGCCTAGAGAATCCTGTGGACAGAGGAGCCTGGTGGACTGCTGTCCATAGGGTCGCATAGTGTCAGACACGACTGAAGCGACTTAGCATGCATGCATGCGTTGGAGAAGGAAATGGCAACCCACTCCAGTAGTCTTGCCTGGAGAATCCCAGGGACGGAGGAGCCTGGTGCGCTGCCGTCTACGGGGTCGCACAGAGTCGGACACGACTGAAGCGACTTAGCAGCTGCAGCAGCAGCAAATAGGACTCTGTCACCCACCTCACCCACCCTGAATGTATCTCCAAATGTCCCCTTCCCCAGATGAGGTGCTTGAATGACTGATATGAGCCATGCCCCTTGCAAGACTGGATCCCTTGAGGTCTGGCTACGTGTAGATGCATCTGTTGGCTGAAACTAAATCAGACTGCTGGATTATAAATGTTATTTTCACATACATAGTATATATTACTTTAAATAGCAGTCATCCTAAAAACAATGTCCTTTCTTCAGTGTCTGGAAGCATCTTTATTCATCCATGGTGTGGGGTCTGGCAGCATGGTGGGGGTGGTGAGCACTTTCAGATGAGAAATAACTGTAGCTCCCAGTTCTCACCCGGATGGTGTGGCCCAGGCAGAGATGCTGGGTTCCACTGGGTCCAGGCGTTTCAGCCAATAGCCTCCAGGGTGGCCAGGATCCTACTTTCCAAAGGGCCTTTCCCTGGGGACTGTCTGGAGATCATGTTAGGAGGATGAGGTCTGCTTGGTCCAGCCAGACCTCCCTGAGGCTAAGACCCCTCTCAGGGGTAAGCGTCAGGGGACTGGATTACAGATTAGATTCACAGAATGAGAGTTGGGAGAGATCCAAAGATCATTTTATGTAATCTGAAGTGACAGGGACTCAACTGGGGCCCAGAGAGGGCCAGTAACTCTCCCAGGTCACACAGCGGGTGTGCTCACCCTACAACACGCAGTTATTTTCTCTCCTGTCAGGGATTTGTTTATTGAGAGTGGAGTTCACGCTAATCAGCTCCTAACCCACCCAAGACAGTCGCTCCATTCCTATCACAGTTCGATGAGGCCAGGACGCGTCAGGCTTCAGGCAACAGATCCACTCTTGAGACCCCCTGGTTAGCCTTCGGCGGTGTTCCAGCCCCCGAAACTGTCTCGGCTTCCTGTGGCCGGGGAGGAACGGATTCTTGCCCGGAGCCTTTGTCCAGGGTCCCCTGCCTCCCTGCCCGCAGGGACTGTCGTTTGATGGGAAGTGGTCCGAGGAAGAAGCAGGCGCTGCGCGCGGCGCGCACCTGCGGTGGCAGCACCAGCGGAGGGCGGCGCGCGGCTGACCCCTCGTGGCCTCCGGAGGTAGCGCGCGCCGCCGCTCGCTCCCAGCGCCCTCCCGGGTTCAGACCCGCCGGCTGCCGCGTGCTTCCTTCTTCCAGGTGAGCGAGCAGACCTGGGGGCCGTGCCCCCAGCTTCGGCCTTCTCGCTTGCACTGCCCACCAAGGCCATCGCAGTGTTTAAATTTTGTTACATTAATCAAAATACACGAAAAGGGATACTGTGAAAGGTTTAGACCCGCCTCTACTCCCCCGCTCTCTCATTTTCCCCACTCCACCTATTTTTCCCACCACCTTTACTAGTTTCTTGTGTTTCTTTGCAAATTAAACAAATACACATGTAGACTCTGTTTTATTTTCTGTGATGAAAGGCGCACATTGCTCACCTGTCCTGAGCTTTGCTTTTAGTTGAGGGTCCCCCCCCCCCACCCCGCTCTGCCCACCCCACCGTCCTCTGTGTCACTCAGGGTTTGGGGATGGGGTGGGGGAGACACACCAGAGCTTAATGAACAAGCTCCTCTACCTGACACCCGGGTTCTTTTCTTTCAACTGTGTGTGTGTGTTAGTTGCTCAGTTGTGTCCGACTCTTTGATCCCAGGGAGGGATCCCAGGGTGGGATACCAGAGGAGCCCACCAGGCTCCTCTGTCCATGGGATTCTCCAGGCAAGAATACTGGATTGGGTTGCCATGCCTTCCTCTCTTTTCAAATATATGTTAGGCTAAACTCTTGGAACTTCCCCGCCAGTCCAGTGGTTAGGACTCCATGCTTTCACTGTTAAGGGTGCAGGATTAATTCCTGGTAGTCTGGCTAAGATCCCTCAAGCTGCAAGGTCCAGCCAGGGCAAAAAAAAAAAAAAAAAAACTCAAAAAGTCAAAACTCTTGCAATATAACAAATAGCTAATTTATGCAATGAATGAATAAAGGGCCAGGTGACAGAAGCCCTGAGGGCACGTTCCTGGGCTTATAGACACCCCAACCCCTTCCTCTGAGACAGCGCCTCCACCACCTCCGCAGGTCCGAGGACGTGGAAACAGTCACCTGTGCTTCGTGGGAAGCAGGGTCTTCCTTTACACGTCAAAGATAGAGGGTCCACGCAGGTTAGACGTAGAAATGGAAAAAAGAAAGTATACAGACAACATTTGAAAGGGAAAACTAAGAAACCAGACATAATTTTCTGTAGACGAGGGACTCTGCAACACTGCTGAGAGGGGAGTTGGAAGCCAAGGAGATTAGTGCCTCAGTCGATCTGGGTGCCAGCTCTTGGAATGGACTCTTCCGACCCCCTAGCCTGAACCATCCCGCGAGCTGTATCTGGGGTACCAGAGGTCTTCCAGAAAAACCCACCCTTCTTTACCCCCAATAACTTACACAAGGCCAAATGCAACAAAGCTGCCGCGACACGGGGAGAGAGTGGCAGGGTTGTGAGCTCCGATTCCAAATGGGCTACAGCCCTGCAGAGTGGGAGACCCACGAGGTAAGGGGTCCAACGTTGATGGACCCCCGAGGGCATTATGGTAGGTGAAATAAATCAGCGAAAAACAGATGCTTTGTGAGCTCACTTACATGTGGAATCTAAGAAACAGAATAATCAACTTCACAGATCCAGAGAACCGGAGAGAGAGCGAGGCGGGGTGGGGTTGCGAAATGGGAGAGGTGGTGGTCAAGAGGTATAAACTTCCCATTACCTGATAAATAAGACGGAGCTCTGACGAGGGTCCCAGAGACCGAGGCAGAACTACAGCTCCCGAGATGTTCCGCGCCAGCGCCACCCCCCGCCCACGCCGACCCTGAGGCGAGACTACAACTCCCGTGGTGCCTCGGGCGCCGACGGCCTCTGATTGGCTGCGCGGCGCGCGCAGGCGGCGGCCCATGGCTGCGCTCGGCGAGGCGGCGGCGCGGTGGGCGCCGGGGCTGTGGCGGCGGGCGGTGCGCGCGGCCGCCGGCCTCGGGGGCAGGTGTTTGGCGAGCGGCGGCGCGCAGGTGAGGGCGGCGGCTGTGGGGCGGGCGGCGGGAGCTCACGGGGCCTCGCGTGCCGGACTCGGAGCTGGGCGCCCGACCTCTGGAGGTCGTTCCCACCTCTCCCCGCCTTGGCCGCGAGTGGCGATATCACGTCCCGTGCGCCCTGCCACGCGGGTCGCTGCTTCCCCGGCTTCTTCCGCACAGCCCCCGGGCGCCGCGTGACCCCGTCGTCCGCGGGGGCGACCCGGGGGCTGGGGACGCGGGACCCTATCCCCACCCCCGGCCCTGACTTTCTCCACTTAACTGGTGGCGAGAGTGGGAGGAGGGGGAAAGGATGCTGCAGCTTTCAGGGTCAGTCCTCCGCGGGCCGGCCCTCCTCGTGTTACTTAAGGCAAGGTACTGCCGCCCCTTGGTTTTCACCGGGGACACCGAAACCCTCGGCTGCTTGAATCCCACAGCTGGACCCCGCATCCGCGGATCCACCAACCCGTTTGGTGGGTGAGGTTTGCTATTAGCTGTTGGTTGTATCCAGGGTTTCCCTGGTGGCTCGGTGGTAAAGAATCTGCCTGGGATGCAGGAGACATGGGTTCAGTCCCTGGGTCAGGAAGATCCCCTGATGGAGGAACTGGCCACCCACTACCAGTATTCTTGCCTGGAGAATCCCATGGACAGAGGAGCCTGGCAGGCTATAGTCCATGGTTCGCAAAGAGTCAGACATGGCTTGAAGAAGGAATTCATAGGGCCCGATCTCCATTTCAGGCCTGTTCATGGTGATCATGCTCGGGCACCTCTCTAAAGGACTCTGAACTCTGTGCTTAGCGCCTGTGGAAATTACAATGGAGGGATTAGACCCCTTGGACAGTGGAATCTTGAAGATTAGATCCAGGATACTCAACACCTAAGAGAACATGCACTAATCACCCCTGGCTCAGGGCATAAACCCTGGCTCCTGACAGGTCATAAACTTTCTGATAGTAACCTTGGGCTTATTGACTATTAACCATTTGGAATGTAACCTCGGGCTTATTGATTATTGACTGTTCAAACACATGATACTTGAATGATGGCATTATTGTGATTGTATTTACCTTTCCTTTGTTGATGTAAGTTTCGGGTGATTTGGGGTGGTGGGTTTAGTCACGTACACATGGGTATAAAAGATCCTCACAAATGCTGGTCGGGGTCCTTGGCTAAGAGGAGACTCTGCCTTGGGCCCGCCGGTGTAATAAACTGCACTTCACTGTCTGCGTTGTCCTGCTGAGTGAGTTTGCTTCCCCGAGCGCGTGGCTACAACAGGCTGAGCGACTAAGCACGTTGGCATCCTGGCTAGCCCTTAGCATGCAGTGCTTTTGCCAGAGGCTACCGAGGTCACTGTGTGATGTAGGTGTAGTACCTGTCACTGGGACTGCAGAGATGGAGCTAGTTGGAGTGGACAGTGTCCCAAATGGTGGTTGTGCTGCTGTTGCTGCAAAACACATCCGCCAGTTTCAGATAAGAAGCAGAAACACAAAGGAGCCTCTTAGTTGTCCCTTCATTTCAAACTAATCTTAAAACCACACTTTTAAAAATTGAAGCATAGTTGACTTACAGTATTGTGTTAATTTCAGGCATAAAGTGGTTTAGTTGTGTGTATGTGTATATGTATACACACATATATGTGTTTTTTCAGTCTTTTCCATTACAGGTTATGGCAGAACATCAAGTATAGTTCCCTGTGTTATATATTAGTTCTTTCTTGATCTATTTTATGTATAGTAGAAAACCACATATTTGATCACTGCCACAAATATGCACTTTAATTAGACGATCTAGCCTGAAATCCAGGACTAATTTAAAAAAAGGAGTGATGTAGAATAAAAATACAAATACAGAAGAGAATGAAAAGAAAAAAGAATTAGAAGAAAAAAATCTAATCCTATTTCCTTTGCACTAGGAAACGTCACTTAAAAAAATTAATAGATGTTATTTTTTAGAGCAGTTTTAGATTTTCAGAGAAGCTTAGCAGTAAGAGTAGAGAAGCCCCACAACCTACTCCCAGTTTCCTGTTCTCAATGATGAAGTGGCCTTGACTCAGTCGGTGGCTGGATGCCTGTTTCTGTGTGCACACCTGAGGGTTGGAGGTGGAGGTTACACACCCCAGGAATAGGTGAGGGAGTGTCTGGTCATTGCTAAATTGTCCTGAGACCTTGTTCTCAGTAGCAGGATCTGTGAGTTCTTATGTCTAAGAGGGCAAATGGTGTAACTATTTAGAATATGGCCACTAAGAGCAGTGAAACTATGGTCAGCTTTTGCCTTCATCAGCACAAACAAGCTGTCTTATATTTTAACTGTGTATTTTAAAAAAGAAACCTAAGAACAGTATTATGAACTGCATAGACGCATCTTCCAGAATCAGCAGTTATTAGCATTTAGCTGTACTTGCTTTGCTTATCTCCCTCCACCCCCTTCTATTTTGTGGCTCCAAGAGTTTGAAATGAATCCTTGACTTCTTGTCATTTCAACCCTAAATTCTTCTCTGTGCACGTTTAAGAAAATAAGGATGTTCTGAACATAAAACAATATGTGTGCCGTGAGAGTGGCTTGACTTGGCTGACACAAACAAAAGGAAAATAGCAAACAGGTTAGGTTGGATTTTTCTGACAATTGAGAAACATCTTGTATGTAAACAGTTCATAAAATAAGAGGTGGGATGAATTTTTAAAAAGGATAGTGATCAACTTTGTAAATCCCAGAAATGCAGATTGAGAGGAGATTTTTTTTTTTTAACTTTGAAATTAACAAGACATTTGATTCTTAACAAACTCTTTGATACTGTGAAAACCATCTTTGGCAAGGGCACCAGGGTCCATGTGAGTTGATACATGTTTTGGAAGATAGCTTGTCAGTAGGTGTTCTGTCATGGAAATATCTGTACTCTTTTGGCTTACTACTCTTGATTTTAAGAATCTAGCTTAAGGAAATGTCCATAATATGGAAAAATTAGTAAGCAAAAGCTAGTGGAGGTGATGGAATTCCATTTGAGCTATTTCAAATCCTGAAAGATGACGCTGTGAAAGTGCTGCACTCAATATGCCAGCAAATATGGACAACTCACCAGTGGCCACAGGACTGGAAAAGGTCAGTTTTCATTCCAATCCCAAAGAAAGGCAATGCCAGAGAATGCTCAAACTACCACACAATTGCACTCATCTTACATGCTAGTAAAGTAATGCTTAAAATTCTCCAAGCCAGGCTTCAGCAATACGTGAACCGTGAACTTCCAGATGTTCAAGCTGGTTTTAGAAAAGGCAAATGAAGCAGAAATCAAATTGCCAACATCCGCTGGATCATTGAAAAAGCAAGAGAGTTCCAGAAAAACATCTATTTCTGCTTTATTGACTATGCCAAAGCCTTCCACTGTGTGAATCACAATAAACTATGGAAAATTCTGAAAGAGATGGGAATACCAGACCTCCTGACCTGCCTCTTGAGAAACCTGTATGCAGGTCAGGAAGCAACAGTTAGAACTGGACATGGAACAACAGACTGGTTCCAAATAGGAAAAGGAGTACGTCAAGGCACTCTGCTTATTTAACTTATATGCAGAGTACATCATGAAAAACACTGGGCTGGAGGAAGCACAAGCTGGAATCAAGATTGCTGGGAGAAATATCAATAACCTCAGATATGCAGATGACACCACCCTTATGGCAGAAAGTGAAGAACTAAAGAGCCTGTTGATGAAAGAGGAGAGTGAAACAGTTGGCTTAAAACTCAACATTCAGAAAACTAAGATCATGGCCTGTTGTCCCATCACTTCATGGCAGATACATGGGGAAACAGTAGAAACAGTAGCTGACTTTATTTTTTGGGGCTCCAAAATCACTGCAGATGGTGATTGCAGCCATGAAATTAAAAGATGCTTACTTCTTGAAAGGAAAGTTATGACTAACCTAGACAGCATATTAAAAAGCAGAGACATTACTTTGCCAACAAAGGTCTGTTTAGTCAAGGCTATGGTTTTTCCAGTGGCCATGTATGGATGTGAGAGTTAGACTATAAAGAAAGCTGAGCGCTGAAGAATTGATGCTTTTGAACTGTGGTGTTGGAGAAGACTCTTGAGAGTCCCTTGGACTGCAAGGAGATCCAACCAGTCCATCCTAAAGGAAATCAGTCCTGGGTGTTCATTGGAAGGACTGACGTTGAAGCTGAAGCTCCAGTACTTTGGCCACCTGATTCGAAGAGCTGACTCATTGGAAAAGACCCTGATGCTGGGAAGGATTGGGGGCAGGAAGAGAAGGGGGAGACAGAGGATGAGATGGCTGGATGGCATCATCTACTCGATGGCAATGGGTTTGGATGGACTCCAAGAGTTGATGATGGACAGGGAGGCCTGGTGTGCTGCAGCTCATGGAATCGCAGAGTCGGGCATGACTGAGCGACTGAACTGAACTGAAGAATCTAGCTTAAGGAAATGTCCATAATATGGAAAAATCAGTAAGCATGAGGAGGTTCTTTATAATGTAATTTGTACCAGCAGAATATGGGAGAATACAGGAAAACCTAAGTGAGATAAGGGAAACCTAATATTAGTGGAATATTCACTCAGAATGTTATGTAGCCAGAAACATGGAGGATGTAGGGTTGTATGTATTGATGCCGAAAGAAAACCGAGAGAGACCAGTGAAAAAAAGGAGGATGGGAAAAAAGCACAGCATAGTGCCATTTGTGTGTTGCCGAAAAGAGGAGAAAGTAGTACCATCTAGGAGGGGTTTCTGGAAAATACCAAGAGGGGTTGGCACTGGGTGGAACAAGAAGCAGGAAACTTAGCATTTTTTTCTATATCATCTGTAGCGATTGAGTGTTTTTTAAAAGCTCTGTGTGTGTTGTTATGATAAAACTTACAAGGTGGTTATGAAGGCGGTTGTAATAGATTAAAATGCTTCATGTCAAGCAAAAAGAACAAGACAGAATCATACATATAAGGTGCAGTCTCAGCCACGTGACAAACGTAAGACTAGAAGAAAGAGGTTAAAGGAGATACTGATCTGTCATGTTCAAGTCCTGGGCTTGTTTCTGAATTTCTCTTTTTTCCAATTTAAAAAATTCCTTTAGGGACTTCCTTGGTGGCTAAATGGTAAAGAATCTGCCTGCCAATGCAGGAGACGGTGATTTGATCCTGGTCGGGGAAGATCCCACATCCTGTGGAGCATCTAAACCTGTTCACCACAACTGCTGAGTCTGTGCTCTGGAGCTGGGGAGCTGCAGCTGCCGAGCCCACCCACCACATCAACAAGAGAAGCCACCACAATGAGAAGCTCATGCATCACAACTAGCTTTCTCGCTGTAACTAGAGAAAGTGCATGCAGCAACAAAGACCCAGCACAGCCATAAATAAATAAAGGAAATTAAAAGGATCCTTTATATCAGTTATGCAAAAATAGCTTTAACCAAGTAGTTACATGCGTAAAAATACCTGAAAAGGCCTAGTTCTCTATTGCAGATGGATCGGCCTGGCTGGGAACCCTGAGTCTTCCTCTGGAATCCATGGCCCAGGCTGGCCCGAGGGTGGGGATGAGGCCTCCCCCAACACCCCCGCCCCTCTGCCTGACTCCAGCTCTCCTCTGCTCTTTCTGCAGAGCCCGCCCACCTTTGGGTTGCTGTTGGACATTGATGGGGTGCTGGTGAGGGGCCACCAGGTCATCCCCGCTGCACAAGAGGCCTTCCGCCAGCTGCTGGACCCCCAGGGGCAGCTGCGGGTGCCCGTGGTCTTCGTCACTAATGCCGGGAACATCTCACAGTGCCATAAAGCCGAAGAGTTGTCGGCCCAGCTGGGCTTCCAGGTGAGGAGGCGGTGGAGTTGGGAGGCTGAGAACCCTCTACACAGAACCCCGTCCGACTGTGTCTTCGCTCTCGGGTGGGGGACATTGTGGATGAGGCAGGGCAAACCTCCCAGACCCGCTGGAAAAATAACTGAAGCTCAAAGGCTAGACGTGGGGCAGAGCCCCATCGGCAGGGTTCTCTTTTATGAAAATGAGCACTGTGGACTTGGCCATTTCCATCTTTCCTCCCAGGCCTCCTGGTCATGTGTGTCTAAGTGTCCATGTGCCGGGGGGATGGTGAGGTGACAGCTCTCTTTTCTCACAAGTAGGATGACACAGTTCAGAGAGCTCTTGTCTCGCCCGCCAGCAGCTCCCACCACCCCAGCACCCACGTGGCGTGTGTTGGCAGTGGATCTGGGTTTTGAAGAGTCCTCACGAGACCTAGAGGGTAGAGCCATTGCCGAGCGGCTGGGACACTGCCTGGGGACAAGGCCGGTTCCTCTCCTGGTGTCCAGATGGTGGGCCTTCGAGGTCACCATTAGCATAGATGCTGAGAAGCCAGGTCTTTACTTAGAACTGAAAACTGTCAGAGACAGAGGCAGGTCTGGGCTCGTGCAAGAATCCTGCGGTTCTCCAGCAGGGCTGAGAGATTGGGGTCTGGGGAGCGGGGTGGGCGGGGTCCGTGGTGGCCACAGCTCCTGCAGGCTCTGCTGTCTGGGCCCCTCCCCCATGTTGGGGTAGCTCTGGAAGAGTTGGTCCCCCTCTGGGCTGGTTTCACCTCCCCGTGTCCCCACTGCCCCTGACGCTGCCCTCGCCTGCCCTCACCTGGTGTCCTCTGCTCTCCTCTTGGCCGCCCTACAGGTGGAGCCCGACCAGGTGATCCTGTCCCACAGCCCCATGAAGCTCTTCTCACAGCATCATGACAGGCGGATGCTGGTGTCTGGGCAGGGGCCCCTGGTGGAAAACTCTCGAGCGTATCCTTCTTCTGCTTCCATCTCTGCTGTCCTCTCCCAGCCGAGGGGACTGGGGCCAGGCCTGCCCGGTGCCCAAGGGAGGAGGGAGGGCGGCTTCCAGGTATCCAGCCAAGGCGTGTGGGAGTTCCTAAAAGCCAGCTCACTGCCTTGGAGGTTGCTGGGCAGCTCGCAGGAGAGTCTGACTCACCGCGGCCCAAGAGCCCAGGCGGTTCTGTGGTTCGGTTTGGGCCCCGCGGCTCCCTGTGCTTGATGCGCAGTCTGTGTGGAGCTCACTGCCAGGCGTGCGCTTGTAAGGTCAGTCCCTGCTCTGAAGCAGCTTGTTCACCTGCTGCTCCTGCAAACCTGAGCTGAGCACCACCGTGGGCAGCTGTGCCCTGGGGGCCAGAGCAGCACATGGCTCCTGCCTCATCAGGGCTCCTACTGGAGGTGGCAAGAGGGGCCCTAGGACAGGAGCATGGCAGAGAGTGCTGGAGGGTGAGGCTGCACTGAATCCAGTCCATCGTCCAGATGTCATCCAGCCTGGCTTCTCCAAGCTCTGCTCAGCCAGCCTCCTTCTCACCAAGGAGTCTTCTCTCAGCCATCCTCAGAGCGCTGGTGCTCCTGGCTCTGGGCCAGTGTGAGCTCTGAGATGGGGCTTCCTGCGTGCCTCTGCTCGGGGGTGCCCACCACTGGTGCCCATGCCTGTTTGTAGTGCCTCTTGGCGCATGCTGGCCTCATGCACTCTGTCCAGGGTTGAGGTGGGCTTGATTGAGCCCAGGGTGCTTCCTTCATTTTCAAGGCATCTCCCCCCGCACCCTGCCCTGGCCACTTTGCTTCCTGACCTTGCTACAGACTGGGTTTCAAGCACGTGGTCACAGTGGACGAGTTGCGGGCAGCCTTCCCTGTGTTGGACATGGTGGATCTGCAGCGGCGGCCCAAGACCACGGTAACGGGACATGCTTGAACCCCACTCGCTGACCCTGCAGCCCTGCCCCCAGAGAGCAGGCTCCTCAGAGGGCATGACTGGCCGAGGACTTAGTCCCTAGATGCGCGGGGTGGGGACTGTTCTCTCTCCTTCCAGAGTCCTCTCATCCCCTCCAGCTGGCAGCTTTGTGCTTTACCAGCTCTCCCAGAGTCACTTGGGAGGACCGTAGCCTTTGTTGGGTTTATCGCGGCTCATGCGGTCCTGGAGCCCCTTACAGAGGGCTGTCCTGGTGGGACAGGCTCCTCGGAAAGCACGGTTCTGAGCGTGTGCCCCACCTCCTTTTGGGTTTGGCTCATACTGGAACTTTCTCTCTTCCGGCCAGGGGTCTCGGGGCCTGTCACTGACCGCTCGGGTAACTGCTGTCTCCTGCTGGCCCTCTGCCCTCCCCTTCCCCGTGTGCGCTCTGTGTCTTCCACGCTGCGGCATGAGGATGCAGTTGTTACAGAGCAGACAGGCCTGCTTCTGTTGGTCTGTGTGGCTCCCGTCCCTCCCCTGCCTCCGAGCCTCGCATAGTGTGTCCTCAGCCAGGCGTCGCCCCCGCTCTCAGGGCAGCGCAGTGGCAGCCCCCAGGGACGTGCTCAGCCCAAGTCTCCGCTGGTCATTGGCAGAGCCGAGACCTGGGCAGCTGTTCCTGGGAGGAATGGGCCCAAGACAGCAGTCAGTGGTGGCCCCGCCCCCGGAGTGACGTCAGGCTCCTGTCCCTCCTGGGCTCGTCTGATCTCCTGATTCCAGACCCTCAGCTCCCATCCTGGCTGCAGGAGGATAGTGGAGCAGCCGACCCCTGGCTCACCTTCACACGTGGTGCCCCGGCCTGGGCGCTCTCACCCTCTCCCTGAGGACCTCCCCTTTGGCCCCGTCAGCCTCTCCTTGGCCTGGGCTACACCTAGGGACCCTCTGTCTGCTGTCACATGTTCCACCCCTGGAAACCAAGCGTGGGAGGTGACCATGGCGTTGACAGCCTCTTCTTGGTCTCTTGCAGCCGCTCCCAAGGAATGACTTCCCTGCGATTGAAGGTAATGAGGTCCTTGCGTGATGCGGGCGGGCTCTGCGCACGGCCCTGCAGCCGGACAGTGTGGGCGGGGTGCTGGACGCTGGGCTCTGGTCTCCACCTGCCATTTACCACCTCTGAGATATTAGCTGCTAATATTTCCTTCCCCGTGCCGCTAATCTTTCCTTCCCTGTGCCACTTGCCTTGTTATTCCAGAAAAATCGTAAATGTAGAAAATCTAAGTGGAAAGGTACCTAGGAAGCCTGGCCCAGTGTTTCTCAGTCCTGTTAAACCCAGTTCTGCTTGTGTAACAAAAATATTGTATTGTCCCACTTACTATCCCAAGTGATGTCGTAGATAATATAACTTTCCTATACACAGATATTATGGAGAAGGAAATGGCAACCCACTCCAGTATTCTTGCCTGGAGAATGCTATGGACAGAGGAGCCTGGCAGGGCTACAGTCCCTGGGGTCACAAGAGTCGGACATGACTTCGCGACTAAACCACCACCACCACCATCATACACAAATGTTAATTTACTCTAAAGCTGTAATTGTATGGAGAAGTAAAAGATGTTTTTCAGTAAGGTAATCTGCATTTCAGTATGTAGTAATTACCCAAGAGAACCTAGTTAAGTAGCAAAATGATCATAGCAAAAGTAGAATCCCCAGGCATATCACAGCTGCAAATGCAATGTGTTTGCAGGTATGTAGGTGTGCTTCCGTGTGCCAGATGCAGTGTGTTCACGGTGTGTAGGTGTGCTTCGGTGTGACAAACCCAGTGTGTTCACAGTGTGTAGGTGTGCCTCAGTGTGCCAGATGCAGTGTGTTCACAGGTGTGTAGGTGTGCCTCAGTGTGACTCAGAAATTAGGGGTCATCACTGGCGACGTGCTTTTCCTGATTGGGGAATAAATCTTGGTAAAGTTTTGAAGAAATGAAGTGCAGTCTTATGACTAACATGATAGTTGCACTTTTGGAAGAAATCCGTGTTTATGAAAACCCTACCAAAAAATACGTTGTGGGGAATGGAACTAAGGTTTAGGCGCAGCTCATGATAAGCAGGTTGTTCCCCTGCGTGTCAGCTGTGAGTAGACCTGGGGGTCTTGACTGTGCAGGGCTGTCCTGAGCCCTCCCACAGCCCTCACTGCAATGTCAGTCACTGTGACAATGGAAACAGCTCCCTGGGGCGCGCTGCCCACCAGGCCGTGGACTGGCCAGCTCCTGCTCTTGAAGCTGGCCCTGGCAGCCTGTGGGCAGCTCAGCCTGCGTGCTCCGCTGGGCCTCAGTTTTATCCTCTGCACAGCAGTGAGTGTCGTCCTTATGTAGTTGAGGAAGCCGAGGCTGAGACACGCTGGGAACTAGCTTACAGTCCCAGAGGGATGTGGGCAGCGTCAGGCCTGTGACCCTGACCGTGTTGCTGACTGGCTCTGAGGCTTGTGGGATGTGACCAGGTGGTTGAGGCGCTGGGCAAGGGTTGGTCAGCAGGGGCTACTGCTCCTCTGTTTTTAACCCTCGGGATGGCCCAGTGGATGCACGAAGGAACCCTCAGGAGCTCCTCCTGGCTCGGCTTCGTCCACCTCCTGGGACCCGTGCCCTATCCAGGGCCGTGCACCCTGGGGAATAGCTGGGGCTGGGCACAGAGGGATGCCCCGAGGGGCTCCCCATGCCCTGGCTCACCCTGTGTGCTCTGCAGGGGTGCTCCTCTTGGGGGAGCCCGTGCGCTGGGAAACGAGCCTGCAGCTGATCATGGACGTCCTCCTCAGCGACGGGAACCCTGGCACTGGTCTGGCGACAGCCCCCTACCCCCACCTCCCCGTCCTGGCCAGCAACACAGACCTCCTCTGGATGGCCGAAGCCAAGATGCCCAGGTGAGGACACCGGGTCCCCGCCTGCAGCTGCTGGTGGCTCCTCAGCCATCCGGGTGCTCTGAGCTCAGAACCCTTCCTCTAGGCCCTGGGGCTGCCATGGTAACATGGCCTCTGGGAGGGGTCTCCAGGGTCACTTCACATACCGAGTAGTAAAGGAGCACTGCCACTTACTGAGCACGGAAGGTGGATCGAGGTCGGGATTACCCCCCTCCGCCCCCACTTGCCCGCCAGAGTCCAGCAGGATGGCTCCTTTAGGCTCTTGGGGCCCGAGGGGTGCTCAGCCCCTGTTGTCCGGGCCCTCCCCTCCCCGCCTTCACCCGGGGTGCTGGTTCTCCCATCTCTTGGTGTCCTGCCCGTAAAACGCGTGGGAGGGAAGAGGATTTTGAGGCCCTGGGCTCCGGGAAGGGCCCTCACCCCACCCTGCCCGGCCAGGCTGCGCACAGCACAGACCACAGGTTTGCTGACCCCCAGGTGGCCTCCCTGGAAAGTCAGCTGCTGGTGCTGTTGGGCTTGTCTGGGGCCACAGGGAAACAAGTGACATCTCTCCCTGACCTGCCTCCGGGCGAGCTGTGCGGTGGGCCCGTCACTGGTGCGGGGGCCAGCCCCGAGGCACTGTGCAGCCGCCCAAGGGGGACAGGTCGCTGGTCGCTCTCGCTGCTCTTTTAAAGTGTGGTTCTGCAGCTCGCGGTCAGGCATGTCTGTGGGAACCATTTTCCTAGAGTTCAGGTTTGCTGACGCTGGGTGAAGGGAGTAGGCTATGTAGAGCTGAATGGCAGGAGGCGAGTTATTGTTTATAAAGCCAATTTGATGTCACTTGTTCCTTCAGTAATTTCAAAATTGAAACCTCCCGGCAGGTTCGGCCATGGGACCTTCCTGCTGTGCCTGGAGGCCATTTATCGTAAGCTGACGGGCCGGGAGCTGCGCTACACGGGCCTCACGGGCAAGCCCAGCCTCCTCACCTACCGGTATGCCGAGGGCCTGCTGGCCCAGCAGGCGGCACGGCGGGGCTGGGCCGCCCCCATCCGGAGCCTCTACGCTGTGGGGTGAGCCCCGCACCCCCCACACCTCATGCCTCCCTCCTCCCCCATGCTCATGCCCTGGCCCCCCTTCACCCTGAGTGGACAGCACCCTGCCCTCTGCCTGCCACACTCAACTGGGTCCTCTCTTCCCAGCGACAACCCCATGTCTGACATCTATGGGGCCAACCTGTTCCACCAGCACCTGCAGACGCAGCAGGAGGGGGCGGCCCGGAGCTGCGCCTCCATCCTGGTGTGCACGGGTGTGTATGGTCCCCAGGCCCCCAGCCCTACCGTGCCCGCCCCGGGCAGCGAGGGGTCTCCGTTCCATGGACACCGGGACTTCGGCTTCAGACCCGAGCTCCTGCAGGCAGCCCACGTGGTCAGCGACTTGCACGAGGCTGTGCGGCTGGTCCTCCACAAGGAGGGCTGGGCTCTCTAGGGCCCGGGGATTGGGGTGGGATGGGAGTGGGCCTGCCGGCTGTCCCCCAGCCTCTCCCCTGCCCCTGCAAACAGCATCCTCACCTGGTGGGATATTCTGCAGAAAGGAGGTGCTATGGGTCTCTGCCCGCTGCCAGCATGGGCTGTGACTTTGAGACACTATTTCGTATGGTGTTTTAACTTACTGCCCAGAGACTTTGAACCTATTTTTTTTTAAGTTAAAATAATTATACAATAATAAATATTCATTTTGCTGTGTCTTGTGATGCTCTGTCTGGAAGGCACTACAAAGTTCCTTGGGGAAGGATGGTGGGGGAATGGAGTGGGTGTCCTGAGGCACTGGTGAGAGCGTGGACCCCAGCCCACTGCAGTCTGGGCCTCGAGCCTGGTCTGTGCAGGACTGAGTCTGGCCCAGGCCTCACCACGGACTTCACCACGTCCCTGATGTGGAAAGAAAGAGGGGCCTTTCCTAGGGCGACTCTAGAAACTCTCGTGTTGCTTGCTGCTCTCGCAGTCACCCAGTCACCCCATGCCTCTCTTCCAGGACTGTGGCCCCCACTTACCATGTCCACAGGCCCTACAGGAGACCCCCCACCTCCAGGCAATAGCAGCTCCTCAGTGGCAGCCCACCCTCGCCCGCAGAACCCCTCCAGGCCCAGGCAGAGTAGAGCTTTGATCTGCTCTCTTATCAGGTTCCTGCCCCCCCAGTCAGGTTACTCTAGGGCTCCCACAAGTCCTCCTGCCTTGGGGCCTCTGCACTCGCCATTCCCTTACTTCCCATATCCACGAAGTCCCATCCCTTTTTCAGGATCTGGGGATATGACCCCCTCAGAGGGACTCCCTCAAATTCCTGTAAAAACAGGGCCTTCCCTGCTGGTCCAATGGGTAGGACTCCGGCTTCCACTGCAGGACACAGGGGTTCCATCCCTGGGTGGGGAACTCAGATTCCTGGTGCAGCAAACAAAAACAGAAAACAAAACAGAATCGCTGTCTCCACTGTCCTGCATTGTCTTCCCTGAGGTCTCCACCACCCCACGACCTACGTTCACTCCTTACTCTACGTCTTCTCCTAAAAGATGCGCTCTGTACACTGTCCGTGCTGCTGCCTTCTTGGGCCCCCTCACCCACATGCTGGGCGCGTGGCAGGACTGCAGACCCACAGGCAGGCATGGCTTCTCTCCCTCCTGTTCCTTGGGGGAGGGCAGGGGCCCCAGCCACAGTGATCCCCACTTCTCTCCAGCTCCTTCCCGTCTGTAGATAGCGGACATCACGAAGGAGCTGATGTAGGTACCACGCTGTGCTGTTCAGGAATTTCTTGGGCTGCCTGTCTCAGAAGCCTGCCCACAGTGTCTCCAACTCCGTCTAAGCATCACGGCATTCAGGGCAGGCATCTCAAGGACTCTGCTGCCCACCCTGCTGGCCTGCAGGCCTGCCCACCTGCGACATGGATGACCTCAGCATCTCAGCCACGTTCCACGGAGAGAAGAGGGTGAAGATGGAGCAGGTGGCGCTGGAGTCCCTTTAAACAACTTTCCTGCAATGCGTCTTCCCTGGTGGCCCAACGGCGAAAAGTCCCCACTCCTAATGCCAGGGGCCCAGGTTAGATCCCAGGTCAGGGAATTAGATCCCACATGCCGCTCCTAGGAGTTCCGGTCACTAAAAGATCCTACAAGCCACAACTAAGACCTGTGAGCTCTCCCTGGGCCTAGGGGACACCCAAGAGTGAAGGGAGAGTGCAGTAGGAACGGGAAGCCATGCTGGGTGTAGCCACATGCAGGGTCTTGCCGGAGCCCCAGGCTGAAGGGATGGGGTGACAGTGTGTGTGTCGGCCCCCAGCTCCGCCCTGTGGCTGGCAGCTGCTCTCTCTGTAGCCCTTTCTCTCCCTTTCTAACGCTTGGTTTTTCCTGAAGGTGGTAGGAACCCTTCCACGCGGGCTGCAGGAAGGAAAGGTCACTCACGCAGGTCAAGGGCAGGGCGGGCCACCAGGCTCCAGACCCGTCTTGTTCTTCTGGGGCTTTGTCCAGACCTTGGAACCAAATCCACAACCAGCTGCTTCATTGCTAAGCCCCACTGAGTGAAAAAGTTACCTTTTTGTGTTTCGAGGGAGCCAAATGAATACCAACAAGACTCCATGAGTCAGTCTGCAGAGGAAGTAAGCACATGTTCAGAATAAAGTGATCAGCCCAGAGCAGAAGTGGATCCTGCGGTGCCCATGTGGGTCTCCAGTCGTGGCCTCGGTGCTGGAACCCCACTCTTCCTCCGTGTGCCCGTGGTGCTGGCAACTTCTGACCTCCCAAGGACACCCCTGGACTGAGGCAGGTGGGGAGTCAATGGGGAGTCAGGCCTCCCCAGGAGCTAGGGTTGCTATAGCAACTGGATGCTGCCTTGAGGGCGGATTTTTAAAATATCTCAGCTAGAATAGCTTTGTTCCCCCAATCTCTCTTGTCACTTCCCCCGTACCGCGTGGTGCAGGGAGGCCGGGTCGTGCGGGGACGCCTGCCTGCTCTCTGCCGGGGGCTCCTGGCAGCTTCTGCCAGGGGCTGGAGGTGCGAGGATAGTCTCCAACTGTGAAGGGCTGCGAGGCTGTTAGGGCTTCAGCTTTTGCTTCCTGCCTCCTCCAGCTCTTGGTTCCAAACACCTTCTCATTTTCTCTTTTTTGGGGAGACAGAGAAGAGGGGTATGGTTTGAAAGCCGCCTCCCTCCTCCCACTGTGACCCTCACTCCTACCAGAACAGCTGCAGCATCCAGGACCTCCCTTTGGAGCCCGAGGGGGTGTCTCATCTTGTCTGCTTTTTCCTTTGTGTTTCTAACTTCCTCTTTGGCTTCACTTATTCACTCAACTAATGCCTGCAGAACACTTTCTGAGCCCCTGAAAGAAATGAAAAACTGCCTTGTCGTGGAGAAGTTCCTCCTTGTCTTCACCCAGGATTTGATCCTATCAGATTTCAAACATTTTTAAAAAGTTACAATAAATTAAGACAGTGTTCTCTTGGCAAAGGGCAGGATACAAACCAATGGGACAACAGAGCACTCAGAAGTACGTACATTGAAAATACAGCTTAAGGCACTCAAGGTATTTCTCGCTCATTTCATAGACTGGTGTGGACCAGGTGCTGTTCTTGGCCTTCCCCTCCAGGTGGTGACTCAGACATCCAGGCGCCATCTGTCACTCGTAACAACTCTATGAAGTAGGTGCTATTGATTACTGTCCCTGTTTTACTGATGAGAAAATTGAAGACAGAGAGATCAAGTAACTTGACCAAGGTCACCCAGCTTCTGAGTGGTGGAGTCAGGATTTGAACCTAGGTAGTCCAGGTCTAGTGTGTATACCCTTAACCACTATGCTATCTCCTTTATCACTATATGATGAAATTCTTTATTTCATAATAATATTCTTGAGTATAAAGTTTAGTTTTTTCTAATGCTAATATGGTCACGCTAGCTTTTTTAGGGCATTTTCTTGTGATCATTTTTATTTATTTATTTCATTTTTGGGGCTGTGCTGGGATTTTGTTGCTGTGCAGGCCTTTCTCTAGTTGCAGCGAGCAGGGGCTAGTCACTAGTTGCTTTTCAATGCTGTGGCTTCTCTTGTGGCAGAGCCTGGGCTCTAGGCGTGCTGGCTTCAGTAGTTGTAGACTGTGGGCTCGGTAACTGTGGTTCCCGGGTGCTAGAGAACGGATGCAATAGTTGTGGCACATGGGTTTGGTTGCTTCGCGGTGTGTGGGATCCTCTGGGACCAGGGATCGAACCCCTGTCTCCTGCATTGGCAGGAGGAGTCTTCACCACTGAGCCACCAGGAAGCCCAAGTCATGCTAGCTTTTTTTAGTTAATATTTGCTTGGTTTATTTATATAAGTGCATTAAAATACATATGCCTATGTTTTTTCTTCAACCTTTCAATCTTTGTCTTTATGTTTTAGAGATATTCCTTTTATTTATTTATTTTGGTTGTGGTGGCTCGTCGTTGCTGTTTGAGTGCTTTCTCTAGTTGTGGCGAGCTGGGTCTTCTCTTGCTGTGGAGCACAGGCTCTAGGCGTGTGGCTTTAGTAGCTGCATCTCACGGGTTTGGTTGACCCATGGCATATGGAATACTCTCAGGCCAGCGATCGAACCAGTGTCCCCTGCCTTGGCAGGAAATTCTTACCCACTGCACCACCAGGGAAATCCCTAGAAATATTTCTTATAAAAGCATATAGTTGGGAATTTAAAAAAATGGAACCCAATTGTCTCTCTTATTTAATAGGACATTTATTGTGATTACGGATATATTTATTTTTTTTTAACCATCCTTTGCATTGTGGCTTGTGTTATTTCTGATGAGAAGTCTGCTGTCAATCTAAACCATGATTTACTGTGATGGTTTCTCTGAAGATTCTTTCCTGTAGATGCTCTCTGGTTTCACATCCGAGCATCTAGGAGCATGTTTATTTTTATTCAACCTGTTTAGGATTCATTGCGATTCTTAAATCTGTGGACTGGAGAAGTTTTCACCAATTATAGAAAATTCTCAGCTGTAATTTCTTTATTATCTTTCCTTGACTCTCAAGTTTCTCCTTTTGGAATTTCTATTAGGCATACTTTGGATCTTCCCAGTCCACTCAGTTTGTCTTTGGAATATGCTACCACTTCCAGCTCTCTCTACAGCATTCTAGAGATTTTCTTCAGATATAGAGTTTTATTCATTTTTATTGGAGCATGGTTACTTTACAATGTTGTGTTAGTTCCTTCTGCACAGCAAAATGAATCAGTTATACATATATCCCTTCTTCAGATAATATTATTAAAGTTGCTAAGTCTTTTTAGGTGTTTCTAAAATGCTGCTTAATCCATCTATTAATGTTTTTCAATGACTACATGTTTGAAATCTGAAGTTCTTTTTTTAAAAAAAATCTTCAGTTTTGGGTACTAAGAGTTTCTTTTTTTTCTAGTATAACATTTAATTCCTTTAACAATTTTCAAACTGTTTTCAAAAAATAATTATTTGGCTGTGCCAGGTCTTAGTTGTAGCACATGGAATCTAGTTCCCTGACCAGGGATTGAACCCTGGGCCTCCTGCATTGGGTGCGTGGAATCTTAGCCTCTGGACCACCAGGAAAGTCCCTTAAATGGTTTTTTGAGTTATTTTCTTAGTAGTTGCCCTAAAGCTAATAATATACATCATATCTTATGATTTATACCAATGTAATTTCAGTGAGAAATAGAAAACATGTTTCTATGTATTTTATTTCTGTTCCCCTCTTAGTACTATTATTGTTGTACACAGTAGATGTATATATGTTACAAACCAAATAATAACAGTCTTATAATTGTTACTTTTATCTAATTGTATGTCTTAAAGAAGCTGAGATCCAGTCTCCCTCTACAGGAACCAACCTATATATTTATAAAGTCTGTGGTATTAAGCCTCAGTGCTGGGGGTGCCAGTGATCCTGCCCACTGAGTTTCCTGGGCTGCTGAGCTGACTGGACGTGTCTTCTCCCTCTCAACCCATCCTGGCCTCCCTGCTCCAGGAGGACGAGGTATCAGGTCTCCAAACAAGTTTTACCTGGTGTCCCCCTCCACCCCCCTGGCATTTAATAGGTGCTCAGGGAAATGGTTTTTGGATTGAAACCTGCTTAGTTTGTCCCCCACTCCCAGGCTGCCATCCTAGGCTTATGAGAAGGAGTGTGGTGGGCAGATGAGGACACTGGGCTAGGAGTCTGAGGTCTGGGAGCCAAGTGCCCTCACTCTATCTCTCTCCCTAGGTATCGTATATAAGACGTAAGCACAGACCCTGGGAGCCTGGGAGCTGCTTGGCGAGTATGTCCTCCCGTTACCAGGTCCCTTTGGGATGTTTGCACTCAATTTATACATGAGAAGGTCTTAACTTGTTCTTTTCATCCCAGCCACATCTTTGTCAAGCTTCTCCCAGGCTGAAGCGAAGGCTCTCTGCGTGCATGTGTGCGTTCTAGTGTGTACACAGATCAGACATGACCCACTGCAAAATCGAGGACCCTCCGGTCCTCAGACTATTGGCATACTCCATCATGTACCCTGATTTCTCATCCTTCTTTTCTGTGACCTTTTGATTCAGGGCCTCAGACCTGAAAGAAATGGGGCGAAAGAATCTCATTCAGAAGTTACTCTGAGCGTCTGGAGTCCATTCCCTAGAAATACAAGGATAACTTCAAAGACCTGGTCCAAGTTCCCAGGGAGGAGACCTATCCTCAGGGAGGGTCTGGGCAAGGGTTGGCATGATGGGTGAGGGCAGGAGGGAGCTGAGTGGGTGGCCAGAGTAGCGGGCCTGGGCTAGGGTAAGGACAGAGCCATCAGTGTTTGCTCAGGAGCCCGGTTCTTTGCCTTTATCAGCGTCTCTGCTTCTTTCGCTCTGTTGACTTGAGCAGGAATTACAGGCCAGTTTTCAGGTTAGCTGCTGGCTGGTGTTCTCCCTGCGGGGAGGTTGGGAGCCCGGCTGTAATCACTCCCATTAGCAGTTGGCAGCTCCCCAGCCCGTGTTTTCACCTGGACCTGCTGTGACACTCACGAGTGCCCCCCCCCACTGCCCCGAGTGGGTGGCCTCGGTGCCAGCTGGCAGGGCTAAATCTCGCATGCCGTGAAGCCTGTGCCCAGCTCCAAGGACCGCTGTTCCCAACAAGAACCACTTGGTGAAGCCCAGAGCTGTCAGGCAGCAGAGCTCCCAATGTGGTCTCGGGAAGGGCTCCAGCCCAGAAAACAATCAAGAGTGGCCTGAGCTGGTAGGTGTCCCCGAGGGTGGAGACATGAGCAGTTGTAATGATGATACCACTTACTTTTCACACATTCTGCACCAGGAACTGCGCCAAACCCTCCCAGCTCATGACCTCCTAATACAACAGCCTGGGAAGGCAGATGCTGGTCCCCTTTTACAATTGGATAATCTGAGGCTCAGTGAGGTGAAATAAGACCACACAGGCCCAGTGGTAGAGCTGAGACCACCAACCCAGGGCTCAGCTTCCCTGCCACACCTGCTGGGCCCGCATGAGGACTGGACACAGAACACGTGAGCACCAGGGGTGTGCTATGAGTGTGAAACCCCATGTCCACCTGTGGATCAGTGGGACAGAACTCTGTCCACTGCCACTCCTGCTGGGCCCTCATGAGGACTGGACACAGAACACATGAGCACCAGGTGCATGCTGTGAAACCCCATGTCTACCTGTGGACTGGTGGGACAGAGCTCTGTCGACTGCCTGGCTATAGCAGCCAGCATCACTGCTGTGGGCCTTTGTGTCCATCGACACACCTGCTCTAGGTGTTTCTTTATTTTTCCTCTGCAGCTACCTCTTAGTTGATTCCCATTCCTGCCTTAAGAACCTCAGAGAATACCCTGCGCCAGCTTGGCTGGGACCACACAAACCATCCTCTTTCTGCTTCTTTCTTCCCAGCATTTGTATTCAGACAGCTGCTCCTGCCACTGCAGGTTGGTACCTCCCCTAGGGTGGCCCCTGAACCAAGTGGGCAAGGGACTAAATATGTAGAAATATATGTCTGTTTATGGTTCTTGTAATCAGTATGGCCTGACTATTCCCGTGGCTTTTAACGGCCTTAGGAAGAGGCAGGGTGGCCCAGTGGAGAATGGAGAGGGCACCGAGGAAGCAGAGGCCAAATCTGCCCTGGTGCCTGCAGAAGTCCGAGCCTAGTTGCTCGCAGGGACGGTCTACACTGAGACCAAGGCCACCCGGTCCCTAAAGCCCAGGGGTTCAGCGGGCAGGACCTGGCGATCATCTCCCATCTCGCCCCGGCGTTCCCACGGGGAGCCCCCGCGTCCCCACGGATTCCGAGGCAGCGTTTCCCCGTTCCCCCCCAGCTCCGCGCCCAGCAGCCTCTCCGCTTCTTCCCGCCGACCCCACTGCCCGGCTCTCCCCCTCCCGGCCCCGAATCCAATCCCGGTTTCCCTGCCCCGCCCCCAGCTCTTGGCTGAGCCGCCCCGCGCGCCGTCACCGCCGCCGTCACCGCGCGCGCCCGGCCGCGAGGCTCGGCTCTGGCGCGCGGCTCCGGCCGGGGAGGCGGGAGGGAGCCGAGGACAATGCGCCCAGCGCCCGGCGCCCCCCGCGCGGCCCCGCCCCCAGCCCGGCGGCAGCCCGGGTTCCTGCGCGGCCGGAGCGGCTCGGGCAGCAGCGGCAGCACCGGCGGCGGCAGCGGCAGCAGCGCGGGCGCCGAGCGGGAGGACGACGACGAGAGCGCCAGCATCAGCAGGCCGCTGGTATCCGCCGAGCCCCCGGGGACCCCGGCCGCCTCCTGCACCTCCACGCCCACCTCCGCGCTCAGCATGACTGCCGCCGACCTGGGCGCGGGCGCCGTGGCCGGGGCCGTCGGGGGTGCGGGCGGCCCCGGCCCCGGCCCCGGCCCCTCCTGCCGTTCGTGTTGCGGTTGCTGCGGGCGCCGGGCCCGGTCGGGCCGCGGGGATGGGCGCCGCGGCTGCTCCTGCGGCTCGGGCTGCCGCTGGGGCTACCAGGCGCTGTCCGTGGCGCTGCTGCTGGCGCAAGGCGGCCTGCTGGACGTGTACCTCATCGCCGTCACGGACCTGTACTGGTGCTCCTGGGTGGCCACCGACCTGGTGGTGGCGGCGGGCTGGGCCATCTTCTTCGCCAAGAACAGCCGGGGCCGTCGGGGCGGCGCACACGCCCACCACCCGCATCACCCGCACGCCGCGCCCCTGCACCTGCCGGCCGCCCCCGCCGGGGCTGCGGGCGCCAAGGCGCGTGGCGCGCGCGGGGGCGCTGGTGGCTCGGGGCCGACGGGGCCGGCCGGGGCCGCCGGCGAGTTCGCTTTCGCCTACCTGGCCTGGCTCATCTACTCCATCGCCTTCACGCCCAAGGTGGTGCTCATCCTGGGCACGTCCATCCTGGACCTCATCGAACTGCGCGCGCCCTTCGGCACCACGGGCTTCCGCCTCACCATGGCGCTTTCGGCGCCGCTGCTCTACTGCCTGGTGCGGGCCATCGGCGAGGCGGGCGCCGCCCCCGGCTCCGCGGGTCCCCTGCTCCTGCAGCCGCAGCGGCACCGCGCCGCCGGCTGCTTCCTCGGCACGTGCCTGGACCTGCTGGACAGCTTTGCGCTGGTGGAGCTGATGCTGGACGGCCGCGCGCCGCTGCCCGCTCACCTGCGCTACCTGCTCCTCGCCGTCTACTTCCTCGCGCTCGCCTCCCCGGTGCTCTGGCTCTATGAGCTCCACGCCGCCGCCTCGCCCCGAGCCCGAGCCTCGCGGCCGGGCGGCTGCAGCTGTCTCCTGCGTCTCCTGGGCAGCTGCCTGGTGGACGCGCCCTTGCTGGCGCTGCGCTGCCTGCTGGCCCTGAGCTACCAGCAGCCGCTCTCTGTCTTCATGCTCAAGAACCTCTTCTTCCTTGGCTGCCGCGGCCTGGAGGCCCTGGAGGGCTGCTGGGACCAGGGGCTGCCGGCGTCCCCTAATCGGCCCAGGTCGGGCTACGGCGCTCCGCCTTCCGCCCCGCCAGCGCCCGGAGCCCCCCAGTTGGGCCACTGCGTCTCTGAGGACGAGGGGTGCACCCACGGCTATGTCAACACCCTGGCTGTAGCCTCCCAGAATTGAGGGGTCTGGGGACTTGCTTTGTGGTTGGGTAACCCAGCTCCCTGTCCTCCGATCTTTCCTCACCTAGCCTAGATCATCTGTTATCTGGGCTGAGGGCCAATGCACCCTCTGAGCCCTTTGGGTCAAGACTGCTTGGAGCGAGCCAACTACTTTGGGGAAGAGGAAAGTCGCTAGGCTCTGTTCTCCATACCCATTCCGATTGGGGCCTGGTGCCTCTGCTTTCTGCTTCTCTCATCTCACCCTGATTCCTCTCCCTTGCAGGGGAGAGTGGAGGAGGGGGACCCAGGGAGGAAGCTGGATGGGACAGCTGCTTTTGGGCTGTGGTTAGTGGCCGGTGTCCCACACCTTGAAATTGACCCGGAGTCCCCTGTTTCCGGGCTGT